>CM044017.1:21812021-22412021 GCA_024085815.1 Flaveria linearis | reverse complement strand
TAACGTAACGATGGATTTTATTACTAAGTTACCCAGGACATCTAGAGGTCATGATGCTATTTGGGTAATAGTGGATAGACTAACTAAATCAGCTCACTTCTTACCAATTCGGGAAGATTATGACATGAGAAGATTGGCTCAGCTGTATTTCAACGAAATAGTGGCTAGGCATGGTGTGCTACTATCAATAATCTCCGACCGTGATAGCCGTTTCACTTCGCGATTCTGGAAATCACTCCAACAAGCCTTAGGAACCCGTCTGGACTTAAGCACTGCTTACCACCCGCAAACTGACGGTCAAAGCGAAAGGACTATTCAAACTTTAGAAGATATGCTGAGAGCTTGCGTGATTGACTTTGGTGGGAACTGGGATAACCATCTCCCATTGGTGGAGTTCTCCTATAATAACAGTTACCATGTAAGTATCAGTGCAGCTCCGTATGAGGCTCTCTATGGTAGGAAATGTCGGTCACCATTGAGTTGGAATGAAATTGGGGATAGCCAAGTATTAGGACCCGACATTGTATTGGAAACCACCGATAAGATTTTTAAAATCAAGGAGTGTCTACGGGCAGCAAGGGACCGTCAGAAGAAATACGCTGACAGGAGACGAAAACCATTAGAGTTTCAGGTAGGTGATAGAGTAATGCTGAAGGTAGCACCATGGAAAGGAACCGTGAGGTTCGGAAAAAGAGGAAAGTTAAGCCCACGATACATTGGACCATTCGAAATACTTGCAAGAATTGGGCCAGTGGCTTACAAATTGAAACTACCTCAGAAGTTGAGTTATATACACGACACCTTCCACGTGTCAAACTTGAAGAAGTGTCTGGTAGACAAAACTTTGGAGCTACCGTTGAAGGAAACAAGAATCAATGATAAACTATTCTAAACCCTAAATTAATTGCATCATTTCCCGTTTTATGAGAACTAATAGTAGAAACAATTTAACTACATCAATAATTTAGAATCATCAATTGCTATTATTTACATTTTATGATTTTATGTGATTTTTATGAATTTTAGTTATTTCAAATCTTAACTTTTAGAAACTTAGTGCCCGGGAATGTGAACTAGTCACCCTTACCAAGAATTTAGCCTTAAGTGAAATAATTAAAAATGTGTGCATACACACATACTTGTAATTTTCGGACTTAGCATGCATAATCATGCATTAGACTTATCAACTAACAACATTTTAATAACTAACATTTTACACTACACTACAAAATAATACTACTAAACATTATACTAGATTAAAAATTTAAATCAAAAACACTACACAAAAGGACAATCTCGGCCGCCCCCTTGTCCCCAATGGGGTCCCATGCTTGCCACTACACACCACCATCTCTATCACCCACTCCCACTCCATGCAATTGCATTGCAAGACCATACTTCACCCTCACTTCTCCCTCTCTCCCTCTCTCCCTCTCGGATTTCCTCACCAGAAAAACACACACACTCTCTCTTATCCTCTCCATTTTCAGCTCATAACCAAGAACAACCTCATCAACATCATCGGCCAGCATCAAAACCGCAAAAAGGAGAAGCTTTGTGAGCTTTTGGATGCATGTTTCCACTTTGATCGACCTCTCCAGCCTTTGTTCGAGATTCTAAAGCCAAGTCCAAGGAGATTCTAGCCATCCAAGACCATCAACACCTTCCAAACTGATAGGATCAATTAGAGCAATCTGTATCAATTATATGAACAATTCAAAGCAAAATACAATCAATTGTAATCAAATCAAGACAAATCAACAAAATTCATATTCCATTGATTGCAAAGACGATTACAAGTGATAGAAAGCAGTTCTCATAAACATATGCAAAAACTTACAATCTATACTACGTCTAAGCTATTTATACTAGGACCTAAGGAACTAATTTTACACAAAAAGTCCCTACACTAGTATAAAACACAAAATAGACACTAAACAATAAAGACTAAATTTAATCTTTTAAGGGACCTAACAATACTCCCCCTAAGATTGACATTGTCTTCAGTCTTCAGTTCAGCTCCATCCTTTTCTTTTCTTCTTGTATCTTTAATCTTGTCTTTGTCTTCATTTTATCTTCTCTGCATCCTTTGACTTCTTCTTTTATCTTCACTCTTCTCTCTTCAATTTCAATCTGCAAAGAAATCCTCAGGCTCTTCTTTTACAGAGAACATTGGCTTCTTCTTGTAAATCTCTGTTTCTTTCAATGCATTCTCTATTGCTGACTTGAATTTCTTTGCTAGTACAGCTTGCTCTGGTTTTGATTCATTGGTTTTAATATCTAACTGCTTCATTCTTTCCAATGTGTTCTTTGACAAACATGCTATATCAACATTAGCATATAGTTCAATTGGAATTCCGCAGTCTTTTGTATACAATTCAAGCACTCCTTTTCTGGATATTCTCATAAACTCAATATCTGGAATATCTTTCTTCACAATGTTTGCATAAGCCAAAGCTTTTCTCAATGCAATTCTTTCCATGGCAGCACTCATGACATTGATAATTGACACAAAATACTTTTTATCTTGTTCAGCTGTCTCATTTGATAACTTGTCAAACTTCTACACAGATAGAAATGAAATGTAACTTGGGTGTAGTAACCTCAGTTCAAAGGCTCCAAACAAAGTTATCATGTCTTCATTCCAATCTTCTAGGTTTCTCACAAGCTTAAGTTCAAACGTTTCTGAATTGTAAAACCATCTTTGAATTGGTTTTGACTTTTGATTTCCGTCAATCATCTTTATGCCAGGAGTTGTCACCTTTTCTACAAACTTGTCATAAAATTCAATCATGAAGTGATCTTCATCTGATTGATTCACTGTCTTACTTCTCTTCTTCTTCATTGACATAAAGTATTCTTTATCTTCCTGATCACATCTTGTTTTCAGAAAATTGCTTGATCTGGTCAACCCTGTTCTCAACAAATCTACCATCATTTGACCTCTTTTTGCATTTGAATGATTAATCAACCTCAATTTATTCAACTCTTTAAGATCTTGCACTGGAAGTTTTATGATGCTTGCATAAAAATGATACACATCACATATTGCATTCACTCTTTTAATTAGAAATGCATCAAACACTTCATCATACTTCCATGCTATAATTTTTACTTGATTTGTGAAGTCTGGTGCAATCATTGCATTTAACAATTCAGCAACTGATTGACCTTTTTGTAACACATTTCATACCAAATCACCAGTTGACCTTGATTTATCAAAAATTTGAATTTGTTCTTCAGATGCCTTATATGCTTGTTTTTCTGATTCTGGAAACATCTTCATTAGTTCTTTTCTCCTTTCATGAGCAGATGATTTCATAGCCATTTGTTTGATCTCCTGAGGCTTTAACACTTTGGTTCTTTTTGTGATTTCCAGATATTGTGGATTGTCAGTATCCAAAATAATCATCTTTTTAGTTTGTTTCTCCGTTTCTTGGAAACTTTTAACTAAATTTCTCAAAGATACAGATTGAAGTCTTTTTAATTTTCTCCAAGGATAATTCCTTGCTTGCAACCATGATCGTAAAGCAACCACACTCATGTCTTCTGGATCTGGATGGTGCAGCTCGGAACTTGAAAGTTCATCCACATTAATACTTTCTTTTTCTCTGTTCCACTCTCCATGTTCAATCACTATTTCATTAGGATCTATTGGAGCAATGGATTCTGCAGCTATGCATTTCTCATATTCATCGTTTATTTGAGAAACTGTTAATCCATCTAAAAATACTCTGTTGTATTTCATCTTTACAAGATAGTTATACCTTTCTTCAAAATCTGATAGAATATCATCAACTCCTTGATCATGTTCCAAAGGAGGATTTTCAAATTCTTCAACCACATCATCATCATCAAGAACTTCATTATACCAGTCATCATCAAATTCATCTTCTAAATCTTCCAATGCACCAATTTTATCTTGAGTACTTGGTTCTTGGCTTTCATGAATTTCTTGTTCAAGTGACTCTTCAGTTCTCTGAACCTTTGAAGATGTTTCAGGTACAACCTCTGCATCTATTTCATCTATTTTTCTTTTCCCTTTCTCTATTGCAGATACCTTCTCAACATCAATTGGAATGGTTTCTAAAATAATTTCAACTTCTGGAGACTTTGGTTTTGCTAATTCTTTCAATTTTATCAACTCTTCTTTCAATCCTTCATTTTCCTCGGTCAATTTCTTGAATTTTTCTTCAAGAAGATCATAGTCTTTGATCATAACTTCAAAGTTCTTTATAACATCTTCTTTGTCTTTGGCATAAGACACAATCTTTTCATCTTTTAACAAACTATCTTCTTTCAATTTTTCATTTGCTTTCTTCATCAAATCAAGCTCTGCCTTTAGTTCTTCAATCTCTTTTTCTTTTGCTTCATTTTCAACTTTTAGGCTTTCAAGTTCATCAACATCAAGAATTTCCTCAGTTTGAACGGCCACATGGGTTGTAGAAACAGGTATATCTTGATGAATTTGGAATGTCTCAATGAACTCATAATCAAAAATTTGATCATCAACATTCATCTCTTGTTCAGTCTCAAAGTGAGCTTGTTCCTCTTCATGTACCTCTTCATGAGCAGTTTCATCAATAATGAAAGCATCTACATTATCAACTGCTTCATGCTCACTGTCCTGTTCATGAACTTCATCACCCATTATTTCTTCATCTTAGTTTTGAGCTTCATTTTCATGCTCAGAAATTGGTGGTTCATGACTTATATCCTGGTGAGTCTCAGCTTCATCACCATCATCATTATCATTATTATCATCATCATCTTGATCATTATCATCTTGATCATTATCATCATCTTGATCATTTTCATCATCTTGATCATCTTCTTCCAAAGGAAACTCATCTATCAGATCAGCAGGATCAATTGGTTCTCCCTCTATCAAATGATAATGCTCCACAGTAATGTCAACTTCATCATTTGCTACATTTAACATGTAGTCAAACATAGGAACATTCTGAGCACCTGTTATCATTGATAACTTCTTATGTCATTTCAGACATATTTTCCAACTCCAATCGATCTCCACCAATACCATAAACATGAATGTCAGGATATTCCTCATTAATAATCATTTGGAGGAATCTTGGATACATTAAGTATTTATGCCTTGTTCCTTTTTCCAAATTAAAAGCAAATCCATTCAGTATCCACTTTGACATATTGAACCTTCTGTTTGTAGCTAGAGCAACAATAGGTGAAGCTATGTCCACAGGAAATGAATTCCAACCAGCACTCCTCTTGGACAAACAGTGTTGGAAGATGTAACAAAGAAGCTTCCAGTGATTATATACCCTTGCTCTAAAGAATTGTTTCTTAGGAAACTGATCAGGATGACCCATAGTCATAAAAATTTCTCTGCATTCATCAAAAGAAAATTCACATCTATCTTCTGGATCATTTTCACCCAATCTTAGAGCATTTCTGATAGAATCTTCAGACACTTCTATCATTCTATCTCTAGTCACAAAGCCTCTACAACTTTTCTTCCATCCTCTACTTCAACCCGTGCAGTGTTCCAAAACTGTCTAATAAGTCTGTCATAGATTACAGTTTGGTAATACATTGCATAAACATATTTTGTTCTTAGAAGAAATCTGATCATTTCTTCATAAGTAAAAGCATCTTGAGCTTCATCATTCAAAAATGCAACAATGTTATGCTTAGGTACAAACTTCAATTCTGCCATCTGCAAAATTAAGAACAATGATGTTAGACACTGTGTATTTTGAAGCAAATGATTAATTTTGAGTTTAGAATTATGATGATTTAAGATATTATAAACTGATGTGTTAAATTGAATTTGAATTTTAAAAACAACTTGAATTTTAATTTTAAGTGTAAACACTTAATTTTGATACAAGATGAATTTTCAAGATTGATTTTGATTAACTGTTTAACACTTCTGTTTATGTTATTTATATCACTTTATTAAAAACTCTTAAATTCCTGAGATGATGATTTTTATCAATTTTGATTTTATTTTGAATTTTGATTTATTTTATTTTGAAATTATGAAACTGTTCATCTTCTTCAACAAGTTCATCATCACCGAGAATGTTCATCGGTGACCATGATTCAAAATTTCAATCAAATATCAGATTATTACAAGCTTAACCTAATATCATGATCGAAATCATCAGATAAACAAGAATCAATCATCAATTTTTCACATTTTTTCTCGATTTGAAGTAATCTGTGATTTTACAAGTGTTAGGGTTCATACGACCGACAGGGATCGAACGACCATCAAAATGTTTCATTTAAAATGAAATCAGTTGAATATGATTCATTCACTTACATTCACAATCACAAGAATACTATCAACAATCTGGAATTTTTGTTTAAAATGGATTCAATCGATGAATAAGGGTTTTGTTCTAAGAAAGGTCGAAAGTTCGAGAGTTCAGAGGGTTTTATGAGGGTTTTTGAATTTAGAATGAAATGAATATCACAAGTGTTCTATTTATACTAAGTATAAAAATTTTAGACTTATGAGCACTGTTGGTCGTTTTAGGATCATTCAGACTCATTAGATCAAAAATTTCGCCAAGTATTGAGACATATGAGCACTGTACAGCCTTGTGAATCTAGTCGTATTAGCACTGTTAGACACATTAGTCTAGCCGTATGAGAACTGTTTCAGACTTATGAGAACTGTTAGTAGCATAAGCACTGTTGGTCGCATAAGCACTGTTCCAGTAGCATAAGCACTGTTTCAGTAGCATAAGCACTTTTTCAGTAGCATAAGCACTATTAGTAGCATAATAAATCTGAAATGTCCACACATTAACTAATCAGACATATAACAACTGTTTGTGCATTTTTCCACTTGAAATTTTCAAATCTTCCACCTGCACACTGTTTAAACAAATTAGTAATATTTCATACTAATATTCAAACAATATTGCATATTTTTACATTTTGACCCTCATAGTTTCAAATTTACACTTATGACCCTCAAAGTTTCAAATTTATATTTTTGACCCTCAAAGTTTCAAATTTAAATTTTGACCCTCAAAGATTCAAATTTTCATTTTTTAACCTCAAATTTGAACTTTTTACAAGATTGACCCTTCATCTTAGTTTCAAAATGAACAACCAAATATTTCAACATCTGTCTTGATTTAAACTTTTCAAAGAAGCTTTTCCTTGCTAAAAATTATGAGATCATTTTATCATTTGATAAACACACACATACTTTGAAATTAAAGCATCATCCGTTCAATTCAACATGATCATTTTCATTTTGATTTTCTGAGAATATTCTTATTGGTTTATTACTCCCCCTAAACTTTTAAGTTTCACAAAACTTAGAAGTTTATTAATAGATCATAAGAATATCATACTTAACTTTGTTATAGTGCCTGCACACAAGAAAACATGCATAAAATCAAAATTAAAGCAGAATGAAAATCTAATATTTACACTAGAATCTTTGATTGCAGTGAGATCATATTAGATAAGATCAGAACATTAAAATAAAAAATATGTGGATAGTCATAGACAATGATTAAATCCTGATCAAGTGTGTTCCAGGTCAGTGATATCACAGCAAAGGAGACACAAGATCTAAGGACAGCAAATGAGTGTTTTTGACATAAACTATCAGCTCACTTACTTTTTCAATTCTTGGATGAGTATGGTAGAGGTATATGACAAGATGTGACTCATACCAAGACAAAGAGGATCAACCATCATCAAGACATGCAAGAAAGCACATATTCTCAACTTATTACCTAACAAATATGCATAATCAGAGTTCATGTTACTTAATTTAACAGAGAATGATCATGGATAACCATTTGATCAACTCTAACCATCCTTTTGAATGGGTTGTGCACATTGGCATCTTTTGCATCAAATGAGAATATCCAGGTCTGTAATGACTTACAACAGAGGATATCTTAGTACTTCAGGTCTATGATGACTCATAACAGAGAAGTAAATGATGCTTGTAACAGATCTCATGATTAGTCACATTACCATTAGGTGTGAGTAGGAGTAGCTTAACAAGCAGTCAATCTGATAAGCTAATACACTCAAATGTACTTAGATGAATACACAAACAAGCATAAGGATGTGGGATAATCACAAGAATTTACTTGTTCAGTATACTAGCATGATAGTGTCTACACAACAATTCCTGATCATGTCAGACTTTATTAGCGAGTGAAGTATGTAACTGATCTTACTAATGTACTATCATTTCTCACAGAATGCAAATACAGATTCATTCCTAAAATAATGAATGAAAAAAGAAAAGCACTCTATTTTTTGGATTTTTGATTTATATTTTTCTATTTGATTTTGTGGTTATCTACTTTTGTATTTGGTTTTCTATAAAAGAGAGCACACACACACAAACAATCAGGCAAATAACTATGCAAAGTTATCCTTATGAAAATGTCAGATTTGGAAAGTATTTGATCATGAAAAGATTCAAATTTGTAACCAGGTTTACACATGGTTAATTGTGACATCCTTCACCAAAGGTCCGTCGTTTAAACGTGATTTACTTAACCTTGTTAACAGTCATTCCTTATTTTGACGAACCAATTACGTGAATACCATATTTGTTTTACTTAATTGCCCTTATATGTGTAGTATCGTTGCTTGACTTGTCATTATCTTAAGACATTCTCCAAGATTTGCCCCGTTAACACTAAACACGTCATTTTATAATAAAATAGTTTTCACGAATAAAATCATTTTTAAATTATAAATAACATTAATAACATTTTATCATCAATAAAACAACACAAAAATTATAACGTTTTTAACCGAAACAAAATTTAGGAACTCGGGGCAAAGTGCGGGGACTAAACTTGAAACCTTGAGAAACTAGACTGGGTATAAATACCCACCTTCCAGCCATTTTTCATTCTTTTCACCCTCTCATCACTTCACCCTCCTCTTCTACTCTCTCTCTCTAGAAACCAACACCAAAACCGACCCGTTTCTCACATTTTCGTCTTCAAATCTCGAGTACCATCGTGAATACTAGTTCCTAGCAGGTAGATAACCTCACTACCTCGTTTTTAACTCAATTTTACAGCTGCATTTCGAGGGTTTTCGGGTGCTCGGGTTCATCCGAGCACAAGAGGTCGTGTGGACTTGCATGTCTTGTTTCTGAGTGTGTTTCTTGCCTAGATAGGTTAGAATATGAGTTCTGGAAGTTTTGGTTGGGTAACACTCGTGATCGGGCAGCCGAAGGCCGACCTGCAACGCACTGCCGTCGCGACTCCCGATGGCGCGAATGGGGTTGTCGCGCGCGAAAGGGGCGTGCGACTGCATGTGTGTGCGACTTGAGACCTGAGCGAATAGGTAAGTCGCGCGGTTGTGTCGCGCGACTGTCGGTGGGTGCGAAATAGAGGTTGTCACGCGAAATAGAGGTTGTCACGCGACTAGAGATGTCACGCGACAGGGGTTGTCGCGTGACTGGGCTATGCGAAAGTATGTGTGTGCGATTGTGTGAGTCGCACCACCAGACGACTGTCGCGTGAAAAAGGGTCCACTCGCACTGATTCGCGCGAAGGGACGCTGAGTCGCGTGGCTAGCTGTTTGGTTGCACGACTGGTATTGCATGGTACGACTGAAGGCTTAGTCACACGAATGGAGGATCAATTGTACGAAAGTAGCTAATTCGTACGACTGAAAGTCCACTCGTGTGAATGGGGTGTCAGTCGTGCGTCCGGTCCTAATGTATGACTTAATGGTGTGTGAGTGTGTGGATCCCCTCTTCGGAGATCTCACGACGATAATAAAATATAATTAAGTGTCATAGCTTGATCACAAAGATTAAAATCAACGCCATTAACAGGCACGTACTATTTAAAACAATCTAGTCTAAGATGTGTGTGGCTGCTTGTGTGTACTACTCACGACCGAACCGAAACGACCCGACTCAATTAAACAATATTATTAACAATAGTCCACCAGATTAATTCTTAACATAACTGTCAATAGGTGATTGACTGTTCATACATACATACAAGTTTGGGAAGTTCATCAGACATACTTACCACTTAACAAGTGAGTTTCGTGGCCCCTCTTTACGCTTATACATTGTTTCAATCTTTTACAAACATGGGGGAAGAGTATGCTCACACATTTTCAATGCTGTACACCATACATACAATTTTATACTTGGAATCAACGTGATACTGTCTTGTGAGTACTTATCTGATACATACATGATGTTACTGTGTGGACTATCTTACAACCATTAATTCCGGTGTTGGAACCAACAGATAGGTATTAGTAGTACTACTGGGTTGACACCCCCACCCTTGACAGATGGTTACTTGTGAGTACCATCACACTGCCAGGAACGGGCCTTGGGTGAATATATTCTGACAAGTTTCTTTATGTACGTCGTTAGGTTTGGTTGTATAAAACTCATGGTATGTGATTTTGCTTGCTTATAACTGTATGCACGGTATTCCACTACAAACATTATACAGCATCAATTACAAATTTACAATTTAAACCTGCGAAGCTCACCAACATTATTGTTGACCGTTTTGAGCATTACTTTTCAGGTGATCAAGGAAATTGAAGTTCTAGGAGTGCTGCCTTTTAGAGGAGACCCTAGGATGAATTTTGTGTTATTACTTTTGTAAAGCTTGAACATGAATACGATCTTTTGTATACTTGTTCCCGTAATGCGGGAATATTACATTACAAGCTATTATCAAGGTTTTTGAGATCATTGTGTTGTGCTTATGACTATGCTGTCGTGAACATCGATTATACACGACACAAGTCTCCGTTTGTGTTCGGGTGTCGTCATGACACGCTTGTCATCATATTTTTATTGCTACTCTGTCATATACCATGTGTTATGACGATCCCGTCTAGCTCGCATCCCCCGTGTTTCCGCTACCAGCGGGGGGTGTGACAGACTGGTATCAGAGCCATTGGTTATAGAGAATTAGGCAATTACACTTGACCTAGACTATAACCTAGGAACCTTCATGTAGATTTGCATGCTTAAGCTTGTGTGCATTTATATATCTCGTGTATGTGTTCCTCCTTACATGATTGATTATCCTTCTGTTGTGTTATCCTTCACCTTGTACTTGAGCCTTGTGCTCGTCACTGATAAGGTGCTTCCTATTGGATCTTCCGTTCCCTCTGCGCCAAGTTATCATAACCAAATTCGGGAATCGAGACCCGAACAGATCGTCACAGATCTTACATTGCGCTTGACCTCAGATACTGAGACCGACCCGAGGAGGCTATGTCTGAGTCCTTTCAAGGACGCGAGATAGACAACCTCCGCAAGACTATACGTGACTACATGTTTGGTTCTCAATTGACTTGATGGATTATTATGGATATGATGTGAAGGAAGGTCGGATGCCATGTAACCGGATTAGGCATCATTCTCGGTACATCGTGGGTGTGGTGGGAACGCTGCGGGGAACCCTATATATAAGCATCACCGGTATACCGAGAATATGCTTGAAATGGGCTACATGGTGGTCTCGACTGACCGGAGCATCGAACGTTGGAACTTGATGAGTGGATTACTTGCGTATCTTAAGGTAACTAAAGCTTATACGTTACCTCTTTTATGAATAGAACATGCCGCCTCGAAGATCTAACCGCAGAAGTAGTAGCGGAAGTGAAGCCCCGAGGGGCAGAGGCAGAGGCAGAGGCAGATCTTCAGGAGCAAATGAAGGTCCTATTGGCAATACTCAAGGGACTGGAAGCCCTGATATGGCAACCCTGATTGCTCAACAACTGACTGCCTTGATTCCCACTATTGTAGCTCAAGTGAGCGATGCTAACAACAGCAAAACCACTCCCACGGGGATGGTGGTATCGAGAACGAGGGTAATGGGAACCCGATAGGGAATGAAAGTAACCAGGAGACCGGAAATGGTGGTACAGCCGGTAACGAAACTGGGGTTGCTAACACCAAACGGGGCTGTTCTTACAAGGAGTTTGTGGCCTGTAAGCCCCGGGATTTCGATGGCAAAGGTGGGGCGATAGCCCTGATCAGATGGCTCGAGAAAATGGAGGCTGTGATCGACATCAGCGAATGCCTCGACAGCCAACGCATCAAGTATGTTACGTGCTCACTGCAGGGCCGAGCACTAACCTGGTGGAACACCCAGGTTCAAGCTAGAGGAAGGGAATCTGCGATGCAGATGACCTGGGACGAATTTAAAGCTTTGATTACCGAGGAGTACTGCCCTCACAACGAGATGCAAAAGCTTGAGCATGAGTTCTGGAATCATGCCATGGTGGGGGCGGGGCATGCAGCTTATACTGACCGATTCCATGAGTTGGCTAGGCTAGTTCCACACCTGGTCACTCCGGAATCTAAGAGGATTGAGAGGTACATTTGGGGACTCGCGCCTCAAATACGGGCAATGGTGACTGCAGCTGCTCCTCCTACGATTCAGAGCGCAATTCTGAAGGCTGGCGCTCTGACCGATGAGATGGTACGAACAGGGGTATTGGGCAAGGGAGCAGAGAAACGAAAGGATGCTGGGGAAACAAGCCGGTCGAGTGCCGGGAAACCTGATAAAAGGGCCAAGATCACCAGAAACTTTGCGGCCGTGACTCAAGGGAAGAGGGAATATGTTGGGCCATATCCCAAATGTGACAGATGCAGCTATCATCATCCCCCAGAGACGCAGTGCCGGGTGTGCGCAAACTGTAGGCGCCCGGGGCACCCAGCAAGAGATTGTAGAGTGGCACCGAATCTGGTTGCACCCGTCAACGCGGTTAACCCCGCCGGGAACGCCAGGGCATGTTACGAATGTGGAGGTCTCGATCACTTCAGAAACATGTGCCCCCGACTGAACAGGGCACCGGGTCAACAAGGGAATAATCAACAGCAAGTGATGGCCATAGCGGGCGCTCAAGGTCATGGAAACCAAGGAAATGCTGCCCGGGGACGCGTATTCGTCATTGGAGCTAATGATGCCCGTCAGGACCCGAACGTTGTTACGGGTACGTATCTGCTCAATCACCATTTTGCATCCATACTATTTGATACTGGGGCAGACAATAGCTTTATATCCTCTGAGTTCGTGCATATGCTTGATTTAAGTGCTAGTAGGCTAGAAACTAGTTACTCTGTAGAAATGGCCAATGGTAGGGTTGAACAAGCAGACGAGATTATTAAGAATTGCACCCTAATGTTAGAAGACCAGGCCTTTAGCATAGACTTGATACCATTCGAGTTAGGCAGCTTCGATGTGATAGTGGGTATGGATTGGTTGTCAAATCATGGAGCCGAGATTGTTTGTCGGGAGAAAGTAGTGCGAATCCCCATGCCAAACGGGGAGGTACTCAAGATTCAAGGAGAACGACCGGGAAGAACACTGAAGCTCATTTCTTGCATGAAAGCCCGCCGAAGTTTACGGAAGCAGTGTTACACTTTTCTGGCTCACATCGTAGAAAAGAAAGAAGAAGAGACAAACTTGGCAGACATTCCAATCGTACGAGATTATCCGGAGGTGTTCCCTGATGATTTGTCTGGATTGCCTCCTCCACGACAGGTGGAATTCCATATAGAGCTGGTTCCTGGGGCTACACCGGTAGCAAAGACACCTTATCGGTTAGCACCCTCTGAGATGCAAGAGTTGTCCAGCCAACTACAGGAACTACTGGAGAAGGGTTTCATTCGACCGAGTCATTCACCGTGGGGAGCACCGGTGTTATTTGTCAAGAAGAAGGATGGGTCGTTCCGTATGTGTATCGACTACAGGGAGCTGAACAAATTGACCGTGAAGAATCGGTATCCTCTCCCCAGAATCGACGACCTGTTCGATCAGTTGCAAGGAGCCTCGTATTTCTCTAAGATCGACCTTCGATCTGGTTATCATCAATTAAGGGTATTCGAGGACGATATCCCAAAAACAGCGTTTAGAACTCGTTACGGGCACTATGAGTTCTTGGTCATGCCATTCGGATTGACCAACGCTCCAGCTGTCTTTATGGATTTAATGAATCGGGTGTGCAAGCCTTATCTCGATAAGTTCGTGATTGTATTCATAGACGACATACTCATCTATTCTCGTTCAAAAGAGGATCACGAAAAACACCTCCAAACGATTCTAGAACTGTTAAAGGAAGAGAAACTTTTCGCCAAGTTCTCGAAGTGTGAATTCTGGCTTCGAGAAGTGAAGTTCTTGGGTCATGTGGTTAACGAAAATGGAATTCATGTGGACCCCGGTAAGATTGAAGCTGTGAAGAAGTGGGATACTCCCCAAACACCCTCAGAAATACGGCAATTCTTGGGATTGGCCGGATACTATCGTCGCTTCATTTCCAATTTCTCCAAGATTGCCCAACCGTTAACTTTGTTGACTCAGAAAGACAAGAAGTTCGATTGGGGGAAAGCACAAGAACAGGCGTTCCAAACATTGAAGGAGAAGTTGTGCAACGCACCGATACTATCCCTCCCAGACGGAACTGATGATTTAGTGGTGTACTGTGCTGCTTCACATCAAGGTTTGGGCTGTGTACTAATGCAGAAAGACAAGGTAATTGCTTACGCTTCGCGACAACTCAAAGTGCATGAAAAGAACTACACAACTCACGATTTGGAGTTGGGTGCCGTAGTATTTGCACTCAAGATATGGAGGCATTATCTATACGGAACCAAATGCATCATCTACACAGACCATAAGAGCCTTCAACACATTATGAACCAGAAAGAACTTAACATGCGGCAGCGACGCTGGGTAGAACTGCTTAACGACTACGATTGTGAAATCCGGTATCATCCGGGGAAAGCCAACGTGGTGGCTGATGCTTTGAGCCGCAAAGAACGTGTGAAACCATTACGTGCTCGAGCGCTAGGTTTGACTATCCAAACTAATTTAAAGGCTCAGATTCAGATGGCACAAAACGAGGCTTTGAAAGAAGAGAACCTTGCGGGAGAAGAATTCCGAGGATTGGATAAACAAATGACCCGCAAGGATGACGGCGTTCATTACTTCATAGATCGTATATGGGTCCCCAAATGGGGAGGTATACGTACACTAGTCTTGGATGAAGCACACAAGACTCGATACTCTATTCACCCTGGTGCAGACAAGATGTACCACGATCTGAAAGAGCTGTACTGGTGGCCTGGTATGAAGAAAGATGTTGCTGTATACGTGAGCAAATGCTTGACTTGTTCAAAGGTCAAGGCGGAACACCAGAAACCATCGGGATTACTGCAACAACCTGAGATTCCCGAGTGGAAATGGGAGAACATCACTATGGATTTCATCACCAAACTCCCGAGGACGCCAAGTGGGCACGACTCGATATGGGTCGTGGTGGATCGAATGACAAAATCCGCTCACTTCTTGCCTATCCGAGAAGACTACAAGATGGATAAGCTGGCAAGGTTGTACATCAAAGAGGTCGTGACACGGCACGGGGTGCCGGTGTCAATCATATCAGACCGAGACAGTCGATTCACTTCACGCTTTTGGCAGACGTTACAGAAAGCGATGGGCACACGATTAGACATGAGTACAGCCTATCACCCCCAGACAGACGGCCAAAGCGAACGAACGATACAGACGCTTGAGGATATGCTGAGGGCATGTGTCATTGATTTTGGTGCAGTTGGGATACTCATCTACCGTTGATTGAGTTCTCCTACAACAACAGCTATCACACAAGCATTGGATGCGCACCATTCGAAGCGTTGTATGGACGGAAATGTAGATCACCAGTTTGTTGGGCTGAAGTTGGTGAAAGCCAGCTTACGGGCCCAGAGATCATTCAAGAAACCACTGATAAAATCTTCCAAATCAAAGACCGACTTAAAGCAGCTAGAGATCGCCAAAAGAGCTATGCCGACAACCGTCGGAAGCCTCTAGAATTCAATGTTGGGGATCATGTCTTACTCAAGGTCTCTCCTTGGAAAGGGATCGTACGATTTGGTAAGAAAGGGAAGTTAGCCCCTCGATACGTAGGACCATTCGAGATTACAGAAAGAATCGGTCCGGTGGCTTACCGATTGAGGTTGCCACAAGAACTTAGCGGTGTGCATGATACTTTTCACGTGTCGAACCTCAAAAAGTGTTTGGCAGACGAGTCCTTACACGTACCAATTGAGGAAATCAAGATCGACGAAAAGCTTCATTTTATTGAAGAACCTATTGAGGTCATGGACCGAAAGGTCAAAAAGCTAAGGCGCAGCAAGATACCTATCGTCCGTGTGAGATGGAATTCCAAACGAGGGCCAGAGTTTACATGGGAACGTGAAGATCAGATGAGACTCAGATATCCACATTTATTCGCGGATGACGTTCTAGGGCCTAGCACCAGTTGAATTTCGGGACGAAATTCCCTCAACTGGGGGATACTGTGACATCCGTCACCAAAGGTCCGTCGTTTAAACGTGATTTACTTAACCTTGTTAACAGTCATTCCTTATTTTGACGAACCAATTACGTGAATACCATATTTGTTTTACTTAATTGCCCTTATATGTGTAGTATCGTTGCTTGACTTGTCATTATCTTAAGACATTCTCCAAGATTTGCCCCGTTAACACTAAACACGTCATTTTATAATAAAATAGTTTTCACGAATAAAATCATTTTTAAATTATAAATAACATTAATAACATTTTATCATCAATAAAACAACACAAAAATTATAACGTTTTTAACCGAAACAAAATTTAGGAACTCGGGCAAAGTGCGGGGACTAAACTTGAAACCTTGAGAAACTAGACTGGGTATAAATACCCACCTTCCAGCCATTTTTCATTCTTTTCACCCTCTCATCACTTCACCCTCCTCTTCTACTCTCTCTCTCTAGAAACCAACACCAAAACCGACCCGTTTCTCACATTTTCGTCTTCAAATCTCGAGTACCATCGTGAATACTAGTTCCTAGCAGGTAGATAACCTCACTACCTCGTTTTTAACTCAATTTTACAGCTGCATTTCGAGGGTTTTCGGGTGCTCGGGTTCATCCGAGCACAAGAGGTCGTGTGGACTTGCATGTCTTGTTTCTGAGTGTGTTTCTTGCCTAGATAGGTTAGAATATGAGTTCTGGAAGTTTTGGTTGGGTAACACTCGTGATCGGGCAGCCGAAGGCCGACCTGCAACTCACTGCCGTCGCGACTCCCGATGGCGCGAATGGGGTTGTCGCGCGCGAAAGGGGCGTGCGACTGCATGTGTGTGCGACTTGAGACCTGAGCGAATAGGTAAGTTGCGCGGTTGTGTCGCGCGACTGTCGGTGGGTGCGAAATAGAGGTTGTCACGGAAATAGAGGTTGTCACGCGACTAGAGATGTCACGCGACAGGGTTGTCGCGTGACTGGGCTATGCGAAAGTATGTGTGTGCGATTGTGTGAGTCGCACCACCAGACGACTGTCGCGCGAAAAAGGGTCCACTCGCGCGAATGAAGCTGATTCGCGCGAAGGGACGCTGAGTCGCGTGGCTAGCTGTTTGGTTGCACGACTGGTATTGCATGGTACGACTGAAGGCTTAGTCACACGAATGGAGGATCAATTGTACGAAAGTAGCTAATTCGTACGACTGAAAGTCCACTCGCGTGAATGGGGTGTCAGTCGTGCGTCCGGTCCTACTGTATGACTTAATGGTGTGTGAGTGTGTGGATCCCCTCTTCGGAGATCTCACGACGATAATAAAATATAATTAAGTGTCATAGCTTGATCACAAAGATTAAAATCAACGCCATTAACAGGCACGTACTATTTAAAACAATCTAGTCTAAGATGTGTGTGACTGCTTGTGTGTACTACTCACGACCGAACCGAAACGACCCGACTCAATTAAACAATATTATTAACAATAGTCCACCAGATTAATTCTTAACATAACTGTCAATAGGTGATTGACTGTTCATACATACATACAAGTTTGGGAAGTTCATCAGACATACTTACCACTTAACAAGTGAGTTTCGTGGCCCCTCTTTGCGCTTATACATTGTTTCAATCTTTTACAAACATGGGGGAAGAGTATGCTCACACATTTTCAATGCTGTACACCATACATACAATTTTATACTTGGAATCAACGTGATACTGTCTTGTGAGTACTTATCTGATACATACATGATGTTACTGTGTGGACTGTCTTACAACCATTAATTCCGGTGTTGGAACCAACAGATAGGTATTAGTAGTACTACTGGGTTGACACCCCCACCCTTGACAGATGGTTACTTGTGAGTACCATCACACTGCCAGGAACGGGCCTTGGGTGAATATATTCTGACAAGTTTCTTTGTGTACGTCGTTAGGTTTGGTTGTATAAAACTCATGGTATGTGATTTTGCTTGCTTATAACTGTATGCACGGTATTCCACTACAAACATTATACAGCATCAATTACAAATTTACAATTTAAACCTGCGAAGCTCACCAACATTATTGTTGACCGTTTTGAGCATTACTTTTCAGGTGATCAAGGAAATTGAAGTTCTAGGAGTGCTGCCTTTTAGAGGAGACCCTAGGATGAATTTTGTGTTATTACTTTTGTAAAGCTTGAACATGAATACGATCTTTTGTATACTTGTTCCCGTAATGCGGGAATATTACATTACAAGCTATTATCAAGGTTTTTGAGATCATTGTGTTGTGCTTATGACTATGCTGTCGTGAACATCGATTATACACGACACAAGTCTCCCTTTGTGTTCGGGTGTCGTCATGACACGCTTGTCATCATATATTTATTTCTACTCTGTCATATACCTTGTGTTATGACGATCCCGTCTAGCTCGCATCCCCCGTGTTTCCGCTACCAGCGGGGGGTGTGACATTAATAAGGCCAATTGACTCCACTAAATACTCAAACCTTCCTGGTAGAAAAGCTTTAGTAAATAGGTCTGCCAACTGTTTTTCAGTTGCTATTTGAATCAAAATGATTAAACCTTTTTCAGAATTATCTCTTAGAAAATGATATCAAATTTCGATATGTTTTGTTTTTGAGTGTTGAACTGGATTAGCTGTAATGAACATAGCAGCAGTGTTATCAATGTAAATGGGTGTTTTAAGAAAATTGAACCCATAATCGAGCAGTTGGTTTTGTAACCAAAGGATTTGAGAACATCCTGCTGATGCAGCTATGTACTCAGCTTCTGCAGTTGAGACAGAAACATTTGTTTGTTTCTTACATTGCCATGAAACTAATCTGGGTCCAAGAAACTGACAACCACCCGTTGTAGATTTCTGTCTTGACAACATCCACCATAATCACTATCTGTATATCCATGTAACTCAAAATTACCCTCGTAAGGATACCAAAGCCCTAAGGCTGGTTTACCTTTGAGATACCTGAATATTCTTTTGACAGCAATTAAGTGAGATTCTTTCGGGTCTGATTGATACCTTGCACAGACACAAACACATACATTATGTCTGGTCTTGATGCAGTAAGATACATCAAAGAACCAATCATAGATCTGTATAATGTTTGGTCTACTGATTTTCCTTTAGGATCAGGTTCAATCTTGGTGTTTACGTCAGCTGGAGTTCTTATGGATTGACAATCATGCAGTTTGAATTTCTTCAAGAGTTTATCAACAAACTTCTCTTGATTGATAAAAATACCATCTGTAGATTGTTGAACTTGCAATCCAAGAAAGAAATTGATTTCTCCCATAGAACTCATTTGAAACCGAGATTTCATGATCTCTTCAAATTCTTTGCACAAAGTCGGACTTGTAGAACCAAATATGATATCATCTACATACACTTGCACACATAAGAGATCATCATTATCCTTCTTTATGAATAAAGTTGGATCGATTTTCCCTCTTGTATATCCATGTTGGATCAAGTGTTGAGATAATGTCTCATACCAAATTCTAGGAGCTTGATGTAGGCCATATAAAGCTTTGCTAAGCTTACACACGATGTGGAAATTCTGCATCCTCAAAGCCGGAGGTTGCTTGACATACACATCATCAGTGATTGGACCATACAGAAATGCACCTTTTACGTCCATTTGATACACCTTGAATTTCATGAATGATGCATAAGCCAGGAAAACACGAATAGATTCGAGTCTTGCAACTGGAGCAAATACTTCATCATAGTCAATTCCTTCTTCCTGTGTGTATCCTTGTGCAACAAGTGTTGCTTTATTTCTGATTACAATGCCACGATCATCAGTTTTATTTCTGAACAACCATTTGGTGCCTATGGCATTTTCTCCTTCAGGTAATTCCACCAATTTCCACACTTCTTGTTTTCGAAATTGTAGAAGTTCCTCCTGCATAGCTTCAATCCAACCATTGTCCTGTAATGCCTCGGTGACATTTTTAGGAACAGTCTGAGAAAGAAAACAAGAGTATAAACAAACATTTGCATGTTCAGATTTACTCCTAGTAGTTCTTTCATTCAGAGGACCAATAATCTGTGATGTTGGATGGTTCCGGTGGATACGAGATATCGGAATCTCATTTCCTTGAACAGTAACATTAAGATTGGTTTGGTTCAGATTGGAGAGCTGTTGCAATAATGTAGAAGAATGTGGAGTGAAATTTGGTACTTGAGTCGGTGAATTGAGAAAGTAATCAAAGTTATTATGATCAATTGCATCTCCAGAGATAGAAGATGTGCCAGACTCAGGATGTCCAATTTCTGTACCATCATTAGGAATAGGTTGTGATGCTTCTTGAGCAGCTGAAACAGAATGATCTGAAGCTGAAGAATCAGGAACATTGTCATGGAAATGAATTGTTGAATCCTTGACAAATGAAAAAAATGGATAATCTGGACGAGCATCATCTGAATCATCAGAATCTAAATCATCACTGAAAGATCCAAGATCTCCTCTTGAGTTCTTCTTACCTGAAAAATCATCAGATTGATTAAACAAGTTAGACTGAAATGAGTTTGACAAAGAATCCAAATCAAATAACCATGCAGGACCATTTGAAACTGATGGAAAAGAATTTCCAAAAATTTAACGTTGAATGTTTCATTAATAGTGTTTGTCCTAGAGTTATACACTCGATAGGCTTTTGAAACAGATGAATATCCAACGAAAAATCCATTATCAGCTTTTTCTTCAAATTTTCCTAAATGATCACTTGAGTTAAGAATCATAACTGGACAACCAAATGATTTTAAAAAATTTATGTTTGGTTTTCTGTCAAACATCAACTCATATGGAGTTTTCTTTTTATCTTTAACAAGCAAGATTCTGTTCTGAACAAAACATGCTGTGGATATTGCTTCGTCCCAGAAAGTGATTGGAAGTTTAGCATCTGCTAACATAGAACGGGCAGCTTCAATCAGAGTTCGGTTTTTCCTTTCAGCAACTCCATTTTGTTGTGGAGTTCTGGGAGCACTGAACTGATGAACTATCCCTTTTTCTGCACAAAACAAATCAATGTTAGCATTTTTAAATTCAGTTCCATTATCACTTCTTATTATTTTTACTTTTTGATCAAGCTGATTTTCAACTTTGTTAATAAATTCTTTTAGAAGATCTGCAGTTTCAGATTTAGCTTGAAGAAAGAAAACCCATGAAAATCTTGTATAATCATCTATGATGACTAAACAATATGATTTTCTACCAATACTCCTAACATTAGTTGGTCCAAAAAGGTCCATATGTAACATCTGGAGTGTTTTGGTGTTTGAGTTTATTAGTTTGGACTTATAAGACGCTCTATGTTGTTTTCCCTTCAGACATGCTGAGCAATGATCAGTTGTTGAAAACTTCTTGGAAGGAAGTCCAATAACATGATTTCCTGCTACAAGCTTGTTCATGTTTTTGAAGTTGGAATGACCAAGACGTCTATGCCAAAGCTTGCTTTCATCATTTGAAGCTTTAGCAATCAGGCAAGTAGTTTCAGTTGCAGGATCCACTTGAGACATATCCAATTTGTATACATCTCTGTCTCTAGCAGCTTTAACTATCACCCAGTCATTGCTAATCTGAAAACCTGGTTTCAAGACATAACAGTGAGATTCATCAAAAAGAACAGAGTAAGATTTGTCATAAATTTGGGATACGCTTAGAAGATTAAAGTTCAACTGTGAACAGAAGTTGACTTTATCAAAACTGATAATCCCATTGGACACTGTTCCCTCTCCTGTTATCTTTCCACCTGCATCTCCTCCAAAACCAACATGAGTACCGTCCTTTAACTTAAAGTCTTGCAACAAGGCTTGATTGCCTGTCATATGCCGGCTACACCCACTGTCAACATACCATGAGTTGATTGGTCTCCGCGGGCGTACCTGCAGTCACAAACATTTAAGGTGAGTTAGTAACCCAAGCCGAGATGGTCTTGGGCTTTGCCAAACTTGTCAACAATTGTAAATTGTTTAAAATGAAGTTTGTTGACATCTGGTTTCTTTTGAAGTTTATCATGTTCAAATCCTTTTTGAGAAACCAACTGATTATCTCTTTGAGATTTTGATTTCAAAGCATTATTAAGAAATCTTGAACTCTTGTATGAATCATTTGAGAATGTTCCTTGGTTTATTCTCACAGATCGAGGAATAAACTTTTCTTGATGATATTGCTGTGATTTGACAAATTCTGAATTGTTTCTTCTGAAAGATCTCAAACCCAAGGAAGATTGTTGTTGTGAAAATTTAAATCCAATATTTTGATTTCTTATAAATTGAGGATTTACAAAACCTTGATTATTGAATTCCTTCCTTGTAGAGTTCTTCCTGAAGTAACAATCATTGGTATTGTGATTTCTTTCATCACACAAAGCACAGTATTTGTTAAAATAACACTCAGCTGTGGTGTGATTTGTCATATCACATATGTAGCAATACTTGTTAAAGTAACATTCAGAAATGTCATGATTGTACATGTCACAGATATCACAATACTTTTCAGAATGTTTAAACAACATTTTATTAACCCTTAATGTTGAAGCAACATTTGATTCTTGTTTGAATTTTGGGTTAGGCAATTTAATTTGTTGTTTAATTGGTGTAAATTTTGTCTTTTGATCTTTGGATTTTTCTTTTTAACTTGAACAACATTCTTTGACTCTTTTGATTCAAATCTTTTATACACAGCGGAAGTCTTATGATCTGAACTTGTTTTCAGATCAGAGTTAGATTTGATCTTAGATGTAGGTGTTATTTTTGTGTTTGTGTTCAAGTCAAAAGTTCCTGCAGACACAAACTTCACAGGTTTAATTTGAGTATTGTTCTGTGACTGATTAGTTGATTCAGTTTTCTTTGCTTTTGCAGCTTTTCTTCGTCTTTGATTTCTCAATCTTGATGAAGTTTTCTTGCTTTGAAGTTTAGTTGAATCTTGAGAAGATTCCTTTTGACATTCTTTCACTTCAGTTAGTTCATTAGAACTAGAATCATCAGAATTATTGTTATCTGATTTAACCTCTTCATATTTTTCTTTCAGTTTGTTATTGATATCAGAATTTTCACTCTTTAGTTCAGTTTGTTCAATAACATTTTCACTTTTTGGTATGAACAGCTTCTTTTGTTTTTGTTGAGGTTCATAAGATTTAACTTTGATTGGATGACCATTTTTGATCTTGTTTAAGTCAGTTTCTTCATAAACTTCAACATTTTTCTTTTGAAGGTTCTTTTGATCTTGAAATTCCTTCAGTTTAGCTTTGTTTTCTGGTGAATGATCATGAGTATTGAAATTATCAGGTAATGTTTTTGAGATAGATTCAGGCATAGGTTCATGTGTGAATCCTAGTCCTGTTTTGTCTTTTTCATTCCTTCCATTCACCAGTTGCTCAACAATTTTCTTTGAGCTTTTAACTTTGGCTAAGTCTATTTGAGTTGCTGCATGTGCCAATTTTTCTTTTTCAAGTGTTTTGTTCATCTCTTCAAGTTGTTGTTTGACAAGTTCAAGTTCTTTAATGGTTTTGTTCCATGATGCTTGAAGAGACATGATCTTTTCATCAGCAATTTTGTGATCTGATTTTAGCTTATTGTGTTTTGATTCTTCTTGTTTGAGCTTGTCACAAATTTTAAATGAATATGTTCTGTAGTGTTCAACTAGCTCAAAACATGCTTTTGTGCACATTTTCTCTCTCACTTCTACTGGTATTTCAGGATATGAGTGTGAAGATTCAGTATCAGAAGAATTAACAACCTTCGGCTGTTCTGATTGAGCCATAAGAGCAACTTCTTCAGTGGTATCTTTTGGGTCTGATTTGTCGCTCCAATCATACTCTTCTTCTTGATCTGATTCATCATATTTAGGATCTTTAAATTCAGACCAGTCTTCATCATCAACTTCAGCAACTAGTGCCAGATTAGCAGTGAGATCAGCAGTAAATTGCTCTGCATATGCACTCCAGTCATAACCATCTTTGATGTTTACAACCAGTGCCTTCTTAGTTTCCTCACTGTTCTTCTCTTCTTTGGGTTCTGGCATTGGTAGACTTTGGTATGGCTTCTGAAAAGTCTTGTTTGCCTGTTGCTGATACTTTTGACCATTTGAGCTGCCTTGAGTATTTCCTCCTTGGTTTCTTGGAGCTTTGCATTCTCTTGAAAAATGACCATAACTGTTACAGTTAAAGCATCTTGATTTTGATTTATCAAACCCAACAGTTTTGTTTGCACTGGGTTTGTAATTTCTGTTAGTGTAAGCATGCTTTTGAGTTCTGTAAGCTATCATGACCATCTGCCAATTAAGATCCATTTCTTCTACATCATCTGGATCCATTTCAAACAAATCATGTAGAACTAGCTCCATTTGAGTCAGATGACTGCCTTGATAAGCTTGAAAGCTTGCCATGAAAGCAGTGAAAGCAGTTTTTGACTCTTCATCTTGTAAAAGAATGTTGATCACATCTTTCACTTTACTTGGATTGGGAGAGTTTGAGGAAGATGGCATCTCAGTTGAAGGTTTAGGCATTTGAGCTTTAGGTGAAGATTGTGGTTGTGGTTGAGTGGAGTAAGCAAGTGTACTGGTGAAGAATCCTGCTCCCACAAATAGATCACCTTCATCTTCAGGAGTAGATTGATCTTTAGCCAAAAATGCATTCTCAACAGTATTTGCTGGTGAAGCAACATACTTATACTGAGTTGTTGATGCATGTCTATCATTATTTCTTGAGCTCTCATCAATTTCTACAGATTCAATTTTAGCAATGAGCAGATCAAGATCCATTGGAAACTTCTCAGTATGTTTCAACAAAGTGACAGTTTGTTTCCAAGAAGATGGTAGTGCATTCAGAAGTCTATTGTTTAAGTCCTCAAGATCATTCTTGATTCCCAAAGTAGACATCTCTGTAGTTAATTGCACAAACCTGTTCATCATTTGGTTTATTGTTTCTCCTGAGATGTGCTCAAAAAGTTCCAATTGCCTTTTCAGTTTCTGCTTTTTCAGATCTTGAATCTCTTTCCCTCCTTCACATATAATCTTCAAGGCTTTATACATTGTATATCCAGTCTGATAGTTTTCAAGCCTTGAAAGAACTTCCAGTGGTAGTCCTTTACACATGAGAGAATATGCTTTGATGTCATTCTTTACTTTCTTTAAATCATCACCATGAAGATTATCTTCTGGATAAGGCTCTTGTGAATCTTTAGAATACACAAATCCTCTGTCTGGACCATCAGTAGTCACAGGAATGTATGGACCCTTTTTAATTGATTTCCACAGATCAGTGTCTATGGAATTCAAATGATGTTTCAGCCTAAGAGACCAATTTTTAAAATCAGCTCTGTTTTTAAGTTTTGGAACTCTATTCTCAGAATCTTCTGATTTAGCCATTTTTTATATTTTTGTTGTTTTTCTAATCTTTTGAATTAAGAAATGAAAAGAAAAAGATATTTTTGGATTTTTGAAATTTTATGAAAAATTTCTAAGTGTTAAGGCTGAAAAGTCTGAAACAGTAGTCAAACGTCCAACAGTGATGATACGACCAGCAGTGATGCGTCCAACAGTGGTAATAAGTCCAACAGTGAAAAGTCCAACAGTGGTGATAAGTCCAACAGTGATGAGTCTAAGGGATTGCCTTAGAAAAATTTCCAACACAATGCTGAAACTACCAACAGTAGTTATACGACCACAAGCTGAAATGACCAACAGTCGTTATACGGCTAAGGTAAAATGACTAACAGTAGTGATGTTTCTAACCAAGTACAAGTGATTACAAGTCCACAGTGATTATACGGCTAGGGTGATTACAAGTCCACAGTGATTATACGGCTAGGGTGAAACGACTGAAACAGTTGAGAAAAGTCCAACAGTTCTCAAACGACCAATCACTTGGTCAAATTTCAGTGTTTTTCAGCCCTAATACGCCACATTCATCAGATTCATATGAATGTAACGAACTCAGAAATCTCAAAATCCTTCAATTGTTGATGAATTGAGCTGAAATTTCGCAATTAGTTCATGATTATGCCGATAATCAATCCTATAACCTCAATTTCAGTGATTATCAACAACTTTCTATGAATTTCAGAGATTTTAGGTCGAACACTCAAGAACACATATTCGAACTGTTTTTTTTCACTAATTCACTCGATTTTTATGAGATAAACTGCAAATTGTGATTCAAAACATGTTTCTGATGATGAAACACTGCTTCGATTCACAATATTTCACTTGAATTGTCAATTGATTACAGATTTCAGTGGATTTTTGAAGTTTCTATCTTCGACAGAACCTCAAAAACACTCAACCGAAAGCTCTGATACCAATTGATAGGATCAATTAGAGCAATCTGTATCAATTATATGAACAATTCAAAGCAAAATACAATCAATTGTAATCAAATCAAGAAAAATCAACAAAATTCATATTCCATTGATTGCAAAGACGATTACAAGTGATAGAAAGCAGTTCTCATAAAACATATGCAAAAACTTACAATCTATACTACGTCTAAGCTATTTATACTAGGACCTAAGGAACTAATTTTACACAAAAAGTCCCTACACTAGTATAAAACACAAAATAGACACTAAACAATAAAGACTAAATGTTAATCTTTTAAGGGACCTAACACAAACCGTGAGTTACATCAAGTGTAAGCTCCATGTGTCGGTTTTGGTCATTTCTCAAGTTTGTCTTCATTTTTCACTCAAAAACCTTACCATATCTTATTCTAAAAGAACTTTGCTGCTACCTACATTTCCTTGGAGAGATTTTCATGTTCTTGAAGGTATCATACAAGTAAAGCATGTCAATCTATAGGTGTAACACGAGTTACACCTAGAAAACCCTCTTTTCGGGTGATTCTCACCATCTAACCTGTGCATCTTGAAACCCCATGAAGAAAGACATGTAACCTGCGTTTTAATGGTTCATGAAATTTCTAATAACCTGTTTTATATGTTACAAATGGGTATACACCATGAATGGGAGGATATAGCATAAAAACACCTTGAAAATCCTTCTTCCTACAAGTAACAACACACTTTAAACACTTGTTTGAAAACCCTCTCAAAAAAGGGTCATAACCTGCTCAAAAATAAGTTTTAGACACCCCAACAATCTGATTTCTAAGTTAGATGAAGTTTTGGTAATGGTTAAACTCAAGTTACAATGATTTACACATGTGTAATGGTCGGTTATGACATTTTTTTATATATCTTAAGTCTATAGATGTGTAGAACAACTAGGACAAGATTTGGGACTAAAATTTTAGAAGTTTTTGATGAATATTAAGAGTGTTAATAATGTTTAATCTCTGGAATAATGGACATGTTGTGTTTAGACTCATTTTAGTCACTTTCGGGACCCAAAACATGTAAAACTACTTAAAAAAAAGGAAGCTTGGACTATAAACTTTTTAAAGAGAGTACCAGGTTCATTAAGAGTTAATAAAGTGATCTGGAGTCAATGGGAAATCTTAGTGGTCAAAAGGTAATTTAAATGGATTTTTAAGTGAAAACGGGTACAAACCGAGAGACGTTTTTAAGGAAAATCTAAGAAAAATGAGTATAAAGTTAGAAATTATAAAAACCATGTTATTTCAGTAGGTTAAATGATAAAATAACTTATAAAGTAGAAAGGTTGGTCAAACAAGCTTTTAAAATGGTCAAACTGGTTAAAAACGCGTTTCAACGGTTTAAATGTAAAAACGAGTTTTCCACTACTAGAGGCAAATTTTGGTAATTTAAAAGGTTGTAAACTTATAAAAATGTGTTTTAAAAGTTAGCTACTGGTCCAAGACTCAAAAACATGGAAACTCGTAGGTAACCATTTAAAACCCTTCGGTTTTACCGTAACCGGGAACGTTAAACGCGTAATTAATAACCCGAGCACATAATCTGAAAATTTAGGTATATGTTCTTAAAAATAAGTTAGCTTAAGGTCATGAACCAGATTTTTGTATAAATGTCATCTAATACAGGAAACCAAACTTAAGGGTAGAAACTGTCAATTTTGAAACTCAAGGGCTAAACTGTAAAATTTTGCCAAACTTCATAACCGACTCAAATGATCCCTTTAGTCACTTGAATAGCATATTTACCATGTATTCTTGACTTAATAATGTAAAAATCCTTGACTTCATGAGAAACCTTAACTTTCCATAAAAGGGAACTTTTTATGCAAACCCCAATCGAATCAAAGCCAAATTCGACAAACTAGGACTTAGACACTCTTGTTGCCCCTTAAATAGGTTTAGAGCAGTAGCTGATCACTTAATATATTCATGATAGGGTGCTAGACTTGAGATATTCCCGGCACACGAAGAGTTTCTTTTGCTTAATATCTAAGGTGAGTTCTAGTGATCCCCTTTTACTTACTGTTTTTGGGATGAAACATGCTTTGTTGTTTTATGAACTATGATTGTGCTTTACTTGATGCTTGTATGTGGGACTTATGGATACCTACTGATACTTATATCATGATCATTAATTCTTTTGTGAACCGCTTGTTTTATATGGATAGATCTATTTGGGGAATCCCCCACACACAGTGGCTCCCGCTACAGGGAGGTACCCCACTGAGATCCTGAGTGATCATATGTGGCATGTAATAGGTTTTGATAAGAAACTATGGTGAACCATCCTAGCAAGTATGGTTCACTATTTTGAGGCTTGGTTCCTTCCTTCGGGAATATCCGGTTAAACACAAGTTTAGAAGAGGCCAACCGGGGACCGAGTGCAGGGTTGATTATGATACCCCACGAGGATTGATACTAAAAATGATGCTTTCAAAAATCAAATGAGATTTTTCATGAGCTTCCACACTTGATTCTAAACCTTTAATGTGGACTTTTAGAGTCCCCTTTTATTGTTTTTAAACTTTAAAGCACTTGAATTCACCAACTTTTTAGTTGACTCTATTTTCTTTTTAGCATGTTTCAGGTAACCCGTGAAGACTCTTAGCTATTATGGATGACTTAGACTCAACCCCCAAGACCATGGCATTTGCTTGTGTGACCAAATTATGATTTGAACAATGATGGAAAATGTTGACACAATGACTATTTGATTTATGTTGAACTATGTAAACATTTGGGGCTGCATCTGTTTCCAGCCCGGTGTCTTTTAAAACTTTAAAATGCCATCTGATGTTCTCTCCCTTTGAGCTCCTATATTGGTTTGTTTCCACTGCCATGTATGTTGTTGCTAATATGTGACGTCCCATCCTACCTGGGCCCGGGGTGTGACATCATGCTTGCTAGCATGAGGCAAGACACTTGGACGGAGTCCTCAGTGTACTTCAGCCAATCGTTATAGGCCTCCTCATCATCCTCAGTAGGTTGATCGGGGATGGGGTCATCTAAAACATATGATCGTCTCTCTTGCTTGAGAACGATTCTCAAGTTTCGATACCAATCAATGAAATTGTTGTGATTTGGACGTTCGTTTTGGAGAATTGCTCGTAAAGATTGGGCGGACGTGGATGAGTTATCATGATTATCATTATTGGTGGCCATCTATAAAATTTAACAAAGATCTATTTTAGTATTTTCGATATTGCTATTTTTAATAATTAATTAATGCCTTTTAAGGTCATTTTCATATTAGGGGTATTTTGGTGTGTGGTGGCGGTGGTGTGTGGTGGTGGTGGTGGTATGTGGTGTGTGGTGGACATGGTGATATTTTTATAACTCTTAGGGGTATTTTGGTCTTTTTAAAAAATCTAACAGAAAATGTTAACACTGTTAGTCAAAAGGACTGAAACAGACAACTTTTTTAAACTTTGGTACTCAAATGGAGACAAAATAAACGTTGGTACTCAAGTGGAGTCAATTTGCAAAACACAGGGACCAAAACCGAGATTTACTCTAAAATCTATAACCCAACATTACATTTAAATTGTGGTTAGGTGACCTTTATCCCACGATTTAAATTAATAAGGTGGTCAACGATTGACGGTTGCAACCATTTGCTACTTCTAGAGGTATGGGATCGACTTGAAACATCATATGTAAAGTTGGCATGTTAATCCCATCAACACCATTTGGAAACCATATTGTAGGTGATCCATTTAACATGGTTTGCAAATCAAGTTACCCTACTTGCACACACATGTGAGTTTTCCAACATAAGTGGTTAGGTGATCTTTATCCCACAAATGTGGTATCCCCATTTCAAATCACAAGTTCCCTCAAAATGGTTAGGTGACCTTTATCCCATTAAGAGTTTCCAAGTGACTCAAGTGTTGTGCAAAAGGACGGTGTTAGACTTGTTATCAAAGAAATTTATAGTTTTCATAATCTTAGTGTAGAAAACTCTATGTACCTTATATTTGCATGTTTTCAAATACAAGGTACCCTATGGTTCACTTTTAATAAAACCTCTTTTATTAAAGCCATTAATCCTTTTAATAACCTTTTATTAACCACTTAATGAAAAAGAACCATCAATTTTTCAGCTTCTTAAGTTTGTTAATGAGTTTGTAATGCTTGTCCAAATATCAACCAAACAATCAAACAAGAAACATCCAAAAAAGCATAAACATATAAACATTAGTGCATAACCATAGCTACTAAGTTGACCACACTTGTTTGCCATCACAAGTGTTGTCATAAGGTCTTTCTTAAGGGTGAAGATGACACATCAAAATGTGTCCATGAACTCCCACTTGAATCCATATCCAAATGCTTCAAGGTCCATGTCTTTCGTGTCCATCTTTGGGTCTTCATCTTGTGCATCTTTCTTTTACAAAAAAAATTATATCCTAATACATTTTTCTAATAAAATAAATGCACCTTATCTATTTATTACATAACCAAATGAATAAATAATTACAACCCAAATAATAAACATAAACATTACAACCCAATTAAATAAATAAAACAACCATTACAATCATCCAAACAATAACAATGCCAAAAGCTAGGTTATGCACCATAATAAACAATGATCATATCATCCAAAACAATAATGAAACCCCACTAAAAACACGAAATTTCAGCCAACATAAACTGAAATTTCGGGTTTTATTTTGTCCAAACAAATAAACAATTTAACATACTTGTCTTTCAAAGTTTATTCACAAGCATGTGTGATATAACTTTGAAAGTTTGGGGAATCATAATACATGAACATAGCAGCCCCTAAATGGGTTTTAAAGTCTCTTAAAATGAATTTTCAAGAACAAAACAAGCTAGCTATCCACATAACCGGCTCTAGATGCCAATGATGGGTTTATTAGAACTTGAAACATAGTTTAACCATTTAAACTTTGTAAAACACAGCGGAATGGAACTTTATAACATGATTTTGAACTGAAAAATCAAAGTTCTTGTTGATATTATAAAGTTATAAACAAACCCAAGAACAAAATTCTCTTTATATGTGAATGTAACTAGCTATATAACACAAACTACGTATTATGGACAACCATAAAAGAAGCTGCCATAAACTACCTTTCAGCAGCAAATGTGATGAAAAATGGAGTATGATATTGAGCTAGAAGTTGACCAAAGCATCAATGGAGGTCCTCTCAAGCTTGTATACCCCAAGCTCTATAGGAAACACTTCTTGTTAGGAAGAATAACACCCAAAAGCAACTCAAAGACCCTCTTCTTGAGCTGCTGCTGCCGTGAGTTCTAGAGAGGAAAGAAAGAGTTTTTTTTGCTTGTGTTTGCATGTATGAGAGAGATTTCTGGGTGGTGTGTTCAACTAGTAAATAATGGAGCTTCTCAAGAAGACAAAGGACCAATAATCATGAGAGGGGGGGGGGGCGAATTTTTAAGTTAGGAGGGTTTCCCCCTTCAAATTTTAATCCAACTTCAATATTAAACTAGTCTCTAAATAAGTTGTACATTAACATTTAATTGTATAACTCATACACCCTTTTTATTATTTGATGTTATCTAATTAAGTTAAATAACACTTCAAATAATAATATTTGAACAAAGTATCCTAATAAGTTGTTCTATCTCATATGTAACTAATTTACAAAAGCCATTTTCTAAATTGGTGTTTATATTTAATTGCATGATCATATCATCAATTAAATATCAATTTGTGTTTGCTAAGCTTGTTATTGGGTATAACCCGACATGGATCATAACGTACTAACCGCATCAATATTCTACGTGTCTTGGGCATAAAGAATCATACATTGACTAGTGACTATGACATGTCATAGCTCACATCCTAATATATTACAAAAAGCGTAAAGTACATAAAGTGAAAAGTTACAGACTCAAGACCTTAATGTACAGTTACCAAAAGCAAGGACCTTTCATCAACTTATGTAATGTTGGTGTCGTGTCAGAGTTGCAGCGGAAAGGGGTCCAGTTTTATGTAAAAGGTACATCAGATAAAGCATGTGATCAAAAAGTCTCTGGAAGAAATCTGTCTTCAATAGTTGGCTTCGGAAGACTTTGTCTTTGAAGCTTCGGAAGACTTCATCTTTGGCTTCTGAAGATATTGGTCTTGGCTTCGGAAGATTTCACACTTAGAGTAATTTCTAAGGCAGTGTGTGAAACTTCCAAAGCATTCCACTTCAGTACACTTGTGCATGCATGTAGGAGAGACTTTGGGTGTTTGGGTTGCATCAGCCTTACAAATAGACATTGCAAAGTGCTTTTTTTCCAGCTTCAAGTTGTCCAAAACTTCAATTAACCACTTAGTTTACTTAATTTTCCAGTCCCGAACAGTTGTTGGTTTCTTAGTCTCCCGGTTTGTAACTTAAAGTGATAATTTCATTGTTTTGATTTGTTCAACCCATCAATTTTGACAGGATCTCAGCCTCTCGTTTGATCAATCAGATTGGTTTGCAGCGGATTTAGCACGTTAATTAGCAATTATAGCAAGAACATAAAAGATATTGCAAGTAAAAGCACAAACATAGAGAGAGAAAAGAGTTCTGTGAAAAATTAATTGTTCTAATGCTCAACACGTTTTGGCAATTAAAACAGCATGGTTCACCATCCTTTTATAGGCGGCAAAAGGATGGTGATGATGTCCTTTCTCTGACATCAACCGATTATTAAAATTATAACTGACGGAACATAAAACTACTGAAGATGTCAACAGCTGACATCTTCTTACAAAAGTGTTCCTATCTTTTAAAAGTAAACTACTGACATCCTACAACGACTGAAGAACAAACTCTTCAGTCGTTTATAACTACTGATACTATAACAGCTGAAGAACAAGCACTTCAGCTGTTGTACAAACTACTGAAATAAAATTACAAAAACTACTGAAAGGGAAAAACCATCACAACAACTGAAGAAGACTTCTTCAGCTGTTGTGACAAACTCTGAGTCTTCAGCACTTGTTCTTCAGACTTGGCTTCAGATGATGTAACAGCTGATGACTTCAGTAGATGTCATCAGCGGTTGTCTTCAGTCTTTGTCTTCTGACTTTATGCTTCAGTAGAAGGTCTTCAGTTCTTCAGTTCTTCAGATTTTGATTCTTCAGTACTTGTCTTCAGTACTTGAAGTCTTCAGTACTGTATGATCAGTACTTCAGACTTCAATACTTGTCTTCAGTACTTTAGAGTCTTCAGCTGTTGTTCTTCAGTTCTTTGATATTCATACTTTGATCTTCAGACTTTGTCAGAACAGCTGATGGGAGTCTTCAGCAGTTGTTGCAGTGGCATGTGGGACTTAGAGGTTTTCTGATCTTGGCTCATTGGTTCTTTTGGTCCAACAAACTCCCCCTGAACCAATGCACCCAAAACCTCTAATTATTGGTTGTCCCACTTATTGTTGGCATAAGGATTGGTCTATTTCCTTCTAGATCAGATTAGAAGTTGACCCAGATAAGCACTGGCCTGAGAGGTAGTCTCTAAGGTTTGATTGGCTGAGTATGGATGGGAGCTCTGTTTTGGGGAATTGGACACAGAGCTGTTGTCCCATCCATGAGATCTACCTCCCATGTACTAGTCGGTAGGATTCTCAGGTGTAGGCCTGAAGAAAGATCGTTTTCTCTTCTTTGGTTAGGTCTTCAGGCTCACCTTCGAACAACCCCTCCCGGCCGTACAGCTCTGAGATGTACTTGTCCTGTTTTCCATTTTTAAGCTCAACTGTTGTGACTCGCCTGTATGCAAATTCATCAGGATGTCTTCCCTCCAACAACAGGTTGAGCTCATCCCTATAGAAGTTCTCAAGCCTCTTATAGACCAACCTTTCCTAATCACCCTATTATTTAGCATTGTTTGGGGTGATTGGTTGGCTCTATAGGCTTTCTCAAACTCCTCTACTATTTCCCAGGGTGTGATTACAAGAGCCACAGAGATCACTTCATCTACGATTCTCTTAAGTTGGCTCTTGTATCTCACAGGCATAGCCTTTTGAACTATCCTGTGAGCCACCCTAGGATCAGGCCAAGTCCTCACTCTTTCCTTTTCATCAGAGTCTCAGAGTCTCAGAAGCAGCATATGATTTGTCAATGCTTTTCAGCATTGCTTCATCGTGTAATCTTTGCTGCTCCTCTTCTTCTAGTTTTACCCTCACAGTGTCTTGCTGTGAGGTGGGAGTGATGGTTTGTGGTTTGGCTTTAGGTAGAGGTATAACTGCTGAAATGGGCAGACTATCCTCCTCATCCCTCCTCTTCTTCTTCTTCTTGCAGCCTCAACACCCTTCTCTTCTTCTTCAATGGTGGATCATTGGCTGCGGGTTTTGATGGTGAAGGGGTTGGTTTTGTGGGTTGTGGTTTGGTGGTTGGTGTGGGAAGGTTGGCAGGCACTGCTAGCAATCTAGAGATGAGTGATGGTTTGGTCTGTTTTGCCAGCAGTGTCCTGTTCCCAGCACCGGCTTCGGAGAGGGCCTCAGCGACCAGTCCTTTGGTGAAATCACCAGCTGAACAGATCTTGGCGGCTATAGCCAAGATTCTGTCCCTGGTCCATGCTTTAACATCAAGGACTGGCCTGCCCAGATACTTCGAAATGAATCTACTCATAGCCTCGAGTCTCTTTTTGTCCTCTTGGCTATAAGTAGACCATCGGTGTTCGATCTCCCTAGTCTCCATCTTCCTGAGCACCTGATCTAGCATGGCAGTGTCCTTGTAAAGCCTTGCCTGAACAGCTGAGCAATGGCAGATTCCATTGATTTGCTCTGTTCAGCATCAGCCTCCTTGACAAGGGCTGCTAGATCAGAGTCAGCCACCTTCTTTCCCTCCTCTCCCTTTTTCTTATAAGTGACACTGAAATCCTTTTGGATTCCAGCCACTTCTATATGCTCAACCTCCCTCTCTTTCCTCTTCCTTTCTCCCTCACCCTACTACTCTCCTCAGCCCTCTCCTTCACAACCACCACCTCTTTCTCTGCCTCTAACTCCTCCTCTCCCCTCTTCCTCTTGGCTTGCACTGATGTCTCCCTTTTTGGGTGCATTGGTTGGGGTTTGACTATCAGCAAGCGCCTTAGTAATGGCAACCTCCACCATAGGTTGGATATAAGTAGGAAGCCTCTCATCAATGGTTTGAATGACTATATCTTTTAGTATGGGTGTGATGAGAGGCAGGGATTTCTGGAGGATAGCATCCAGCTGCTCAGGGGGGTTCTGACCCTGAGAGCTAGTGCCAGAAGCAGGGGCTGGTGGCCGAGTTTGTGGGAGTGGCTCAGTGTTTGTGAGACCTTCAGGTGAAGGTGCCATCTGTGGGGTTGTGGTGGTAGATGGACTTCTATCTTGAGTCATCTGAGCAAGCAGCTCTTTGAGTCTGCTTATCTCATCCTCTAAGATAGTGTTGTGAGCTACAACGTCGAAGAAGAAGCTCAGGTCATCATCAGTATGAACTGAATCACCTGACCTCCTGACAATGTCAGGATGTACATGCTCTGAGTGTGGCTCAGTAGTAGCATGTGCCCCTTGTTCATGGTACTGGGGACTTCCAGCCTCCGGATTGGAACCATCACCGGTAGTTTCCTCTGGTGAGGTCTTATTGATGTTACCAGCTTCACCCTGCTCAGATGTTGATGCAGAGGAAGTGGCAGCCTCACCAGATTGTCCTCTCTCCCTAGCCACACTGGGAGATTGGACTTGTGATTCTCTGTGCTGTGGGCTCCCACCGGCACTTGTATCCACCCCCTCTTCTGTTGGAGTCTCCCCAGTTGTAATAGGTTTCTGGGGAGAGGGTGGAGTGCTCAGATGGGTCAGCACTTTGGCTATTGCCAATGAAGGGCTTTGTGGGGCGGTCTCATCAGTAGATGGGCTCGAAGCAGTGTGCACAGGGGGAGGACTGTGCTTTTCAATGGCAGTCTTCTCAAGTGAGATAGACCCTAGAAGTGTGGCTGTCCCAGAAGTGGTTGCATCAGGCTCCTGTTGAGAGGAAGCCTGTGCGGTTGTGGTGGGTGGAGTCGTGGTAGCTGCTGGGAGAATCGAACCAGCAGCCACATCCTGCATTTGTGTTGCACGGGCATCCTCAGGGGACTCATTTCCCTGAGTAGCCTTTTTGGGCTTCTTTTTGGTTTTTGGTTTGGTGGGGACTTTGGATTTGGAGGTGGAGGCTGTGGGTTCCTGCTGCGTGGGTTTTCGCAGCCGGCCAGCCTGTTTTAGGGATTGGTCAGAGTTGCCTGGAGTATACCTCAGCTAGAACAGCCATGGTAGGGACCCCAGTGCCAACAAGTCCCTCAGCCTGAAGCTGGTTCTCTATTATGGCCATGATGAACCGAGGATACAAGATCCATCGGTTAGAAACTGGTTTTGTGGCCATATCCTTGATTTCCAAAAATATAATATCTGTTAAGTTTAAAGGTTGTTTTTCAAGGATAGAGAACAATACCTGTTGCCACCTTGTTGACATCTGGTCCCATGAAGAGGTTTTGGGAGCCAGACACACGTTCACCATATGAAAAATGAGGCGTTGGGGATCAGGAAAGTGTTTCTTCAACAAGGTTGTGGCGGAGAGGTCACCCTGGTAGTCGTTGGATGTGAAGGATAGATCCAGGGCGCCTTTGGGGTAGGAGGTTGGGTAGGTGGCATCCTCCAGCTTTAGGGTTTGGCGCAAGGTAGCTGGAGTGATAACCACTGGGTGGTTGTTGACAGAGGACGGAGAGAGACCTCGCCATCCTGCTCTCCGGTTTGGACGGTGATGTTCGTCCAAAACTCCGTCAGGGAGTCGGTGTAGATGGTAGGGTTCAAAAGGAATGCCGTTTGGTAAGGTGATTCGTGCATCAGATCGACGGCATGGTGAAATTTTGGCCATAATGGCGATTTGGTGAGATGAGCGACACAGTTGTGTCGAGGTTTCAGTTGCATGGTCGCCATTAATGGTGTATGGGAAGTTCAGAGGTTTTGAAAGGTTAGGTCAAGTAAGGAGTAAATACTCTGAACGTTGGGTATTTATAGGGTAGGGCAAAGGCTGAAAGAAACTACTGAAGGTTTTGGTGTTAGTTATCAGTTGTTGTAACGACTGATGACGTGGTCTTAACCTTCAGTGGTTGTAACATCTGAGGACTTGGTGTTAGTCTTCAGTAGTTAAAACTACTGAAACCTTGGTTTTGTCCTTCAGATGTTGTAAAACGGCTGAAGAGTTATTGTCAGTCTTCAGTAGTTATGAACTACCGAAGACCTAATATTCTTCTTCAGACGTTGTAACAACTGAAGACTTGGTGTTAGCCTTCAGTATTGTGAACTACTGATATCAGTAGTTATGAACTACTGAAGACATGGTATTGCTTCAGTTGTTGTAAACAACTGAGGACTTGGTGTTAGCCATCAGTAGTTGTGAAACTACTGAAGACATGGTTTTGTCCTTCAGTTGTTTAGGTATGAAACAGCAGCTGTTGGCATCAGCTGATGAGAAATTACTCATCAGCTGTTTCCGTCAAATCAGTTGTTTCATGCTAGTCTCTACACTTACTCATCAGCTTTTTGGCTGACTTTCAGATGTTTCATGACCCTTCAGCTCTTATGAATATTGCCTTCAGCTCTTATGATCAGATGTTCACAAGTGCTGATGATATACTCTTCAGAGCTGGTGAACAAATTTTGTCTTCAGTACTTGTGTAAGATTACACATTAGTACTTGTGAGCAAATTTGTTCTTCAGTACTTATTTATTTGAAAATCATACATCAGTAGTTGTAATCCACCTCACTACATCAGTTGTTTTCAATAAATAATGTACAGCAGTACTTTGAGTCAATTTAGTCTTCAGTAGTTGTAAAAGAGCTGAAGACTAAATTACTCTCCAGTACTATATTTGACCTTTGCTCATCAGTAGTTGTGAAGTAAGAGCATCAGCATTGGTCAAATTACTCTAGCTGCAGCATACCAAGCCTTAGTACCAATTTTGGAATGTAGCACTATCTAAGGCTTAGTAAAGATGTCTGCAAGCTCATCAGCACTAGGCACAACTTAGATCAATCAGACCTTTTTCATAGCAATCCCTGATAAAATGATGTCTGATCTCTATATGTTGGTCCTAGAGTGCTGGACTGGATTTTTAACAATACAAAGAGCTGAAGCACTATCCATTGTATGGAGTCTTAGTCTCAGTAATGCCATAATCCCAAGTTGATTCTGAAGCCAGAGTATCTGAGAGGTACAACTTGCATCAGCAATGTACTCAGCTTCAGCAGTGGATGTAGCATTGATGTTTGTTTCTTACTCTGCCAAGAAACTAAACAATTGCCTAGGAATTGGCAACCACCAGAAGTGGATTTTCTGTGACTTTACATCCTGCATAGTCCTATCAGAGAAAGCAACTAATTTGCAAGAATACCCCTTTTGAATACTAAAGACCTAGTGATTAGGTACCTTGCAGATATCTAAAGATCCTTTTGACTACAATCAAATGGGATTCTTTATTGCTGCCTGAAATCAGCACAAGCACATGTTGCAACATGATGTCTGGTCTAGTTGTGTGATGCTGCTCATGGGAGTAGAACAGGGCTTACAGGTTTGTAAATCAAACTTATTCAACAACTCTTTTGAATATTTGGACTGATGGATGAAGATTCCATCATTGTTGTTTGATTTGCAAACCTAGAAAGAACTGTAATCTCCCATAGCGCTCATTTCAAACCTTAGCTTCATTAGCTTTGTAAATTCATCACACAACTTTGGATCAGAGGATGCAAAGATGATGTCATCTACATAAATCTGAAAAGGAGCTTATGTTGTCCCACAGTCTGATGAATAAGGTTTTATCAATGGTGCCTCTAGTGAACTTATTCTCTAGAAGAAAGTTGAGAGTGTCTCATACCAGGCTCTAGGTGCTTGCTTCAGCCCATAAAGAGCCTTATCAAGCTTGTACACCCAATCAGGATGTTTATTGTCCTCAAAGCCTGGTGGTTGACACACATAAACCTCTTCTTTTATTTTCCCATATAGGAAGGCACTTTTGACATCCATTTGATAAACCTTAAGACTGAAAGGCAGCATAAGCTAAGAACAGTCTGATTGCTTCTAGTCTGGCCACAGGTGCAAAGGTCTCATCATAATCGATGCCTTCCTCCTGTGCAAACCCTTGTCATCCTTGGAGTGCAAGAAAAAGTCCATACAAACCTGGAGTAATCATCCACAATTACCAGGCGGTTTCTTCTTGCCATGCTCATCACTCTGACAGGACCAAAGAGATCCATGTGCAGGAACTGCCACGCAGGCAGAGTGGACTTTGGTCTTCTATTGAAGGGAATGAAACTTTGTGTTGTTTCCTTTCAAGCAAGCATTGCAGTCATCTTCACACTTGAACTCCTTCTAAGGCAATCCTCTTACTAAACCATGGCTTATCAGCTGATTCATGCTCTTGAAATTAACATGACCCAGCCTTCTATGCCATAGTGTAGACTCTTGAGGAGAGGCTTGGAGAATAGGCAAGGATGGCCTTTTAGATCTATCTTTTTGGAAAAGATCTAAGGCATACACTCTTCCTGTCCTGTTGGCCTTCAGGAGAGTGTGTTCATCCAATGCCTTGTCAATCAAACTCAGAACTTTGGATGACAGAATCCGACAGTTCTGGCTTGTGAAAAGGGCAAAATGGCCTTGTCACACATTTGACTGACACTCAAGAGGTTGTACTTGAGATTCTCCACATGGTTCACATCATCAAACCTTATTTCCCCATGGGAACACAAAGCCTTTTCCGATGATGTAACCCTTTGCATCATTGCCAAAGGAAAACAAGTCCCTTCTTCTTGAGAGTAGTCATTAAGAAGGGAGCGCTTCATGTCATGTGCAGGATCCTCCACTGTCTACATACCAGATGCTTCTATGGCATGTTGAAGAACCCTGCAATCACAACCATGTGTTAGTTGGTCTTGGAGACCCAAACCTGTGGTTTTGGGTCTGTTCTCAGCTACGGTGCAGCACTAACAGTTGTGTAAAGTGTGACAGCCTGAGGTGAAGATGATGGTGCAGAAGAGGAACCCTGTGGCTTGGACTTCCTTTTCTGTGGTTTCAACACAGGAGCATCTAAGTGGTTGACTCTTCCCACTAGTTACTGAACCATCATCACCAGCTGTGTCTGATTCTGTGATAAAGCTTTCAGTTCTTCAGACATATTGGAGTTTGCTGATGATGGATCCCTATGTTGTACCATCTTCTTCAGACATATTGGTCTTAGGGATTTCAGGCTTGGATGTGCTAGTACAAACTTGGTTTCAACTCATTCTTCATTTTATTGATGTCCTCATGATTCTCCTTCTGTTGAGTTTGGAACCCCTTTTGTACCAGCAATCATAGTAAGATGATTGAACAAGCCACATATGTCACATGGCTTCTTCTTCATCTTATGTGATCATCAGCTGAAGAGGATGTAAATACTGAAAGATTGTTCTTCAGACTGTTTGCCATCAGTAATAGCAGTTTTCTTCCTAGTGCTGCTTTCCTGGTATCCTCTTTAGTGTCTTCAAACTTTCTACTGTTAGTTTTCTTTTCTTTAGTGCTAACAATATTTGAGGTTTGAACTTCAGATGTTGTCACTTGCTCTCCAGTACCTTCAGTACTTCTAGTGACAACACCTGAGTTGATCAGCCTTTTGGTCATGTGACAGTCAGTATTTGAACCATCAGCTGTTGTAGCATCAGCTGATTGGTTTTGGCAGGAGTTAATGTTGACTTCTATCTCTGATGATGTGATTTAGAAGATAGTAGGTCACATGATGAGAAGGATTGGGTATTGCTCTCCCATTAGATTCAACTTCTGCTCTTGAAGTGAAATCTGTAGGAGGAGCAGTGTGATTGTAACCAATGCCAAACTTCACATTAGAAGCTGATTGCTTGCTATGAAGCATTTCAAAACCCTTGCATGATTGCACCCATCGATCACACTCAACTAGGTGGTTGCAAGAGTTTCTTGAGGTCTCTGTACTTCTCTAGAAGTACATCTTACTTAGCTTTATCATCTTTGATTTGAATTTAAGCTTGTAAATCTCATCATTTTTATCTTTGAGTACAGCCTCAAAATCAGCTTTTCTTTTGGAAATAGTGTGCTCAAGCTCAAGATTTTTATCTATTAAAGCTACATTGCTTCTCTAAGAAGCAAAATGCTGTATGCATGATTCTGAACAAAGCTTGGCTTTTGCCTCAGTGGATACCTGAGATGAGGCATTGGATGATGACCCCTCAGCAGAATCGAGGGCCATCAGAGCAAGATTTCCAAAAGTTGGTCACCACCATGTTGACCAGCACCTGGGAGTAGTTGTTCCTGACTGGTAGACTACTCCAGTCAATAACACTTGGGGTGAAAAGCTATGTTGTTGAGGTTGTGTGTGATGATGAGATTGGGAAGATTGAGGCTCAGGAAGAGCATGAGGTGGTTGAGCAAGGTGGTCTTGAGCTTGACTAGGCTGAAGGCATGTAGTAACAGGGGTAAGGATATGGCATATGACCCTGTGGACAAATAAGCAGGTGGTGCTGTGCTTGTGATGGATGGCCAGAACTGGAGGAAGGTTGCCCTCTGTGCTTGTGAGCTATTGCTGGGAAAGTCACAAAGGGTGCAGAGGAGTTAGATCCAGACGATCTACACTCTCTTGCAAAGTGTCCAAGCCTTTGGCACTTGTGACACCTCAACTTGCTCTTGTCAAACCAACTTTGGTTTTGCCAGAGAGTCCAGGGAATTTCCTACCAGTTTCTTGTAGAACTTTGAGAGCGGATATTTATCATTGCCAATTGGTTCAAATATATCTCTTCCAGATCATCATCTGGAAAGCCCTTCAAGTCCTCCATCAGAAAACACAAGTTGTCACCACCACCTCCTGAACTACTAAACACCAACAAAAGCTTGTTCTGAGTTGGTAGAGAAATCAATATGCTCATCATAAGAACTTCTGATGAAGCATATTCTGACTCATGACTATCAAGGCAGCATTACCTTGGACAAAGTCATCAGCGAGCTTGCCAGAAGAGGACAACTTCCTCTTGCTCTATCTCTCTCTCAAAAGTGAGCAGTTTCCCATGAAGTTGGGTGAGAGATAGAGTTTCCAGATCAGCACTGGAGCGTAGGACAATGGTATATGTGTCCCATCTCTCAGGCAGTGACCTGAGGAACCTGTTGGTCATCTGGCTTTTGGAGTACTCTTGTTTGACCATCTCAGTTCAGAGATCAAAACAGCGAACCGCTCAAAATGCTGGGTCAGAGTCTCACCCTTTCTATATGAGAATGTCTCATATTGTTGGGCGAGGATTTCCCTATTGTTTGCTAAGACCGAATCAGTTCCTCCAAATTGTTCCTTTAGAGCAACCCATAGGTCATGAGCAGACTCATGATGCAAGAGCCCTGAATAAATCTCATTAGGAATAGCCATGGCTAAAATTCCATGGGCTCTAGCATCAATTCGAACAGCTTTAGATCTTCGTCCGAATATTGTCAGGTTTCTTTCAACCTGTTCATTAGATTCAGGGACGCTCACCATAGGCTTGTATGGTCCATGCACCACTGACTTCCAACACCAGCACTGTTGACAGCCAAGTGGTGAAGCATACGTCTTTGCCATATGTTTATACTCGTCCTAACAAGCATCAGAGGCTTGGTTGAGGAAACCAGTATTGTGAGGATCATTAGTTAGTGTCGTCATCTCAGGTTTTAGTCAAAAACAAGTTTAAGCAAGACAAACGTAACTCAAGACCACCAGAGAACCTCAAGATTTTGGCCGGAAACAGCAGAAAACTCACTCTATTAGGCTAATTCTTGCAAATTGCTAATTCGATCAAACAGAGAGATCAAAAGAGCAGTTTCAAATGATCAATAGTGAAATCGATCAATGATTAACGCTCTGATACCATTAGACAGGATCTCAGCCTCTCGGTTGATCAATCAGATTGGTTGCAGCGGATTTAGCACGTTAATTAGCAATTATAGCAAGAACATAAAAGATATTGCATGTAAAAAGCACAAACCTAGAGAGAGAGAAAAGAGTTCTGCGAAAAATTAATTTTATTGCTCAACATTTCGGCAATTAAAACAGCATGGTTCACCATCCTTTTATAGGCGGCAAAAGGATGGTGATGATGTCCTTTCTCTGACATCAACGATATTAAAATTACAACTAACGGAACATAAAACTACTGAAGATGTCAACAGCTGACATCTCTTACAAAAGGGTCCTATCTTTTAAAGTAAACTACTGACATCCTACAACGACTGAAGAACAAACTCTTCAGTCGTTTATAACTACTGATACTATAACAGCTGAAGAACAAGCACTTCAGCTGTTGTACAAACTATGAAATAAATTACAAAAAACTACTGAAAGGGGAAAACCATCACAACAACTGAAGAAGACTTCTTCAGCTGTTGTGACAAACTCTGAGTCTTCAGCACTTGTTCTTCAGACTTGGCTTCAGATGATGTAACAGCTGATGACTTCAGTAGATGTCATCAGCTGTTGTCTTCAGTCTTTGTCTTCAGACTTTGTGCTTCAGTAGAAGGTCTTCAGTTCTTCAGTCTTCAGCTTTTGATTCTTCAGTACTTGTCTTCAGTACTTGAAGTCTTCAGTAATTGTATGATCAGTACTTCCGGACTTCAGTACGGTCTTCAGTACTTTAGAGTCTTCAGCTGTTGTTCTTCAGTTCTTTGATCTTCATACTTTGATCTTCAGACTATGTCAGAACAGCTGATGGGAGTCTTCAGTAGTTGTGGCAGTGGCATGTGGGACTTAGAGGTTTCCTGATCTTGACTCATGGTTTCTTTTGTCCAACATAATGCTTTCAGGAACAATTTTAATTATTACAAATGTATTATAGGTCCAAAAATTGTGATTAAGGGCAGATCATCTAAGATTACAAACCAATATTTTAGTTTCAATTACCATACAAGTCCAAGAATTAGGGTTTTACCAAATGGCGAACCCGACAATCGTAACGCTTAGGTCTTCACGATCTAGCACCAAAAACCAATAATGAGAGATTATTAGATGAATAATTGGGTATAGATGATGAATATCCTCGATTCTAGAGTAAAACTAGAATTAAAATTTATCAAAAGTGATTTTCGCTTCTGTAGCTTTGAAGACGAACATATCTAGCCCAGTTTAACATTTTGAATGACTTGATTTTCAAAAAAATGATGTTTGCACAAGTGATTTCAGTATTTCGGATGGCCAAGAGGAGAAGAGGAGAGGATTTTGAGAAGGTGGGGCTAGGGTTTCAAAGGAATTCTACAATTTGGGAAAAGTGAGCCAGGCAAAGGGGAATACCCCCCCTTAGCTATTTGTGGCCGAAACATGGGAGAAAGAAGGGCCTTCGGGCCCTTGCCATCTTGTGTAATCCGTCTCACCTCGACCCGCGCGTCGACTAATTTTTGTTTTCAAATTCCGTGCGCAATAACGGTTCCAATGAGCTATCACATGCCCTAGGATTCGGATATTTATATTCTTAGAACTAATTCAAGTTTATTACTAGGCTTTAGGCAAAGCCCAAGGATGTAGAGTTAGTTGGGGTTCGGTGTAAATTTCATGTTTTACTTTTTTGAAAACAAAAACATTGATTGGGCTCAATGCAAAGGACCTCATACGACGACAAGCCCACTAGTCACATAATGATATAAACTCCAGGCCCATCATAAACATGTAGGCTCATTAACCAAAATTTGGGCCCAACAAGAAAATAACCATAAATTAAAGCCAAGCCCAAATAAGACAAAAATTAAGGTCAAAAGTCAAAAACTCGAGTCAATGCCTAAGTTAACATGCCTATTTGGTGACGGATGTCACAAGGCAAGACAAAAATTCCCACATGTCTGAATTTGTGAATTCAAACAATATTCATTGAAGCTTCGTCATGTGGATCGTTTGTGCCCAACTCATGTCATGAGCATAGGTTAAATGCAATATTATTTTGTAACCATTGATAGCTATTCGAGGTTTACTTGGACTTTCTTTCTACTTAATAAAATAAATTAGCTCAAATCATTAATGATTTTGGATATATATTATACCTAGTTTATGTTCTTCAATGTAAATGTCTTTCATTTCTTACACATATGTAATGACAATGTTTAATGAGATATGATGTGAGTTTTGTATTGAATGGTCTTTGTTTATATCATATTCATATTGTAATTGGTATTACTTATATTGATGAACATTATATATAGGTTTGAGGTTGTTGTACATAGTTCTGAGTCAATAATGATTTAGAAATGTGTTCAACTTAGTCAAGTGGTTATTCATGCTAATGGACCATACTTATGGACCATACGCACGAATGAAATATACTTATGGACCAGTCGCATGACTAAACCTGGAGACTGGATCAATCATATGACTCAGACATAAGATTGAGTCAGTCGCACGACTGAACCTTAGTCGTGCGTATGAGTCAGACGCATGAGTCAGTCGCAAGACAGAATCATGCTAATGGTTTAGTCGTACGAATGAACACTAAAAACCTATGAATACCACATAATTCGTGGAAAAAACAAAACACTTCAAATACTTTCATACCCTAGCCATCCAGAGCGTCCCAAGTCATCCATCCAAGTTCGTAGTTCATTCCTGATAGATTCCTAATCGTTCTTAATGTTTGTGTAATCGTTAGATCGATCAGGTTGTTCGTTCTCACTGATTGGATCGCCAATCAAATAGAATTCGCGCTATTTGATTTGGTCTCATGCAGAACCGTTAGTATTCCGTACGAAAACGGTCCTAACAGATTTTATCATGAATATTGAAAATCAATTTGACTTTAAAGTAAAATCAATTATAAGTGATAATAGAACTTAATTTAAAATGATAATTTGAATTCATTCTATACAGAAAGTGTATTGCTTATCAATTTAGTGCAGCTAGGACTCCTCATCAATCTAAAGTAGCTGAAAGAAGTAACATAACACTAATTGATGTAGCAAGAACCGTTTTTACTTTTGCTAAACTACTAATCATTTTATAGGCAAAAGCAGTTAACATAGCTTTTATGCACACAATAGAACATCTATTGTCAAAGAGAGTAATGAACTTTTATTTCATAGAAAATCTTTCATATGATTCCTTAATTCATATAGGTGTCCTATTTCAATATTAAACACCACAGATCATTTGGAAAGTTTGCTCCTAAATCAGATGATAGATTCTTTGTTAATTATTCATTAGTCTCTTAAGTATTTATGGTTTGTAATCGACCATTAAATTACTTTAATGAATTCACCAATGTTGAAGTCATTGAACATTCATTTCCTAAATCATCAAATGGTTCTTTCTTATTAAATTCTTCTAATTCAGATGTCCGCCATGAAGAAGCTTTTGATTATTTTCATGATCCCCCACACACTTAAATCAAGAAGATGCCTCACAACAAGAAAACCTAAATGTCTCCAATCTTGATGTATCCATTCAAGCTAATGTTATTACTACATCACGGGTACATAGGAATCATCCGGTCTCAAACATTATTAGTGATTTAGATGAACGAGTGATCCAGGGCAAGTCTAGTGTAGCAAATGTCTGCATGTTTTCTTGCTTTCTATGTCAAAGTGTTCCTAAAAACATTAAATAGACTTTTTAGTATAATAGTTGGATAGAGGCAATCTAGGAGGAATTCCTTAATTCAACAAACATAAAGTATACCAACTGGTTGACCTTCCTAAATGACAATATCCTATGGAACCAGGTGGTTATTAAAAAAATATGATGAAAAAGGAATTTTATTAGTAACAAAGCAAGGTGGTTGCCAAGGATAAGTTAGGATTATATATTTTGTATAGGCTTAAAACTTTAATGAATCTTGTAATGAATTCTTGTACTCTTTTATCATCTTGTACTGTAATATAAAATGTATAGGTTAATCGTTTATTATATGTGTTTGTTTATATGTGTGATTGTAGGAATATCATCAGTCTTGGTCAATTTACAAATTGACCAAGTGTAAGAACTATATACGGATGAATAGAATGATCTTCCATAGATATTCTCTAAAACAACATGAACTTATGCTTTCGAAAATCTTCTACGGAAGAACAAATTGCTACGGATGAAGTCAAGTTGAGAACTCCTACAGAAGATCAAAGCTACGAAAGGATAATCTCCTACGGAAGACCAAAGTCCTACGAAAAAGTCCTGCGGATAGCAAGTCCTACTGAAGAACAAAGTCCTATGGAAGACATAATTCCTACGGAAGAACAAAAGTCGATTGCACATCCAAGTACAAGTCAAACACTAAAGTGATATCATGAAGTCAACATCTGCGGACGATTCACTTTAGTCAAAGAATGTCACATCAGGATATCCTCTAAGAAACGTTTTTATCTTGATAAGAAAGTTACTGTTACCCTAACAGTAAAATCCTAAGCCTGTAAATACGAGGCATAGGTGAACCTTTTAGGTACCGATTGCTACTGATTGCAAAGGATTATTACCCCTCAAAAAACCCTAGCAACCCTACAACAACCATAACAATATACACCAAAATTATCATCATTAGAACCCTAGCAATCATTCATATCATCATTATTCATTCAATTGTAATCGATTAATCAGTATAATGGAAAACTTTTGAATGAAACATGTTTGTTCTTTATTACGTACATCTGTTTTGCATTTATCTGAATTGTTCTTCATGTTTCATATTACAATTGTTATTTCAACATTCTATCAATTAAACAATGAGTAGTGATAATTTCACGATCACAATTCGTACAATCTAACTTGATAATTTCTAGTTCGATCCTTGGATTCACAGGTGGTATCAAAGCTAAGTGCTCATTGATTTAGATCAACTGATCTATCAGTTTAAGATTTGTTTAATCAGTTGTTTATATCATTAGATCTGTCAGTTTTCTGATTAGACTGTTGATTTTGAGTAATATTACTTAAGGGTGTTGATAACAACTTCAGAGTTCATAACTCAGATTCAAGGGTGTTAATGAATGAATTAATCAATATATAAGTTCCATTAAGCTAATCGATAGCTAACTAAGGAATTTTCCTCAACAATTCCGTGTAATCAATTTAAAATCATCAAACCCTGATTTATCATTCAATGAGTACTGTTTCATGCTCGATTAACATCGATCTAAATCAAACTTGTTTTGATTCATAGATTGTGTTTCTGATTGATAATCAACGGTTGTTCAATTGATTTGAACAAAACTATCATCAAGCATCCTCAATTCCATATCAATTGAGAATCTACTGAGGATTGACTAATTTTGACTCTAACGACTTAATTACTGATAATTAAGATTTTGTCATTAATTAGATCATTTACAACTGATTTTTTTGTTTTAGTTAAGAATATAAAATTAACTAAGATGAGTAATTCACTCGTTGGATTAGCTTACCAACCACCAAAGTTGGAAAAAGAAAAACATGATTTCAAATTAATTACACTGATTCTAATTTGGGGTGTCCATTACTAAAGGTCCTTATATTCCCCAACTCTCAGACCTGATTACAAGGACAACAATCAACCCATAAGTCTGAAAGATCTATCAACTGAGGATGCAAAGAAGGTCAAAATTGATAATAGAGCTTATAGTATGCTTACTATGGCTCTACCTCAATACCTCTTAATCAGGAGTGAAAATTACAAAACAACAAATTCCCTGTGGAAGTCTTCACACTCTTAATGTAGTGAGGAGAGTGATAAGATCAGAAGCATTAGGAAAGATACACTTCGCTCACAATGTGAAACTTTCCATCATATGGAGGGTGAATCTGTTCCTTAATAACCACACAGGTTCATGGAGTTGGTGACTGAGATGAATATCTCGGAATTGAAATACACCAATGAAGAGCTGAACAAGAAGATGCTCCATACTTTACCTGAAAGTTGGACACAAACAATATCCATGTTAAGAATACCTTAGATCTTCAAAGCCATTGGACTAGATACTCTAGTAGCTAAGGTAGAAGCTCTTGAACTGGATGAGAAACAAAAAAAAGAGTACAAAAGCACCCATTTCTCCTTACCAGTTCAAAGAAACTGAGGGTGTTGGAAGTGCTTTTATTTCCAATCATGAAGATAGAAACTCTTGTGATTTGAGTGATAATGAAGAAGTTGGTTTTTTATGCTTCAAGGCATCCAGATCTGTGACATCCGGTGATTTTCCGTTAGCAAACTCAGATTCAAGGGTGTTAATGAATGAATTAATCAATATATAGTTCCATTAAGCTAATCGATAGCTAACTAAGGAATTTTCCTCAACAATCCGTGTAATCAATTTAAAATCATCAAACCATGATTTATCATTCAAATGAGTACTGTTTCATGCTCGATTAACATCGATCTAAATCAAACTTGTTTTGATTCATAGATTTGTGTTTCTGATTGATAATCAACGGTTGTTCAAATGATTTGAACAAAATTATCATCAAGCATCCTCAATTCCATATCAATTGAGAATCTACTAAGAGGATTGACTAATTTTGACTCTAACGAACTTAATTAACTGATAATTAAGATTTTGTCATTAATTAGATCATTTACAACTGATTTTTTTGTTTAGTTAAGAATATAAAATTAACTAAGATGAGTAATTCACTCGTTGGATTAGCTTACCAACACCAAGTTGGAAAAGAAAGTGATTTCAAAACATGGAAATCAGGTTCAGGAATCATATGAATACACTGATTCTAATTTGGGGGTGTCCATTACTAAAGGTCCTTATATTCACCAACTCTCAGACTGATTACAAGGACAACAATCAACCCATAAGTCTGAAAGATCTATCAACTGAGGATGCAAAGAAGGTCAAAATTGATAATAGAGCTTATAGTATGCTTACTATGGCTCTACCTCAATACCTCTTAATCAGGAAGTGAAAATTACAAAACAACAATTCCCTGTGGAAGATTCTTCACACTCTTTGTAAAGGAGTGATAAGATCAGAAGCATTAGGAAAGATACACTTCGCTCACAATGTGAACTTTCCATCATATGGAGGGTGAATCTGTTCCTTAATAACCACACAGGTTCATGAGTGGTGACTGAGATGAATATCTCGGAATTGAAATACACCAATGAAGAGCTGAACAAGAAGATGCTCCATACTTTACCTGAAAGTTGGACACAAACAATATCCATGTTTAAGAATACCTTAGATCTCAAAGCCATTGGACTAGATACTCTAGTAGCTAAGGTAGAAGCTCTTGAACTGGATGAGGAAAACAAGAAAAAAGAGTACAAAAGCACCCATTTCTCCTTACCAGTTCAAAGAAACTGAGGGTGTTGGAAGTGCTTTTATTTCCAATCATGAAGATAGAAACTCTTGTGATTTGAGTGATAATGAAGAAGTTGGTTTTTATGCTTCAAGGCCATCCAGATCTGTGACATCCGGTGATTTTCCGTTAGCAAACTCCGTTAGTTCCGTTAAGTTTTACATACACGCGTCGTAAGCACACACTAGTTGTCGTTTGACGTTGGTGACTTAATAATAATTAATAATGTTAATTTAATAATAATCTAGTGGATTAATTGATTATTATGTTATGCTTATGTGTTTACGCGATTTAAAGACTATTCGGGAATTTATCGCGTAACGCGGAAACGCGCGTTTATTTCGTATGTCTTGTGTTTTTACAAAATAAAATATATAAGCGTTATCATTAGTTTATATATTCATATTATTAAGTTAAAACACATTACAAAGAGTTTAAAAGTTAAATTTATAAAATACAAAAGGCAAGGGTTTAAAAGGGGCATTCTTGTAAATTGGCTAAAATAAAACACAACAACCCAACCTTTCCCCCATATGACCGACCTGCAGCCCTCTCCCTCCCTTCTCTGCGTTTTTCAATCTACAACCCTCAAATCTTCATGGTTTGATCGATTTCAAGTGCTAGAACGCGATTTGGATCTTCATTAACAAGTATACACGCGAATTGAAGGTTAGTTTTGATGTTTTTGTGGGTTTCTTGATATGGCCGAACCATGGCTGCGAATTGGGTGTTCAATAGGCTGAAATTTTGATGTTTGATGTTGTTCACATGTTAGTTAGGTTGTATGTATGTTGTTTAGAGTTGATTATGCAAGAAAACAACAGTTTTGATTGATTGATTATGAAACTTGATGAACATGAACCCTAATTCGAAAATTTTGGGGCTTTTATGGAATTGATTGTTGTTTGATGTTGTTGGGATGTTAATTAGTTAGTATGAATGTTAGAAAACATGAATCATGCAAGAAATTGGTGAATTGAGAACTTTGTTCATAGGTTACTAAAAATAGTAACTTTTGTGCATGAACTGATAATTCAAGGATGAATTGGTGTTATTAGGGTGTTAATGATGTTATATGAACATTGGGATTATGATATGAATGCTAGATTGGTGCTATGAATTCTAGAAATCTTAGGTTGGATGTTGTTGTTCATATCTTGCCAAAAGTAGAAACTTTTTAGATATGAATTGATGAATTAGGTTGGTTTGATGTTGTTGATCATGCTTGGATGTTGTTATGAGCTTGAATAGTATATTATTGATGAATTGTATGTTCATTGGGTGTTTAGTAGGTTTTGGGATAAACTTTCCCAAAAGAGAAACTTTATTTTGATTGAACATTGGATATTGGAAATTTGACATGTTCATGACATTAGGATCAGGCTAGAATGCTTGTTGTGGATGCTAATGTGTTAGAATCTGAGATTTGGGTTGTATGGAATGTTTAGTAGGTTATTGGGTGATTTATGCACTTTGATGATCATGTATGGTTTGGTATGTTGACTAGTAACTAGGAAATCATGTTTGGGACGGAAATTGATCATATTGATGTATGTTGTATGTAATGGGCATATTGAATGTGTTGTGGATAGTATGGACGACTTTTTGGTAAATTATCTGTTTTGACCCGTATATGCTAAATCATGGTTATAGGTCATATAAGTAGGGTATGCATGATCTGATCTTTTATATGACACACTAGTTGTGTTATGAACACACTTAGTATGCTAGATGCTAAGAACTTACATGACTTGTATGATATATGCTCATGTCTGTATAAATGGTTTACAACACATAATATCACCAACGGGTCAAACGGGTCAACTGGGTCAAACATGTCTATTCTTCTAAAACCTTGAGTCCTTGGTTATGGTGCACTTAGGGTTTCTCATATTCACTATTTACACAAACTCATGTACTTACGTGATCTAGGTAACCTTTGAGGGTTGACTGTTCACTTTTCTTTCAAGTAAACTCTAGTACACAATATGCGTATCAGGTGAGTTCATGCCCCACTGTTTTACTAAATTTCTTTCGGGGGAGATAGCATACTGGTAACGTTACAAACGCTTTTTATATTAAGATGTGTATGATATTAATATAGTGCTGTTTACTATGATAAAGTCCTCACACTTTCGAATTGTTAATATTGAATAGCGGGGAAACTTGGGTAGTACTACTGGGTCTGACGAGCCCCACCTGTGTGACTCGAGGTCAACCGGGTGCAATTTGTCCTATGATTATTGTCACGATATGGTGAAGTCGTGACTGGAGGCAAACATAACACAGTCAGCTTCAATGTAGAAATGACTATGTATTAATATCAATTTGTTAATGGACTAGCTATCTATTACAATGCACATGCTTATTTATACACTATTGATAAACTGTTATGTTTATACGCAAACTCTTGAACTCACCAACCACTGTTTTGACTCTTTTAGTATGCTATTCTCAGGTCGTTAATCCGGATTGCCAATAGGAGCACTGCACTGGTCGAGCATGCATTTTGAGACATAGACTATAAACGCATTACTTGTCTTTACATTTGGGTTTTAAACAGTTGGTTGGCGCATGTTTTGCCATGTTACATATTTTTATATTTTGGGTTTGTTTTATTTACTTACGTTTCCGCATGATTTTAAAGTTTGAACTCTGGTTTGGTTTGTTATGTTAAACGTAGCATATAGAGTCGTTCTGAGTAACTATTGACTGTGATCCTGGTTTGTCCACACGCCTCGCGGTAAAACTCCGCACGTGGATTTTGAGGGTGTGACAGCTTGGTATCAGAGCCACTCCGTGCCGTTCGGGGTGTGGGACATACCTCACCAAGGATGGTGACTTCTCGGGCTCATCGAGGACAATGAGTCCAAACAGGGGGTGCTTGTGACACCCTACACATATCCCACATCGGCCGTGGACAGGAGAGATTCCTGGTTCATAAGGAATGTCTAGCATCTAATATCAACAACGCGTTTTGGGCGTATTGGCTGTGGATGAGAGGAGAACTCCGCAGTTAAGCGTGCTCAGGTGGGAGCAATCCAGGGATGGGTGACCTCCCTGGGAAGTTTTCACCGGGCAACCAAAAGCAAATCCGTGAGCTCCTCATGGGCGAAGCGGACAATATTGTTGGTGTGGGAGGCTGGGTGTGACAGAATGTGACAACCTTAAAAATTATGTTATTTATTACGTCAAAAAATTCTATTATAATATGTTTCAAACCACAATAATATTATTTTGTATCATAATCCCTCATGGGAATACTAAATCCCTGCTCCCTCATGTTGCAATAGACAAGCTGGAGATGAAACCATAGCTGGCAGTTTCTACAATATATGCACATTCTAGAGTTTGTGGTACTAAGTTCAAATAAGGTACTAAGGCAGTTGAAATGAAATTTCTATTTGCACCAGTGTCAAATAAAACTCTAGCATATATGTATATATATTGTACCACTGATAAAATATCAGTGAAACTTATTATTCAAAGGAATGGAGGTGGCAACTCCTTGGAAGTCCTCGGCTACCTTGCATCCAAAGTTTCCTTAGTCACTAAAAATGTCATCATTAAATCAATACCTATGTGGACATCTAATATGTATAGAGTTGTTCCTAGAATTGATGATTTATTTGACCAACTACAAGGATCTAGTTATTTTTCAAAAATAGACTTAAGATCTAGATATCATCAATTAAGAATACATTATATAAGGTAATAGGGTTCATGTTCATCAAGTTTCATAATCAATCAATCAAAAGTGTTGTTTTCTTGCATAATCAACTCTAAACAACATACATACAACCTAACTAACATGTGAACAACATCAAAACATCAAAATTTCAGCCTATTGAACACCCAATTTGCAGCCATGGTTCGGCCATATCAAGAAACCCGCAAAAACATCAAAACTAACCTTCAATTCGCGTGTATACTTGTTAATGAAGATCCAAATCGCGTTCTAGCACTTGAAATCTATCAAAACCATGAAGATTTGGGGGTTGTAGATTGAAAAACACAGAGAAGGGAGGGAGAGGGTTGCAGGTCGGTCATATGTGGGAAAGGGTTGGGTTGTTGTGTTTTATTTTAGCCAATTTACAAGAATGCCCCTTTTAAGCCCTTGCCTTTTGTATTTTATAAAATTTAACTTTTAAACTCTTTGTAATGTGTTTTTAACTTAATAATATGAATATATAAACTAATGATAACACTTATATATTTTATTTTGTAAAAACAAAGACATACGAAATAACACGCGTGTTTCCGCGTTACGCGATAAAATTCCCGAATAGTCTTTAAATCGCGTAAACACATAAACATAACATAATAATCATTTAATCCACTAGATTATTATTAAATTAACATTATTTATTATTATTAAGTCACCAACGTCAAACAACAACTAGTGTGTGCTTACGACGCGTGCATGTAAAACTTAATGGAACTAACGGAGTTTGCTAACGGAAAAACCGGATGTCACATTATCCCCATGTTGAAAGAATTTTCATCCCGAAAATTGCGTTACATGGTGAGAGTGTTCCATCACACGGTGAGAGTGTTCCATCACTGGTCTACTGCATTGGCACACCGAAATCGAAATCGAGTGAGTTTTGGATGAGTTGTCACATCATCCCCATGTTGAAAGAAATTTCGTCCCGAAATTTAAATCAATACCGTTGTCTGTAGGCATCGTCTCGAACAATTGAGGGTACTTAAGCTTCATTTGATCTTCACGTTCCCACGTGAATTCCGGTCCACGTCGCGAGTTCCAACGAACTTTGACTATGGGTATCTTGCTTTGCTTAAGTGTTTTCACCTCACGATCCATCACCTCGACTGGTTCTTTGATGAAGCGTAATTGTTCATCCACTTGCACATCTTCTAGTGGTACAATTAGTGTTTCGTCAGATAAACACTTCTTCAGATTTGAAACGTGAAATACATTGTGAACTCCACTCAGTGAATCAGGTAAGGCTAGTCGATAGGCCACCAGACCTATTCTTTCCAATATCTCAAATGGTCCAACATACCTCGGATTCAACTTTCTTCGTTTGCCAAACCGAACTACGCCTTTCGACGGTGAGACTTTCAATAAGACTTTGTCACCAATTTGAAATTCCAGTGGTTTCCGTCTCTTGTCAGCATAACTTTTCTGTCTATCTCGTGCTACAGCCATACGATTCCGTATCTGCACAATCTTCTCAGTGGTTTCATGTATTAGCTCGGGATCCGTTAGTTGACTATCACCAATTTCAGCCCAGCAAATCAGTGATCTACACTTTCTCCTATACAAACCCTCGAAGGTGCTGCCTGTATGCTAGTGTGATAACTGTTATTATAGGAAAATTCCACCAAAGGCAGGTGAACTTCCCAGTTGTTCCTGAAATCAATCACACAAGCACGTAGCATATCCTCCAAAGTCTATATGGTACGCTCACTCTGGCCGTCAGTCTGTGGATGATAAGCAGTACTCATATCCAATCATGTACCTAGAGATTTCTGCAGTGATTGCCAGAAGTGTGACGTGAAACGAGCATCGCGATGTGAGATAATTGAGATTGGTACGCCGTGTCTCGAAAAGATTTCCTTAAGATACAATCAGTTGGTTTATATTTTGCCATGTTACATATTTTTATATTTTGGGTTTGTTTTATTTACTTTACGTTTCCGCATGATTTTTAAAGTTTGAACTCTGGTTTGGTTTGTTATGTTAAACGTAGCATATAGAGTCGTTCTGAGTAACTATTGACTGTGATCCTGGTTTGTTCACACGCCTCGCGGTAAAACTCCGCACGTGGATTTTGAGGGTGTGACAGATTGGTATCAGAGCCACTCCTGTGCCGTTCGGGGTGTGGGACATACCTCACCAAGGATGGTGACTTCTCGGGCTCATCGAGGACAATGAGTCCAAACAGGGGGTGCTTGTGACACCCTACACATATCCCACATCGGCCGTGGACAGGAGAGATTCCTGGTTCATAAGGAATGTCTGGCCTCTAATATCAACAACGCGTTTTGGGCGTATTGGCTGTGGATGAGAGGAGAACTCCGCAGTTAAGCGTGATCAGGTGGGAGCAATCCAGGGATAGGTGACCTCCCTGGGAAGTTTTCACCCGGGCAACCAAAAGCAAATCCGTGAGCTCCTCATGGGCGAAGCGGACAATATTGTTGGTGTGGGAGGCCGGGTGTGACAGAATGTGACAACCTTAAAAATTATGTTATTTATTACGTCAAAAAATTCTATTATAATATGTTTCAAACCACAATAATATTATTTCTGTATCATAATCCCTCATGTGAATACTAAATCCTTGCTCCCTCATGTTGCAATAGACAAGCTGGAGATGAAACCAAAGCTGGCAGTTTCTACAATATATGCACATTCTAGAGTTTGTGGTACTAAGTTCAAATAAGGTACTAAGGCAGTTGAAATGAAATTTCTATTTGCACCAGTGTCAAATAAAACTCTAGCATATATGTATATATATTGTACCACTGATAAAATATCAGTGAAACTTATTATTCAAGGAATGGAGGTGGCAACTCCTTGGAAGTCCTCGGCCACCTTGCATCCAAAGTTTCCTTAGTCACTAAAAATGTCATCATTAAATCAATACCTATGTGGACATCTAATATGTATAGAGTTGTTCCTAGAATTGATGATTTATTTGACCAACTACAAGGATCTAGTTATTTTTCAAAAATAGACTTAAGATCTAGATATCATCAATTAAGAATACATTATATAAGGTAATAGGGTTCATGTTCATCAAGTTTCATAATCAATCAATCAAAAGTGTTGTTTTCTTACATAATCAACTCTAAACAACATACATACAACCTAACTAACATGTGAACAACATCAAAACATCAAAATTTCAGCCTATTGAACACCCAATTGCAGCCATGGTTCGGCCATATCAAGAAACCCACAAAAACATCAAAACTAACCTTCAATTCGCGTGTATACTTGTTAATGAAGATCCAAATCGCGTTCTAGCACTTGAAATCTATCAAAACCATGAAGATTTGAGGGTTGTAGATTGAAAAACGCAGAGAAGGGAGGGAGAGGGTTGCAGGTCGGTCATATGTGGGAAAGGGTTGGGTTGTTGTGTTTTATTTTAGCCAATTTACAAGAATGCCCCTTTTAAGGCCTTGCCTTTTGTATTTTATAAAATTTAACTTTTAAACTCTTTGTAATGTGTTTTTAACTTAATAATATGAATATATAAACTAATGATAACACTTATATATTTATTTTGTAAAAACACAAGACATACGAAATAACACGCGCGTTTCCGCGTTACGCGATAAAATTCCCGAATAGTCTTTAAATCGCGTAAACACATAAGCATAACATAATAATCATTTAATCCACTAGATTATTATTAAATTAACATTATTTATTATTATTAAGTCACCAACGTCAAACGACAACTAGTGTGTGCTTACGACGCGTGTATGTAAAACTTAATGGAACTAACGGAGTTTGCTAACGGAAAATCACCGGATGTCACATTATCCCCATGTTGAAAGAATTTTCATCCCGAAAATTGCGTTACATGGTGAGAGTGTTCCATCACACGGTGAGAGTGTTCCATCACTGGTCTACTGCATTGGCACACCGAAATCAAAATCGAGTGAGTTTGGATGAGTTGTCACATCATCCCCATGTTGAAAGAAAGTTCGTCCCGAAATTTAAATCAATACCGTTGTCTGTAGGCATCGTCTCGAACAATTGAGGGTACTTAAGCTTCATTTGATCTTCACGTTCCCACGTGAATTCCGGTCCACGTCGCGAGTTCCAACGAACTTTGACTATGGGTATCTTGCTTTGCTTAAGTGTTTTCACCTCACGATCCATCACCTCGACTGGTTCTTTGATGAAGCGTAATTGTTCATCCACTTGCACATCTTCTAGTGGTACAATTAGTGTTTCGTCAGATAAACACTTCTTCAGATTTGAAACGTGAAATACATTGTGAACTCCACTCAGTGAATCAGGTAAGGCTAGTCGATAGGCCACCAGACCTATTCTTTCCAATATCTCAAATGGTCCAACATACCTCGGATTCAACTTTCTTCGTTTGCCAAACCGAACTACGCCTTTCCACGGCGAGACTTTCAATAAGACTTTGTCACCAATTTGAAATTCCAGTGGTTTCCGTCTCTTGTCAGCATAACTTTTCTGTCTATCTCGTGCTACAGCCATACGATTCCGTATCTGCACAATCTTCTCAGTGGTTTCATGTATTAGCTTGGGATCCGTTAGTTGACTATCACCAATTTCAGCCCAGCAAATCGGTGATCTACACTTTCTCCTATACAAACCCTCGAAAGGTGCTGCCTGTATGCTAGTGTGATAACTGTTATTATAGGAAAATTCCACCAAAGGCAGGTGAACTTCCCAGTTGTTCCTGAAATCAATCACACAAGCACGTAGCATATCCTCCAAAGTCTGTATGGTACGCTCACTCTGGCCGTCAGTCTGTGGATGATAAGCAGTACTCATATCCAATCGTGTACCCAGAGATTTCTGCAGTGATTGCCAGAAGTGTGACGTGAAACGAGTATCGCGATGTGAGATAACTGAGATTGGTACGCCGTGTCTCGAAACGATTTCCTTAAGATACAATCAGTTGGTTTATATTTTGCCATGTTACATATTTTTATATTTTGGGTTTGTTTTATTTACTTTACGTTTCCGCATGATTTTTAAAGTTTGAACTCTGGTTTGGTTTGTTATGTTAAACGTAGCATATAGAGTCGTTCTGAGTAACTATTGACTGTGATCCTGGTTTGTTCACACGCCTCGCGGTAAAACTCCGCACGTGGATTTTGAGGGTGTGACAGATTGGTATCAGAGCCACTCCTGTGCCGTTCGGGGTGTGGGACATACCTCACCAAGGATGGTGACTTCTCGGGCTCATCGAGGACAATGAGTCCAAACAGGGGGTGCTTGTGACACCCTACACATATCCCACATCGGCCGTGGACAGGAGAGATTCCTGGTTCATAAGGAATGTCTGGCCTCTAATATCAACAACGCGTTTTGGGCGTATTGGCTGTGGATGAGAGGAGAACTCCGCAGTTAAGCGTGCTCAGGTGGGAGCAATCCAGGGATAGGTGACCTCCCTGGGAAGTTTTCACCCGGGCAACCAAAAGCAAATCCGTGAGCTCCTCATGGGCGAAGCGGACAATATTGTTGGTGTGGGAGGCCGGGTGTGACAGAATGTGACAACCTTAAAAATTATGTTATTTATTACGTCAAAAAATTCTATTATAATATGTTTCAAACCACAATAATATTATTTCTGTATCATAATCCCTCATGTGAATACTAAATCCCTGCTCCCTCATGTTGCAATAGACAAGCTGGAGATGAAACCATAGCTGGCAGTTTCTACAATATATGCACATTCTAGAGTTTGTGGTACTAAGTTCAAATAAGGTACTAAGGCAGTTGAAATGAAATTTCTATTTGCACCAGTGTCAAATAAAACTCTAGCATATATGTATATATTGTACCACTGATAAAATATCAGTGAAACTTATTATTCAAAGGAATGGAGGTGGCAACTCCTTGGAAGTCCTCGGCCACCTTGCATCCAAAGTTTCCTTAGTCACTAAAAATGTCATCATTAAATCAATACCTATGTGGACATCTAATATGTATAGAGTTGTTCCTAGAATTGATGATTTATTTGACCAACTACAAGGATCTAGTTATTTTCAAAAATAGACTTAAGATCTAGATATCATCAATTTAGAATACATTATATAAGGTAATAGGGTTCATGTTCATCAAGTTTCATAATCAATCAATCAAAAGTGTTGCTTTCTTGCATAATCAACTCTAAACAACATACATACAACCTAACTAACATGTGAACAACATCAAAACATCAAAATTTCAGCCTATTGAACCCAATTTGCAGCCATGGTTTGGCCATATCAAGAAACCCACAAAAACATCAAAACTAACCTTCAATTCGCATGTATACTTGTTAATGAAGATCCAAATCGCGTTCTAGCACTTGAAATCGATCAAAACCATGAAGATTTGAGGGTTGTAGATTGAAAAACGCAGAGAAGGGAGGGAGAGGGTTGCAGGTCGGTCATATGTGGGAAAGGGTTGGGTTGTTGTGTTTTATTTTAGCCAATTTACAAGAATGCCCCTTTTAAACCCTTGCCTTTTGTATTTTATAAAATTTAACTTTTAAACTCTTTGTAATGTGTTTTTAACTTAATAATATGAATATATAAACTAATGATAACACTTATATATTTTATTTTGTAAAAACACAAGACATACGAAATAACACGCGCGTTTCCGCGTTACGCGACAAAATTCCCGAATAGTCTTTAAATCGCGTAAACACATAAGCATAACATAATAATCATTTAATCCACTAGATTATTATTAAATTAACATTATTAATTATTATTAAGTCCCCAACGTCAAACGACAACTAGTGTGTGCTTACGACGCGTGTATGTAAAACTTAATGGAACTAACGGAGTTTGCTAACGGAAAATCACCGGATGTCACATTATCCCCATGTTGATAGAATTTTCATCCCGAAAATTGCGTTACATGGTGAGAGTGTTCCATCACACGGTGAGAGTGTTCCATCACTGGTCTACTGCATTGACACACCGAAATCGAAATCGAGTGAGTTTTGGATGAGTTGTCACATCATCCCCATGTTGAAAGAAATTTCGTCCCGAAATTTAAATCAATACCGTTGTCTGTAGGCATTGTCTCGAACAATTGAGGGTACTTAAGCTTCATTTGATCTTCACGTTCCCACGTGAATTCCGGTCCACGTCGCGAGTTCCAACGAACTTTGACTATGGGTATCTTGCTTTGCTTAAGTGTTTTCACCTCACGATCCATCACCTCGACTGGTTCTTTGATGAAGCGTAATTGTTCATCCACTTGCACATCTTCTAGTGGTACAATTAGTGTTTCGTTAGATAAGCACTTCTTCAGATTTGAAATGTGAAATACATTGTGAACTCCACTCAGTGAATCAGGTAAGGCTAGTCGATAGGCCACCGGACCTATTCTTTCCAATATCTCAAATGGTCCAACATACCTCGGATTCAACTTTCTTCGTTTGCCAAACCGAACTACGCCTTTCCACGGTGAGACTTTCAATAAGACTTTGTCACCAATTTGAAATTCCAGTGGTTTCCGTCTCTTGTCAGCATAACTTTTCTGTCTATCTCGTGCTACAGCCATACGATTCCGTATCTGCACAATCTTCTCAGTGGTTTCATGTATTAGCTCGGGATCCGTTAGTTGACTATCACCAATTTCAGCCCAGCAAATCGGTGATCTACACTTTCTCCTATACAAACCCTCGAAAGGTGCTGCCTGTATGCTAGTGTGATAACTGTTATTATAGGAAATACCACCAAAGGCAGGTGAACTTCCCAGTTGTTCCTGAAATCAATCACACAAGCACGTAGCATATCCTCCAAAGTCTGTATGGTACGCTCACTCTGGCCGTCAGTCTGTGGATGATAAGCAGTACTCATATCCAATCGTGTACCCAGAGATTTCTGCAGTGATTGCCAGAAGTGTGACGTGAAACGAGCATCGCGATGTGAGATAATTGAGATTGGTACGCCGTGTCTCGAAACGATTTCCTTAAGATACAATCAGTTGGTTTATATTTGCCATGTTACATATTTTATATTTTGGGTTTGTTTTAATTACTTTACGTTTCCGCATGATTTTTAAAGTTTGAACTCTGGTTTGGTTTGTTATGTTAAACGTAGCATATAGAGTCGTTCTGAGTAACTATTGACTGTGATCCTAGTTTGTTCACACGCCTCACGGTAAAACTCCGCACGTGGATTTTGAGGGTGTGACAGAATGGTGTGACACCCTACACATATCCCACATCGGCCGTGGATAGGAGAGATTCCTGGTTCATAAGGAATGTCAGACCTCTAATATCAACAACGCGATTTGGGCGTATGGCTGTGGATGAGAGGAGAACTCCACAGTTAAGCGTGCTCAGGTGGGAGCAATCCAGGGATGGGTGACCTCCCTAGGAAGTTTTCACCCGGGCAACCAAAAGCAAATCCGTGAGTCCTCGTGGGCGAACCGGACAATATTGTTGGTATGAGAGGCCGGGTGTTACAGAATGGTATCAGAGCCACTCCTGTGCCGTTCGGGGTGTGGGACATACCTCACCAAGGATGGTGACTTCTCGGGCTCATCAAGGACGATGAGTCCAAACAGAGGGTGCTTGTGACACCCTACACATATCCCACATCAGCCGTGGACAGGAGAGATTCCTGGTTCATAAGGAATGTCTGGCCTCTAATATCAACAACGCGTTTTGGGCGTATTGGCTGTTGATGAGAGGTGAACTCCACAGTTAAGCGTGCTCAGGTGGGAGCAATCCAGGGATGGGTGACCTCCCTGGGAAGTTTTCACCCGGGCAACCAAAAGCAAATCCGTGAGCTCCTCGTGGCAAAGCGGACAATATTGTTGGTATGAGAGGCCGGGTGTTACAAGATCTAACAGTCAAAGCAATTCAGCAAGAAAAGAAAGAGAAAGACATGATGAGGGAAAAAGCTCACTTGCTGCATCATCAAAGACATCCTCCTTAAACAAAAACAACAATCAAACAAAACTAATTACTATGGTTATAGACTCAGAAGAACAGAACACAGCTTTTACAGTATTCAGTTCAAGCTTCTAAGCTTATCAGGGTAGTACATTGACACTATCACACATTTTCCAGCAATATCTCGAAGAACTACATCATGATGAAGTTAAAGAGATGGATCTGCAATAGCAAATGGACATGATTGCTTACAGAGCCAAAATGTATCTGAGAAGAAACAAAGATTGACAGATGCATGCAGAACAACAAAAATTGGTGTTGATAAATCCAAAGTGTGATGCTACAAATGTAATTTGTATGGTCATTTCTTAAGGGAATGTAATCAACAATCAACCACTGATTTAAGACACTCTTAATAATATCACTCATAACAACATCAATCTCACCAACAATCAGCAAGTCAAAGAAGCTTTAAACAGCCTCAACTTACAAACTCATCCTCACCAGCCATAAGTTCATCAGTAGGTCCAAGTAAAAGTAAGGAAACAAGGTTAATTATTCAGCCAACCACTAGGCTTTGAAGACCTAGATTTCCCTCCCATGGTGTACAAGCTTGAAAAATCTTTGTATGATCTACATCAATCCCCTTATAAGTGGTATAAGACATTATTATCTTCTTTCTTTCAACAGGTATGAAAGTGGAAAGATAGATCAGCTTTATTCAATAAGAAGAAAAGATATGAATTTTTGCTTGTCGAGATCTATATGGATGATATCATTTTTTGGCTCGAAAAAACAAAAACCTATGCAAAGAATTTAAAGAACTTATGCACTTGAATTTCTAAATGCGTGCTATGGTTGAACTCACTTTGTTCTTGGGATTGCAAGTGCACAAACAACAGAAGGAATCTCAATCAATCAATCATAGTATGTGGACACCATGTTGAAGAAGTTTTGTTTTGCAGATTATTAGTCTAACAAAACTTCAATGGGTACTCAGATAAAGATTCGATAGCAAATCAGGGGATTAAACTCATTATCGATCTATGTTAGGCTCTCTTATGTATCTCACCTCTTGTAGGCCAGACATCATGTTTGGAGTTTGTTTGTGTACCAGATATCAGGTAGGTCCTAACAAATAACACACATTCTCATACAAGAAAGGTAAACCAGGTAAAGAAGGTTACTTCAACCTCTATTTATACACTGACAGTAATTATGGGGGATGCAACTTGAACCGGATGTCCACATCCGACTGTGTCAATTCCTTGGTTGAAGCAAAAAAAATGATAGGATCAATTAGAGCAATCTGTACCAATTATATGAACAATTCAAAGCAAAATACAATCTATTGTAATGAAATCATGTAAAATCAACAAAATTCATATTTCATTGATAGCAAAGACGATTACAAGTGATAGAAAGCAGTTCTCATAAAACATATGCAAAAACTTCTAAACTACACTACGTCTATGCTATTTATACTAGAACTAAGGAACTAAATTTACACAAATAGTCCCTACACTAGTATAAAATACAAAATAGACACTAAACAATAAAGACTAAATGTTAATCTTTTAAGGGACCTAACAATACTCCCCCTAAGATTTACATTGTCTTCAGTCTTCAGTTCAGCTCCATCCTTTCTTTTCTTCTTTATCTTCAATCTTGTCTTTGTCTTCATCTTATCTTTTCTGCATCCTTTATCTTCACTCTTCTCTCTTCATTCTTCAATCTGCAAAGAAATCCTCAGGCTCTTCTTTTACAGAGAACATTGGCTTCTGCTTGTACATTTCAATTTCCTTCAGAGCATTCTCAATCGCTGACTTGAATTTCTTTGCTAGCACAGCTTGCCTGGTTTTGATTCATTGGTTTTTATATCTAACTGCTTCATTCTTCCCAACGTGTCTTTGACAAACATGCTATATCAACATTAGCATATAGCTCAATTGGAATTCCGCAATCTTTTGTATACAATTCAAGTACACCTTTTCTTGATATTCTCATAAACTCAATATCTGGAATTTTTGTTCAAAATGGATTCAATCGAAGAATAAGGGTTTTGGTCGAAGAAAGTTCAAGAGTTCGAGAGTTCAGAGGGTTTTGTGAGGGTTTTTGAAATGAGAATGAAATGAATATCACAAGTGTTCTATTTATATCAAGAATAAAAATTTTAGACTTATGAGTACTGTTGGTCGTTTTAGGATCGTTCAGACTCATTAGGTCAAAAATTTCACTAAGTATTGAGACATATGAGCACTGTACAGCCTTTGAGTCTAGTCGTATTAGTACTGTTAGACACATTAGGTTAGCCGTATGAGAACTGTTTCAGACTTATGAGAACTGTTAGTAGCATAAGCACTGTTGGTCGCATAAGCACTGTTTCAGTAGCATAAGCACTGTTAGTAGCATAATAAATCTGAAATGTCCACATCAACTAATCATACATATAACAACTATTTGTGCATTTTTTTTTCACTTGGAATTTTCAAATCTTCCACCTGCACACTGTTTAAACAAATTAGTAATATTTCATACTAATATTCAAACAATATTGCATATATTTTTACATTTTGACCCTCAAAGTTTCAAATTTACACTTTGACCCTCAAAGTTTCAAATTTACACTTTTGACCCTCAAAGTTTCAAATTTAAATTTTGACCTCTGTTGGACCAAAAAGAACCAATGAGCCAAGATCAGGAAAACCTCTAAGTCCCACATGCCACTGCTACAACTGCTGAAGACTCCCATCAGTTACAATGTTCTCTTGCTTGAATGTCAGACTCGAGAACATCTGAAGACTCTCATCAGCTATTGTGTTCTCTTGCTTGAATGTCAAACTCGAGAGCATCTTAGCTCCAGCCTTCTGCTGTTATGACAAAGTCTGAAGAACAAAGTATGAAGATCAAAGAACTGAAGAATATCAGCTGAAGAAGACTCCAAAGTACTGAAGACCAAGTACTGAAGTCTGAAGTACTGATCTTACAAGTACTGAAGACTTCAAGTACTGAAGACAAGTACTGAAGAATCAAAAGCTGAAGAACTAAAGAACTGAAGACCTTCTACTGAAGCACAAAGTCTGAAGACAAAGATTGAAGACAACAACTGATGATATCTACTGAAGTCATCAGTTGTTATATCATCTGAAGCCAAGTCTGAAGACCAAGTACTGAAGACTCAGAGTTTGTCACAACAACTGAAGAAGTCTTCTTCAGTTGTTGTGGTGGTTTTTCTTTTTCAGTAGTTTATTTTGTTTCAGTAGTTATACAACAACTGAAGAGCATGTTCTTCAGTTGTTATAGTATCAGTAGTTATAAACGACTGAAGAGCTTGTTCTTCAGTCGTTGTAGGATTTTAGTAGTTTACTTTTGTCAGCACTTAGGAACTTTTGTAAGAAGATGTCAGTTGTTGACATCTTCAGTAGTTTTATGTTTTCTCAGTTGTAATTTGAATATTCAGTGATGTCAGAAAAAGGACATCAACCCATCCTTTGCCGCCTATAAAAGGATGGGTAACCATACAGTTTTAATTGCCGAAACGTGCGACCAATAGAACATTTATTGCTTCGCAGAACTCTTCTCTCTCTATGTTTATGCTTTAATTGCAATATCTTTTATGTTCTTGATATAATTGCTAATTAATGTGCTAAATCCGCTGCAAACATAATCTAATTGATCAACAAGAGAGGCTGAGATCCTGTCAAATGGTATCAGAGCAGGTTAATCATTGATCGATCTTACCATTGATCATTTGAAACTGCTCTTTTGATCTCTCAGTTTGATCGAATTAGCAATTTGCAAGAGTTAGTCATAGAGAGTGAGTTTCTGCTGTTTCCGGCCAAAATCTTGAGGTCTTTTGGTGGTTTTGAGTTACGATTGTCGTGTTTAAACTTGTTTTTGACCAAACCCTGAGATGACAACACCAACCAATGATCCTCACAATACTGGTTCCGCAACCAAGCCTCCGATGCTGGTTAGGAACGAGTATAACATATGGCAAAGACGTATGCTACACCACTTGGCTGTCAACAGTGCTGGTTGTTGGAAGTCAGTGCTGCATGGGCCATACAAGCCTATGGTGAGCGTCCCGGAATCTAATGAACAGGTTGCGAAGAAACCTGAACAGTATTCGGATGAAGATCTAAAGCTGTTTGAAATTGATGCTAGAGCCCATGGAATTTTAGCCATGGCCATTCCAAACGAGATATATTCAGGGCTCTTGCATCATGAGTCTGCTCATGACCTATGGGTTGCTCTAAAGGAACAATTTGGAGGAACTGATTCGGTCTTAGCAAACAATAGGGAAATCCTTGCCCAACAATATGAGACATTCTCATATAGAAAGAGTGAGACTCTGACCCAGCAATATGAGCGGTTCTCTTGTTTGATCTCTGAGCTAAAGATGGTCAAACAAGAGTACTCCAAAAGCCAGATGAACAACAGGTTCCTCAGGTCATTGCCTGAGAGGTGGGACACATATACCATTGTCCTACGCTCCAATGCTGATCTGGAAACTATATCTCTCACACAACTTCATGGGAAGTTGCTTACTTTTGAAAGAGAGATAGAGCAAAAGAAAAAGCTGTCCTCTTCTGGCAAGCTTGCTGATGACTTTGTCCAAGGTAATGCTGCCTTGATAAGTCATGAGTCAGAATATGCTTCATCAGAAAGTTCTTATGATGAGCATATTGATTTCTCTACCAACTCAGAACAAGCTTTTGTTGCTGTTAGTAGTTCAGGAGGTGGTGGTGACAATTTGTGTTTTCTGATGGAGGATTTGAAGGGCATTCCAGATGATGATCTGGAGGAGATGGATATTTTGAACCAAATGGCAATGATAAATATCCGCTCTCAGAAGTTCTACAAAAGAACTGGTAGGAAATTCCCAGGACTCTCTGGCAAAACCAAAGTTGGTTTTGACAAGAGCAAGTTGAGGTGTCACAAGTGCCAAAGGCTTGGACACTTTCCAAGAGAGTGTAGATCATCTGGATCTAACTCATCTGCACCCTTTGTGACTTTTCCCAGCAATAGCTCACAGCACAAAGGGCAACCTTCCTACAGTTCTTCCCATCCATCTCAGGCACAAGCACCACCTGCTTATTTTGTGCCACAGGGTCATATGCCTTATCCTTACCCCTGTTACTACATGCCTCAGCCTGGTCAAACTCAAGCACCCCCGGCTCAACCACCTCATGCTCTTCCAGAGCCTCATTCTTCCCAATCTCATCACCACACACAACCTCAACAACAAAGCTTTTTCACCCCAACTGCTGTTGACTGGAGTAGTCTACCAGAAGAGCTATCTGGTCAGGAACCACTACTCCAAGGTGCTGGTCAACATGGTGGTCATAACCTTTTGGAAATCTTGCTCTGATGGCCCTTGATTCTGCTGAAGGGTCATCATCCAATGCCTCATCTCAGGTATCCACTGAGGCAAAAGCCAAGCTTTGTTCAGAGTCATGCATAGCAGCATTTGCTTCTATTAGAGAAGCAAATGTAGCTTTAATAGATAAAAATCTTGAGCTTGAGCACACTATTTCCAAAGAAAAGCTGATTTTGAGGTTGTTCTAAAAGATAAAAATGATGAGATTTACAAGCTTAAATGCCAAATCAAAGATGCTAAAGCTAGGGAAGATGTACTTCTAGAGAAGTACAAAGATCTCAAGGAAACTCTTGCAACCACCCAAGTTGAGTGTGATCGATGGGTGCAATCATGCAAGGGTTTTGAAATGCTTCTTAGCAAGCAAACAGCTTCCAATGTGAAGTTTGGCATTGGTTATAATCACACTGCTCCTCCCACAGACTTCATTTCAAGAGCAGAAGTTGAATCTGATGGGGAGAGCAATAACCAATCCTTCTCATCATGTGACTTACTATCCTCTGAATCAGCATCATCAGAGATAGATTGTCACATGACCAAAAGGCTGATCAACTCAGGAGTTGTCACTAGAAGTACTGAAGGTACTGGAGAGCAAGTAACAACATCTGAAGTTCAAACCTCAAATACTGTTAGCACTAAAGAGAAGAAAACTAACAGTAGGAAAGGTTTGAAGACAGCTAGAGAGGATACCAGGAAAGCAGGCACTAGGAAGAAAACTGCTAGTACTGATGACAAACAGCTGAAGAACAAGTCTTCAGCAGTTAAATCCTCTTCAGCTGATGACCAGCATAAGATGAAGAAAAAGCCATGTGAGATATGTGGCTTGTTCAATCATCTTACTGATGATTGTTGGTACAAAAGGGGTTCCAAACTCAAACAGAAGGAGAAAATTACTGAGAGCATCAATAAAATGAAGAATGAGTTTGAAACCAAGTTTGTACTGGCAACATCCAAGCCTGAAATCCCTAGGCCCAAAGTTAAATCTAAGAAGGTAGGGATTACTCAGGCAACAGCTGAGGTTGCTCAGAAAAAGATGGTACAACATAGGAACTCATCATCAGCAAACTCCAATGTGTCTGAAGAGCTGAAGGCTTTATCACAAAATCAGACACAGTTGGTGATGATGGTTCAGCAACTAGTGGGAAGAGTCAACCACTTAGATGCTCCTATGTTGAAACCACAGAAAAGGAAGTCCAAGCCAAAGGGTTCCTCTTCTGTACCATCTTCTTCACCTCAAGCTGTCACTCTTAACACACTGTTAGTGCTACACCTGTAGCTGAGAACAGACCCAAAGCCAAGCAGGTTTGGGTCTCCAAGACTAACTAACACATGGTTGTGTTTGCAGGGTTCTTCAACATGCCATAGAAGCATCTGGTATGTAGACAGTGGAGGATCCATGCATATGACTGGAAGCAGCTCCCTTCTTAATGACTACTCTAAGGAAAGAAGGGATTTGTTTCTTTTGGCAATGATGCAAAGGGTTACATCGTCGGAAAAGGCTTTGTTTCCAACGGGGAAATAAGGTTTGATGATGTTAACCATGTGGAGAATCTCAAGTACAACCTCTTGAGTGTCAGTCAAATGTGTGACAAAGGTCATGTTGCCCTTTCACAAGCCAGAACTGTAGGATTCTGTCATCCAAAGTTCTGAGTTTGATTGACAAGGCATTGGATGAACACACTCTCCTGAAGGCCAACAGGACAGGAAGAGTGTATGCCTTAGATCTTTCCAAAAAGATGGATCTAAAAGGCCATCCTTGCCTATTCTCCAAGGCATCTCCTCAAGAGTCTACACTATGGCATAGAAGGCTGGGTCATGTAAATTTCAAGAACATGAATCAGCTTATAAGCCATGGTTTAGTTAGAGGATTGCCTCTGAAGGAGTTCAAGTGTGAAGACTGCACTGCTTGCTTGAAAGGAAAACAACACAAAGTTTCATTCCCTTCAATAGAAGAACCAAAGTCCACTGCCTGCTTACAACTTCTGCACATGGATCTCTTTGGTCCTGTGAGAGTGATGAGCATGGCAAAGAAGAAATACTGCCTGGTAATTGTGGATGATTACTCCAGGTTTGTATGGACTTTCTTCTTGCACTCCAAGGATGAAGCAGCAAAGATAATAATGAACTTTGTGTTACATGTAGAAAAGCAGTATTCCCTACAGGTCAAGTGTGTGAGGAGTGACAATGGAACAGAATTTAGAAACCACACACTTGATGACTTCTACCTGTCCAAGGGAATTAGAAGGCAGTTTAGCATTCCTAGAACTCCTGAGCAGAATGGAGTGGTGGAGAGAAAGAATAGGACCCTCATTGAAGCAGCAAGGTCAATGTTGGCTGACTCAGGGCTGCCACTGACCTTTTGGGCTGAAGCTGCAATACAGCTTGCTATGTACAGAATAGAGCCTTAGTAAATAAGAGTTGATGAAGACTCCTATGAAGTTCTTCATCATTTGGCCCCTCTTATTTCATTCTTTAGAGCCTTTGGGTGTCCTTGTTTTATTCTCAACACTAGCAACCCACTCCATAAGTTTGCTAGTAAGGTGGATGCAGGGTACTTTGTTGGTTATTCATCAACTTGCAAAGCATACAGAGTCTTCAACTGTAGAACCAAGGGGGTTGAAGAAACTCTGCATGTTAAGTTCAATGAATCTCCAAAGGACAAGATCCCACAAAACCCTGTGGAGTTGTTTGATCTGGACATACTGCAATATGTTCCTTATCAACCTCCATCTGTTGAGCCTGTCAGCAGATCTCCACCTGGTGGTACTGATGATGATGAAGTCAGTACTCACCTCTTCAGGTTTAGTGACAACCTGCCTAAGTTCACTGAACCTGATGCTCCTGTAGCCTCAGCAGCTCCATCCACTACAAATGCTGATGAGATTTCTGCTTGCTCTACTTCGTTTGAGCTGCCATCCTCTACATGGTTTCAGGAATCTCCATCACCATCTGTTGCTGCTGATGGGTCTACAAACACTTGCACAGATATCATAGTCTATCAAGAGCTCAAGAATCACCCCACATCACAGATCATTGGTGATATTCATGCTGGAGTTTCAACCAGGAATCAATTGTCCAACTTCTGCTTCTATGCTCTCTTCATCAGTCAGCAAGAGCCAAAGAACTATCATATTGCTTTAAGAGACAATGGATGGGTGGAAGCTATGCAGCTTGAGCTACTTCAATTCAAGAAACAGCAAGTGTGGGAGCTTGTTCCATTACCCTAAGGTAAGTGTGCTATAGGCACCAAGTGGGTATTCAGGAACAAAACAGATGAGAAGGGCCAAATTGTCAAGAACAAGGCCAGACTGGTTGTTCAAGGGTTTGCACAGGAGGAAGGCATCGATTATGATGAGACCTTTGCACCTGTGGCCAGACTGGAAGCAATCAGATTGTTCTTAGCTTATGCTGCCTTTCACAGTCTCAAGGTTTATCAAATGGATGTCAAAAGTGCCTTCCTATATGGGAAAATCAAAGAAGAGGTTTATGTGTGTCAACCACCAGGCTTTGAGGACAATAAACATCCTGATTGGGTGTACAAGCTTGATAAGGCTCTTTATGGGCTGAAGCAAGCACCTAGAGCCTGGTATGAGACACTTTCAACCTTTCTTCTTGAGAATACATTCACTAGGGGCACCATTGACAAAACCTTATTCATCAAGACTGTGGGACAACATAAGCTCCTTGTTCAGATTTATGTTGATGATATCATCTTTGCATCCTCTGATCCAAAGTTGTGTGATGAATTTACAAAGCTTATGAAGCTTAGGTTTGAAATGAGTGCTATGGGAGAATTACAGTTCTTTCTAGGTTTGCAAATCAAACAACAGGATGATGGAATCTTCATCCATCAGTCCAAATATACCAAGGACTTGTTGAATAAGTTTGATTTACAAACCTGTAAGCCCTGTTCTACTCCCATGAGCAGCATCACACAACTAGATGTTGATCAGAAAGGTAAAGCGGTTGATGAAACCCTTTACAGATGTATGATTGGGTCCTTGATGTACCTTACAGCTTCTAGACCAGACATCATGTTTTCAACATGTGCTTGTGCTAGATTTCAGGCTGCCCCTAAAGAATCCCATTTGATTGCAGTCAAGAGGATCTTTAGATATCTGCAAGGTACCCAATCACTAGGACTTTGGTATTCAGCTGGGCATTCTTGCAAATTAGTTGCTTTCTCTGATAGTGACTATGCAGGATGCAAAGTCACCAGAAAATCCACTTCTGGTGGTTGCCAATTCCTAGGCAATTGTTTAGTTTCTTGGCAGAGTAAGAAACAAACATCAATTGCTACATCTACTGCTGAAGCTGAGTATATTGCTGCTGCAAGCTGTACCTCTCAAATACTCTGGCTTCAGAACCAACTTCTGGATTATGGCATTACTGAGACTAAGACTCCATTGTTAATGGATAGTGCTTCAGCTCTTTGTATTGTTAAGAATCCAGTCCAGCACTCTAGGACCAAACATATTGAGATCAGACATCATTTTATCAGGGATTGCTATGAGAAAGGTCTGATTGATCCTAAGTTGTGCCTAGTGCTGATGAGCTTGCAGACATTTTTACTAAGCCTTTAGATAGTGCCAAATTCCAAAATTTGGTACTAAGGCTTGGTATGCTGCAGCTTGAATGATTTGACCTATGCTGATGCTCTTAACTCACATCTACTGATGAGTATTAGGTCAAATACAAGTACTGATGAGTAATTTAGTCTTCAGCTCTTTCACAACTACTGAAGACTAAAATAACTCAAAGTACTGATGTACATTATTTATTGAAAACAACTGATGTTGTGAGGTGGATTACAACTACTGATGTATGATTTTCAATAAATAAGTACTGAAGAACAAATTTTGCTCACAAGTACTGATGTGTAATCTTACACAAATACTGAAGACAAATTTGTTCACCAGCTCTGAAGAATTTCATCAGCACTTGTGAACATCTGATCACAAGTGCTGAAGGCATATTCCCAAGAGCTGAAGGGTCAATGAAACATCTGAAAGTCAGCCAAAGAGCTGATGAGTAAATGTCGAGGCTAGTATGAAACAACTGATTTGACGGAAACAGCTGATGAGTAATTTCGCATCAGCTGATAACAACAGCTGCTGTTTCATACACAAACAACTGAAGGACAAAACCATGTCTTCAGTAGTTCATAACTACTGACATCAGTAGTTCACAACTACTGAAGGCTAACACCAAGTCCTCAGTTGTTTACAACAACTGAAGCAATACCATGTATTCAGTAGTTCACAACTACTGATCTCAGTAGTTTACAACTACTGAAGGCTAACACCAAGTCTTCAGTTGTTCCAACATCTGAAGAAGAATACTAGGTCATCAGTAGTTTATAACTACTGACAACTGACAGTAATTCTTCAGACGTTCACAACATCTGAAGGACAAAACCAAGGTCTCAGTAGTTTCAACTACTGAAGACTAATACCAAGTCCTCAGATGTTACAACCACTGAAGGTTAAAACCAAGTCATCAGTTGTTACAACAACTGATAACTAACACCAAAACCTTCAGTAGTTTTCTTTCAACCTTTGACCTACCCTATAAATACCCCACCTTTAGAGCATTTACTTCTCACTTGACCTAATCCTTACAAACCTCTGAAATTCCCATACACCATTAATGGCGAACATGCAACTGAAACCTCGACACAACTGTGTCGCCCACCTTACAAAATCGCCATTATGGCCCAAATTTCACCAAGCCGTCAATCTTATGCATGACTCACCATACAAAACGGCTTTTCTCTTGAACCCCACTCTATACACTGACTCCTTGACGGAGTTTTGGACAAATGTCACCGTCCAAACCGGAGAGCAGAATGCCGAGGTCTCCCTCCGGTCCTCCGTCAACGGCAAACCCGTGGTTATCACCCCAGCTACCATACGACAAACCCTAGAGCTGGAGGATGCCACTCACCCAACTTCCTACCCCAAGGTACCCTGGATCTCTCATTTACATCTCATGACTATCAGGGTAACCTCTCCGCCTCCACCTTGTTGAAGAAACATTTCCCTGACCCTCAACGCTTGATCTTCCATATGGTGAATGTCTGTCTGGCTCCCAAGACCTCTTCGTGGGACCAGATGTCCACAAGGTGGCAGCAGGTATTGTATTCTATCCTTGAGAAACAACCGTTAAATTTTACTGATCTTTTATTTTTGGAACTCAAGGACATGGCCACAAAACCTTTTTCTAACCGTTGGAACTTGTATCCACGGTTCATAATGGCCATGATCGAAAACCAGCTTCAGGCTGAGGGACTAGTTGGCACTGGGGTCCCTGCCATGGCTGTTCAAGCCGAGGTATACTCCAGGCACAACACTGACCAAACACTCAAACAGGCTGGCCGGCTGCGAAAACCCACGCAGCTGGAACCCACAGCCTCCACCTCCAAATCCAAAGTCCCCACCAAGCCAAAAGCCAAAAAGAAGCCCACAAAGGCTACTCAGGGAGATGAGTCCCCTGAGGATGCCCCTGCCACACAAAGGCAGGATGTGCCTGCTGGTTCGATTCTCCCAGCAGGTACCACGACTCCACCCACCACAACCGCACAGGCTTCCTCTCAACAGGAGCCTCATGCAACCAATTTTGGGGCAACCACATTACTGGGGTCTCTCTCACTTGAGGAGACTGCCATTGAAGAGCACAGTCCTCCCCATGTGCACACTGCTTCTAGCCCAACTACTGATGAGACCGCCCCACTAAGCCCAACATTGGTAATAGCCAAAGTGCTGACCGATCTGAGCACTCCACCCTCTCCCCAGAAACCTATTACAACTGGGGAGACTCCAACCGAAGAGGGGGTGGGCACAAGTGCTGATAGGAGCCCACAGCACAGAGAATCAGTTCAATCTCCCAGTGCGGATAGGAAGATAGAACAATCTGGTGAGGCTGCCACTTCCCCTGCATCAACATCTGAGCAGGGTGAAGCTGGTAACATCACTAAGACCTCACCAGAGGCAATGGCCGATGATGGATCCAATCCGGAGGCCAGAAGTACCCAGTACCATGAACAAGGGGCACATGTCATTACTGAGCCACACTCAGGACATGTTCATCCTGACAATGTCAGGAGGTCAGGTGATTCAGCTCATGCTGATGATGACCTGAGCTTCTTCTACGATGTAGTAGCTCAAAACACTATCCTAGAGGATGAGATAAGCAGACTCAAAGAGCTGCTTGCTCAAATGACTCAGGATAGAAGTCCATCTGCCACCACTACCCCACAGATGGCACCTTCACCCGAAGGTCTCACAAACACTGAGCCACTCCCACAAACTCAGCCACCAGCCCCTGCTTCTGGCACTAGCTCTCAGGGACAGAACCCCCCTGAGCAGCTGGATGCTTTCCTCCAGAAATCCTGCCTCTCATCACACCCATCCTTAAAGATATAATCATTCAAACCCTTGATGAGAGGCTTCCCACATATATACAACCCATGGTGGAGGTTGCCATATCTAAGGCTCTTGCTGATAGTCAAACCCCAACCAATGCACCCAAAAAGGGGGAGACATCAGTGCAAGACAAGAGGAAGAGGGGAGAGGAGGAGAAAGAGGCAGAGAAAGAGGTGGTGGTAGAGAGGGAGTTGGTTGAGGAGAGTAGTAGGGTGAGGGAGAAGGGGAAGAGGAAAGTGAGGGAGGTAGAGCATATAGAAGTGGCTGGAATCCAGAAGGATTTCAGTGTCACTGATAAGAAAGAGGGAGTGGAGGGAAAGAAGGTGGCTGATCCTGATCTAGCAGCCCTTGTCAAGGAGGCTGATGCTGAACATAACCGTTCAATGAACAAAGTCATTGAACAGCTGTTCAGGCAAGGCTTTGACAAGGACACTGCCTTGCTAGATCAAGAGATCAGGAATATGGAGAGGAGAGAGATTGAGTACCGATGGACTACTCATAGCCAAGAGGAAAGACAGAAACTTGAGGCTATGAGTAGGTTCACTTCGAAGTACCTGGGCAGACCAGTCCTTGATGTTAAGGCATGGACCAGGGACAGACTCTTGGCAATAACCACCAAGATCTGTTCGGCTGGTGATTTTACCAAGGGACTGGTCGCTGAGGCCCTATCTGAAGCCGGTGCTGGGAACAGGACACTGCTAGTAAAGCTAACCAAACCAGCCCTTATCTCCAGGCTACTAGCAGTGCCTGCCAACATTCCCACACCAACAACCCAACCACAACCCACAAAACCAACTCCTTTACCACCAAAACCCGCAGCCAATGATCCACCCTTGAAGAAGAAGAGAAGGGTGCTGAGGCTGCAAGATGAAGAAGAGGAGGATGAGGAGGATAGCCTGCCACTTTCAGCAGTTATACCTCTACCCAAAGCTAAACCAAAAACCATCACTCCCACCTCACAGCAGGACACTGTGAGGGTAAAGTTAGAAGAGGAGGAGCAGCAGAAAAGACATGATGAGGAAATGCTGAAAAGCATTGACAAATGTTATACTGCTACCACCTCTATAATAAACATGCAGAGAGAAGCTTTGAGATTATTCACCCTCAAACAAACCTTTCAATATGAAAGGGAGAGGGTGAGAACTTGGCCTGACCCAAGGGTGGCTCACAGGATAGTCAAGAAGGACATGCCTGTGAGATACAAAGCCAACTAAAGAGAATCGTAGATGAAGAGATCTCTGTGGCTATTGTAATAACACCCTGGGAAATAGTAGATGAATTCGAGAAAGCTTATAGAGCCGGCCAATCACCCTTTTCAATGCTAGATAATAGGGTGGTTAGGAAGGGTCTGGTCTATAAGAAGCTTGAGAATTTCCGTAGGAATGAGCTCACTCTGTTGTTGGAGGGTAAACACCCTGATGAATTTGCATACAGGCAAATCACAACAGTTGAGCTCAAAAATGGAAGACAGGTCAAGTTCATCTCAGAGCTGTACGGTCGGGAGGATTGTTCGAAAGTGAGCCTGAAGACCTATCCAAAGAAGAACAAATGATCTTTCTTCAGGCCTACTGTCGAGAATCCTACCGGCTTGTACGTGGGAGGTAGATCTCATGGATGGGGCAACAGCTCTGTGTCCAATTCCCCAAGACAGAGCTCCCATCCATACTTAGCCAAACAAACACTTGAGACTACCTCTCTGGCCAGTGCTTATCTGGGTCAACTTCTAATCTGATCTAGAAGGAAATAGACCAATCTTTATGCCATCAATAAGTGGGACATCCAATAATTAGAGGTTTTGGCTGCATTGGTTCAGGGGGAGTTTGTTGAACCAAAAGAACCAATGAGCCAAGATCAGGAAAACCTCTAAGTCCCACATGCCACTGCTACAACTGCTGAAGACTCCCATCAGTTACAATGTTCTCTTGCTTGAATGTCAGACTCGAGAACATCTGAAGACTCTCATCAGCTATTGTGTTCTCTTGCTTGAATGTCAAACTCGAGAGCATCTTAGCTCCAGCCTTCTGCTGTTATGACAAAGTCTGAAGAACAAAGTATGAAGATCAAAGAACTGAAGAATATCAGCTGAAGAAACTGAAGTCTGAAGTACTGATCTTACAAGTACTGAAGACTTCAAGTACTGAAGACAAGTACTGAAGAATCAAAAGCTGAAGAACTAAAGAACTGAAGACCTTCTACTAAAGCACAAAGTCTGAAGACAAAGACTGAAGACAACAACTGATGATATCTACTGAAGTCATCAGTTGTTATATCATCTGAAGCCAAGTCTGAAGACCAAGTACTGAAGACTCAGAGTTTGTCACAACAACTGAAGAAGTCTTCTTCAGTTGTTGTGGTGGTTTTTCTTTTTCAGTAGTTTATTTTGTTTCAGTAGTTATACAACAACTGAAGAGCATGTTCTTCAGTTGTTATAGTATCAGTAGTTATAAACGACTGAAGAGCTTGTTCTTCAGTCGTTGTAGGATTTCAGTAGTTTACTTTTGTCAGCACTTAGGAACTTTTGTAAGAAGATGTCAGTTGTTGACATCTTCAGTAGTTTTATGTTTTTGTCAGTTGTAATTTGAATATTCAGTGATGTCAGAAAAAGGACATCAACCCATCCTTTTGCCGCCTATAAAAGGATGGGTAACCATACAGTTTTAATTGCCGAAACGTGCGACCAATAGAACATTTATTGCTTCGCAGAACTCTTCTCTCTCTATGTTTATGCTTTAATTGCAATATCTTTTATGTTCTTGATATAATTGCTAATTAATGTGCTAAATCTGCTGCAAACATAATCTAATTGATCAACAAGAGAGGCTGAGATCCTGTCACCCTCAAAGTTTCAAATTTACATTTTGACCCTCAAAGTTTCAAATTTAAATTTTGACCCTCAAAGTTGAACTATTTACAAGTTTGACCCTTCATCTTAGTTTCAAAATGAACAACCAAATATTTCAACATCTATCTTGATTTCAACTTTTCACAGAATCTTTTCCACTTTGCTAAAAATTTTGAGATCATTTTATCTTTTGATAAACACACACATACTTTGAAATTAAAGCATCATCCGTTCAATTCAACATGAGCATTTTCATTGTGATTTTCTGAGACTATTCTTATTGGATTATTACTCCCCCTAAACTTTTAAGTTTTACAAAACTTAGAAGTTTACTAAGAGATCATAAGAATATCATACTTAACATTGTTATATTGCCTGCACACAAGAAAACATGCATAAAATCAAATTAAAGCAGAATAAAATCTAATATTTACACTAGAATCTTTGATTGCAGTGAGATCATATTAGATAAGATCAGAACATTAAATAAAAAATATGTGGATAGTCATAGACAATGATTAAATCCTGATCAAGTGTGTTCCAGGTCAGTGATATCACAGCAAAGGAGACACAAGATCTAAGGATAGCAAATGAGTGTTTTTGACATAAACTATCAGCTCACTTACTTTTTCAATTCTTGGATGAGTATGGTAGAGGTATATGACAAGATGTGACTCATACCAAGACAAAGAGGATCAACCATCATCAAGACATGCAAGAAAGCACATATTCTCAACTTATTACCTAACAAATATGCATAATCAGAGTTCATGTTACTTAATTTAACAGAGAATGATCATGGATAACCATTTGATCAACTCTAACCATCCTTTTGAATGGGTTATGCACATTGGCATCTTTTGCATCAAATGAGAATATCCAGGTCTGTAATGACTTACAACAGAGGATATCTCAGTACTTCAGGTCTATGATGACTCATAACAGAGAAGTAAATGATGCGTGTAACAGATCTCATGATTAGTCACATTACCATCAGGTGTGAGTGGTGTAGCTTAACAAGCAGTCAATCTGATAAGCTAATACACTCAAATGTACTTAGATGAATACACAAACAAGCATAAGGATGTGGGTAATCACAAGAATTTACTTGTTCAGTATACTAGCATGATAGTGTCTACACAACAAATCCTGATCATGTCAGACTTTATTAGCGAGTGAAGTATGCAACTGATCTTACTAATGTACTATCATTTCTCACAGAAGGCAAATACAGATTCATTCCTAAAATAATGAATGAAAAATGAAAAGCACTTTATTTTTGGATTTTTGATTTATATTTTTCTATTTGATTTTTGAGTTTTCTAATTTTGTATTTGTTTTTCTATGACAGAAAGCACACACACACACAAACAATCAGGCAAATAACTATGAAAAGTTATCCTTATGAAAATATCAGATTTAGGAAAGTATTTGGTCATGAAAAGATTCAAATTTGTAACCAGGTTTACACATGGTTAATAAGGCCAATTGACTCCACTAAATACTCAAACCTTCCTGGTAGAAAAGCTTTAGTAAATAGGTCTGCCAACTGTTTTTCAGTTGCTATTTGAATCAAAATGATTAAACCTTTTTCAGAATGATCTCTTAGAAAATGATATCGAATTTCAATATGTTTTGTTTTTGAGTGTTGAACTGGATTAGCTGTAATGAACATAGCAGCAGTGTTATCAATGTAAATGGGTGTTTTAAGAAAATTGAACCCATAATCTAGCAGTTGGTTTTACAACCAAAGGATTTGAGAACATCCTGCTGATGCAGCTATGTACTCAGCTTCTGCAGTTGAGACAGAAACATTTGTTTGTTTCTTACATTGCCATGAAACTAATCTGGGTCCAAGAAACTGACAACCACCCGTTGTAGATTTTCTATCTTGACAACATCCACCATAATCACTATCTGTGTATCCATGTAACTCAAAATTACCCTCGTAACGATACCAAAGCCCTAAGGCTGGTTTACCTTTGAGATACCTGAATATTCTTTTGACAGCAATTAAGTGAGATTCTTTCGGGTCTGATTGATACCTTGCACAGACACAAACAGCATACATTATGTCTGGTCGTGATGCAGTAAGATACATCAAAGAACCAATCATAGATCTGCATAAAGTTTGGTCTACTGATTTTCCTTTAGGATCAGGTTCAATCTTGGTGTTTACGTCAGCTGGAGTTCTTATGGATTGACAATCATGCAGTTTGAATTTCTTCAAGAGTTTATCAACGAACTTCTCTTGATTGATAAAAATACCATCTGTAGATTGTTGAACTTGCAATCCAAGAAAGAAATTGATTTCTCCCATAGAACTCATTTGAAACCGAGATTTCATGATCTCTTCAAATTCTTTGCACAATGTGGGACTTGTAGAACCAAATATGATATCATCTACATACACTTGCACACATAAGAGATCATCATTATCCTTCTTTATGAATAAAGTTGGATCGATTTTCCCTCTTGTATTCCATGTTGGATCAAGTGTTGAGATAATGTCTCATACCAAATTCTAGGAGCTTGATGTAGGCCATATAAAGCTTTGCTAAGCTTATACACACGATGTGGAAATTCTGCATCCTCAAAGCCTGGAGGTTGCTTCACATACACATCATCAGTGATTGGACCATACAAGAATGCACCTTTGACGTCCATTTGATACACCTTGAATTTCATGAATGATGCATAAGCAGGAAAACACGAATAGATTCGAGTCTTGCAACTGGAGCTAATACTTCATCATAGTCAATTCCTTCTTCCTGTGTGTATCCTTGTGCAACAAGTCTTGCTTTATTTCTGATTACAATGCCACGATCATCAGTTTTATTTCTGAACAACCATTTGGTGCCTATGGCATTTTCTCCTTCAGGTAATTCCACCAACTTCCACACTTCTTGTTTTCGAAATTGTAGAAGTTCCTCCTGCATAGCTTCAATCCAACCATTGTCCTGTAATGCCTCGGTGACATTTTTAGGAACAGTCTGAGAAAGGAAACACGAGTATAAACAAACATTTGCATGTTCAAATTTACTCCTAGTAGTTCTTTCATTCAGAGGACCAATAATCTGTGATGTTGGATGGTTCCGGTGGATACGAGATATCGGAATCTCATTTCCTTGAACAGTAACATCAAGATTGGTTTGGTTCAGATTGGAGAGCTGTTGCAATAAGGTAGAAGAATGTGGAGTGAAATTTGGTACTTGAGTCGGTGAATTGAGAAAGTAATCAAAGTTACTATGATCAATTGCATCTCTAGAGATAGAAGATGTGCCAGACTCAGGATGTCCAATTTCTGTACCATCATCAGGAATAGGTTGTGATGCTTCTTGAGCAGCTGAAACAGAATGATCTGAAGCTAAAGAACAGGAACATTGTCATGAAATTGGATTGTTGAATCCTTGACAAATGAAAAAAATGGATAATCTGGACGAGCATCATCTGAATCATCAGAATCTGAATCATCACTGAAAGATCCAAGATCTCCTCTTGAGTTCTTCTTACCTGAAAAATCTTCAGATTGATTAAACAAGTTAGACTGAAATGAATTTGACAAAGAATCCAAATCAAATAACCATGCAGGACCATTTGAAACTGATGGAAAAGAATTTTCCAAAAATTTAACGTTGAATGTTTCATTAATAGTGTTTGTCCTAGAGTTATACACTCGATAGGCTTTTGAAACAGATGAATATCCAACGAAAAATCCATTATCAGCTTTTTCTTCAAATTTTCCTAAATGATCACTTGAGTTAAGAATCATAACTGGACAACCAAAAGATTTTAAAAAATTTATGTTTGGTCTCCTGTCAAACATCAACTCATATGGAGTTTTCTTTTTATCTTTAACAAGTAAGATTCTGTTCTGAACAAAACATGCTGTGGATATTGCTTCGTCCCAAAAAGTGATTGGAAGTTTAGCATCTGCTAACATAGAACGGGCAGCTTCAATCAAAGTTCGGTTCTTCCTTTCAGCAACTCCATTTTGTTGTGGAGTTCTGGGAGCACTGAACTGATGAACTATCCCTTTTACTGCACAAAACAAATCAATGTTAGCATTTTTAAATTCAGTTCCATTATCACTTCTTATTATTTTTAATTTTTGATCAAGCTGATTTTCAACTTTATTAATAAATTCTTTTAGAAGATCTGCAGTTTCAGATTTAGCTTGAAGAAAGAAAACCCATGAAAATCTTGTATAATCATCTATGATGACTAAACAATATGATTTTCGACCAATACTCCTAACGTTAGTTGGTCCAAAAAGGTCCATATGTAACATCTGGAGTGGTTTGGTGTTTGAGTTTATTAGTTTGGACATATAAGACGCTCTATGTTGTTTTCCCTTCAGACATGCTGAGCAATGATCAGTTGTTGAAAACTTCTTGGAAGGAAGTCCAATAACATGATTTCCTGCTACAAGCTTGTTCATGTTTTTGAAGTTTGAATGACCAAGACGTCTATGCCAAAGCTGGCTTTCATCATTTGAAGCTTTAGCAATCAGGCAAGTAGTTTCAGTTGCAGGATCCACTTGAGACATATCCAGTTTGTATACATCTCTGTCTCGAGCAGCTTTAACTATCACCAGTCATTGCTAATCTGAAACCTGGTTTCAAGACATAACAGTGAGATTCATCAAAAAGAACAGAATAAGATTTGTCACAAATTTGGGATACACTTAGAAGATTAAAGTTCAACTGTGAGCAAAAGTTGACTTTATCAAAACTGATAATCCCATTGGACACTGTTCCCTCTCCTGTTATCTTTCCACCTGCATCACCTCCAAAAGCAACATGAGTACCATCCTTTAACTTAAAGTCTTTTAACAAGGCTTGATTGCCTGTCATATGCCGGCTACACCCACTGTCAACATACCATGAGTTGATTGGTCTCCACGGGCGTACCTACAGTCACAAACATTTAAGGTGAGTTAGTAACCCAAGCCGAGATGGTCTTGGGCTTGCCAAATTTGTCAACAATTGTAAATTTTTAAAATGAAGTTTGTTGACATCTGGTTTCTTTTGAATTTTAACATGTTCAAATCCTTTTTGAGAAACCAACTGATTATCTCTTTGAGATTTTGATTTCAAAGCATTATTAAGAAATCTTGAACTCTTGTATGAATCATTTGAGAATGTTCCTTGGTTTATTCTCACACATCGAGGAATAAACTTTTCTTGATGATATTGCTGTGATTTGACAAAATCTGAATTGTTTCTTCTGAAAGATCTCAAACCCAAGGAAGATTGTTGTTGTGAAAATTTAAATCCAATATTTTGATTTCTTATAAATTGTGGATTTACAAAACCTTGATTATTGAATTCCTTCCTTGTAGAGTTCTTCCTGAAGTAACAATCATTGGTATTGTGATTTCTTTCATCACATAAAGCACAGTATTTGTTAAAATAACACTCAGTTGTGGTGTGATTTGTCATATCACATATGTAGCAATACTTGTTAAAGTAACATTCTGAAATGTCATGATTGTACATGTCACAGATATCACAATACTTTTCAGAATGTTTAAACAACATTTTGTTAACCCTTGATGTTGAAGCAACATTTGATTCTTGTTTAACTTTTGGGTTAGGCAAGTTAATTTGTTGTTTAACTGGTGTGAAATTGGTCTTTTGATCGTTTGGATTTTTCTTTTTAACTTGAACAACATTCTTTGACTCTTTTGATTCAAATCTTTTATGCACAGCGGAAGTCTTATGATCTGAACTTGTTTTCAGATCAGAGTTAGATTTGATCTTAGATGTAGGTGTCATTTTTGTGTTTGTGTTCAAATCAAAAGTTCCTACAGACACAAACTTCACAGGTTTAATTTGAGTATTGTTCTGTGACTGATTAGTTGATTCAGTTTTCTTTGCTTTTGCAGCTTTTCTTCGTCTTTGATTTCTTAATCTTGATGACGTTTTCTTGCTTTGAAGTTTTGTTGAATCTTGAGAAGATTCCTTTTGACACGCTTGTATTTCAGTTAGTTCATTAGAACTTGAATCATCAGACAAATTATTATCTGTTTTAGCTTCTTCACATTTTCCTTTAAGTTTGTTATTGAATTCAGTAGATTTTTCACTCATTTGTTTACTTTGTTCAATAACAGTTTCACCTTTTGGTACAAACAGCTTCTTTTGCTTTTGTTGAGGTTCATATGATTTGACTTTGATTGGATGACCATTTTTGATCTTGTCTAAGTAGTTTCTTCATAAACTTCAACATTTTTCTTTTTAAAGTTATTTTGATCTTGAAATTCTTTCAGTTTAGCTTTGTTTTCCGGTGAATGATCATGAGTATTGAAATTTTCTGGTAATGTTTTTGAGATAGATTCAGGCATAGGTTCATGTGTGAATCCTAGTCCTGTTTTGTCTTTGTCATTTCTTGCATTCACCAGTTGCTCAACAATTTTCTTTGAGCTTTTGACTTTGGCTAAATCTATTTGAGTTGCTGCATGTGCCAATTTTTCTTTTTCAAGTGTTGTGTTCATCTCTTCAAGTTGTTGTTTGACAAGTTCAAGTTCTTTAATGGTTTTGTTCCATGAAGCTTGAAGAGACATGATCTTTTCATCAGCAATTTTGTGATCTGATTTTAGCTTATTGTGTTTTGATTCTTCTTGTTTGAGCTTGTCACAAATTTTAAATGAATATGTTCTGTAGTGTTCAACTAGCTCAAAACATGCTTTTGTGCACATTTTCTCTCTCACGTCTGCTGGTATTTCAGGATATGAGTTTGAGGATTCAGTATCAGCAGAGTTAGCAACCTTTGGTTGTTCTGATTGAGCCATAAGAGCAACTTCTTCTGTGGTATCTTTTGGGTCTGATTTGTCGCTCCAATCATACTCTTCTTCTTGATCTGATTCATCATATTTAGGATCTTTAAATTCAGACCAGTCTTCATCATCAACTTCAGCAACTAGTGCCAGATTAGCAGTGAGATCAGCAGTAAATTGCTCTGCATATGCACTCCAGTCATAACCATCTTTGATGTTTACAACCAGTGCCTTCTTAGTTTCCTCACTGTTCTTCTCTTCTTTGGGTTCTGGCATTGGTAGACTTTGGTATGGCTTCTGAAAAGTCTTGTTTGCCTGTTGCTGATATTTTTGACCATTTGAGCTGCCTTGAGTATTTCCTCCTTGGTTTCTTGGAGCTTTACATTCTCTTGAAAAATGACCATAGCTGTTACAGTTAAAGCATCTTGATTTTGATTTATCAAACCCAACAGTTTTGTTTGCACTGGGTTTGTAATTTCTGTTAGTGTAAGCATGCTTTTGAGTTCTGTAAGCTATCATGACCATCTGCCAATTAAGATCCATTTCTTCTACATCATCTGGATCCATTTCAAACAAATCCTGTAGAACTAGCTCCACCTGAGTCAGATGACTGCCTTGATAAGCTTGAAAGCTTGCCATGAAAGCAGTGAAAGCAGTTTTTGACTCTTCATCTTGTAAAAGAATGTTGATCACATCTTTCACTTTGCTTGGATTGGGAGAGTTTGAGGAGGATGGCATCTCAGTTGAAGGTTTAGGCATTTGAGCTTTAGGTGAAGATTGTGGTTGTGGTTGAGGTGAGTAAGCAGGTGCACTGGTGAAGAATCCTGCTCCCACAAATAGATCACCTTCATCTTCAGGAGTGGATTGGTCTTTAGCCAGAAATGCATTCTCAACAGTATTTGCTGGTGAAGCAACATACTTATACTGAGTTGTTGATGCATGTCTATCATTATTTCTTGAGCTCTCATCAATTTCTACAGATTCAATTTTAGCAATGAGCAGATCAAGATCCATTGGAAACTTCTCAGTATGTTTTAATAAAGTGACAGTTTGTTTCCAAGAAGATGGTAGTGCATTCAGAAGTCTATTGTTTAAGTCCTCAAGATCATTCTTGATTCCCAAAGTAGACATCTCTGTAGTTAATTGCACAAACCTGTTCATCATTTGGTTTATTGTTTCTCCTGAGATGTGCTCAAAAAGTTCCAATTGCCTTTTCAGTTTCTGCTTTTTCAGATCTTGAATCTCTTTCCCCCCTTCACATATAATCTTCAAGGCTTTATACATTGTATATCCAGTCTGATAGTTTTCAAGCCTTGAAAGAACTTCCAGTGGTAGTCCTTTACACATGAGAGAATATGCTTTGATGTCATTCTTTACCTTTTTTAAATCATCACCATGAAGATTATCTTCTGGATAAGGCTCTTGTGAATCTTTAGAATACACAAATCCTCTGTCTGGACCATCAGTAGTCACAGGGATGTATGGACCCTTTTCAATTGATTTCCACAGATCAGTGTCTATGGAATTCAAATGATGTTTTAGCCTAAGAGACCAATTTTAAAATCAGCTCTGTTTTTAAGTTTTGGAACTCTATTCTCAGAATCTTCTGATTTAGCCATTTTTTATATTTTTGTTGTTTTTCTAGTCTTTTGAATTAAGAAAAGAAAAAAATATTTTTGGATTTTTTTTTAAGTGTTAAGGCTGAAAAGTCCGAAACAGTAGTCAAACGTCCAACAGTGATGATACGACCAGCAGTGAAACGACCAATGGTGGTAATGAGTCCAACAGTTAAATGTCCAATAGTGGAGATAAGTCCAACAGTTAAACGTCCAACAGTGGTGATAAGTCCAACAGCTGATGAGTCTAAGGGATTGCCTTAGAAAAATTTCCAACACAATGTTGAAACTACCAACAGTAGTTATACGACCACAAGCTGAAACTACCAACAGTAGTTATACGACTAACAGTGGTTATACGGCTACTCAGTGGTGATGTGTCTAACCTACAGTGAAGTCCACAGTGGTTATACGGCTAGGGTAAAACGACTGAAACAGTTGAGAAAAGTCCAACAGTTCTCAAACGACCAAACACTTGGTCAAATTTCAGTGTTTTTCATCCCTAATACGCCACATTCATCAGCTTCATATGAATGTAACGAACTCAGAAATCTCAAAAACCTTCAATTGTTGATTAATTGAGCTGAAATTTCACAATTAGTTCATGATTATACCGATAATCAATTCTATAACCTCAATTTCAGTAATCATCAACAAGTTTCGATGAATTTCAGAGATTTTAGGTCGAACACTCAAGAACACATATTCGAACTGTTTTTCACTAATTCACTCGATTTTTATGAGATAAACTGCAAATTGTGATTCAAAACATTTTTCTGATGATGAAACACTGCTTCGATTCACAATATTTCACTTGAATTGTCAATTGATTACAGATTTCAGTGGATTTTTGAAGTTTCTATCTTCGACAGAACCTCAAAAACACTCAACCGAAAGCTCTGATACCAATTGATAGGATCAATTAGAGCAATCTGTACCAATTATATGAACAATTCAAAGCAAAATACAATCTATTGTAATCAAATCATGCAAAATCAACAAAATTCATATTTCATTGATAGCAAAGACGATTACAAGTGATAGAAAGCAGTTCTCATAAAACATATGCAAAAACTTCTAAACTACACTACGTCTATGATATTTATACTAGAACTAAGGAACTAAATTTACACAACTAGTCCCTACACTAGTATAAAATACAAAATAGACACTAAACAATAAAGACTAAATGTTAATCTTTTAAGGGACCTAACAAAAAAACGTGTTAGTTTTAACCATAGAAGTTGAGCATATTGTAACGTCCACTTTCTATGCTTAAGTACTTTGAATTCAAAACCTGATGCTTGACTATGGCTATAATATATTACACACACCAATTGATACTAAGAATAAAACTACCATATTTGTAACAAATAATCCAGCACAACACTAAAAAAATGAGATAAGATATCACTTTTTAAGAGATTGTGCCGAAAGAGGATTAATAAGTTGATTCAAGTGTATAATGATAATCAACTAACTAATTTATTTACTAAGGCATTTAACGCTAGTAGGTTTGAATTCTTGATACAATCAATTGGCATGATTAGTCTTGAATGAAAATTCAAAAATAGAATAACTTTGTTAATTTTTTTGAGCCATTATTTCTAACATATCAAAATGCTAAAAACATTCAAACATTATACAAAAATTCAAAAAGATGTTTTTCATTTGAAAATATCAAAAAGTAAAAAACATCACAAAATCAAGAAAATCATAAAAAGAATTCTTTAATTTGAATAATAAAGAATACACATGAGAAATGTTATTAATTTAGTCTGTATATCACTAAGAATGCATTTATTAAATCACTAATGAGTTACATGCCTTATATGATATGTGGGTAGGCTCAGTTTTAAAATGAAGATACATACCTCTTTAATAAACCAAAGCTCATATTCAACTATGAAACTGCCATCTCAGGGTATGAGTAAGTATTAGGTTATCCAAGTGGGCATGTATAGTTACAAAAAACACTCCTGGTAAGATATGTTATGAAGGCTCATTCACTCACATAATTTTCTCATTTGTTTTGCTAAGCAAAGACTTAGAGTAAACAAGACACAAAGTGCTGATGTCTATGATGCAAAAAGAACCCTAATCAGGAACATCTCAAAGTGGATGAATCAATAAAGTCCATCTTGAACTATATTCAAAAGTGAATGAATCAATAGAAACCTAAAGTAGATCACCTCCAAAATCGAGTAAAAAGAATCTCAATATGGATCAAAATTCATAAGGATCAAAGTATAAGAATCTGAATAACGATACCCTATCTATATACAAAATGAGAAACCATAATCTAAATGACCTGGTCATGTAATGACCTGATCAAAGTTAATCATACATTCCATGCAGGTGGTTAACCTTTTTATGTTTCTGAAAGTTAGGTACATAGTGAGTATTTAATTCACTTAAAATAAGATAAAGATCACAAAGTATGGAATATATAAACATGTGGATGAGCTTAAAAGAATAAGCATACCTGCAATTAATATGTGCGTGAACATGTTTATACTACTAAACTTTGTTTGCATTTGTAAAGGGTAAAATTGATATGATCTCATGAATGGTATTATTCTAATTTCTTGTATAGAAAATATATTCAAATTTCAAAAATATTTTGTATTTACATTATATGTTTTTAATGATGTCATGAAACTTTTCAATTTATGAATCTTAAAAGTTTTTATCCTTTATAAAATTTTACTTTTTAAGAACACTAATTTTAAAATATTTAGTATTTTTAAAAAATTTGATGATTTAGAAACTTTTAAATTTTATAAATGTTTGTTTCTTTAGATATAACATTAATAAATATATATATTTTTCTTAATTTATATAAAATTATTTGTATTGTTAAAAACAGTTAAATAACATTATTTGGAATTAATATCATTATTTAATAGAAAAGAGAATCAATAAAGTTTTAGTTAGGGGGAATATTGCTATCACGTGTCCCTCTTAGTTATTATTTTATTAGAATAAAAATATTTTATTATTTTTTCTTCTAAAAAGAATTAACTATCTCTTTCCATTTTAAATATTATTATTTTCTTATTTAAAAGCTTATACACAATTTCAATCATATATCATATTCAATAACCGTTTTACAAACATAAATTTAATCATTAACTAATCTAGGAATATTTTATTTATTCTACATGTAAAAATGAGTTTTTAACCTAGTTATGTATATAAATTCTTTTCAAAATATAAAAATAATGGGGTTTTTATACTACATTGTGCAAAACCTAGGTTAAAAATGTGAATTTGATATAAGAAGTCGGGAAACAATAAATCCTAGCAAACATCAAAACCATTATAAACAACATGGGTTAATTAATAGTTTGCTTATTTACACAACTTAAGAGTCACACATCAATGTCTTTGGCCCATTTACAACTCTATGGTCTTTTAAGCAACTTGTGACTATGTGATTGATTCCTTCATTAGCGGCTTAATTATGTCCTGTAAATACTTTGACTGACTTATGAAGATGTTATTTCAACTTGCTTCACTTCAATTCCTTGAAAGAAATTGAGTTTCCCATGTCACTCACTTCAAATCTATTCTTCATCAGCTTCTCAAAGTCTTTACAGAGCTTTGGATTAGTTGAACCAAAGATAATGTCATCTATATATACTTGAACCAGTATCAAATCATTCCCTGTTCCTTTGATGAAGAGATTTCCATCTATAGTACCCCTCTTGTATCCATGCTGACAAATATACTGAGATAGTGTCTCATACCACTTTCTTGGAGCTTGGTGCAACCCATAAAGAGCTTTATCAAGCTTACAGACATAATCAGGATGATCTGGGTCTGCAAAGCTAGGTGGCTGTTTGACATATACTTCTTCATCAATCACACCATATAAAAATGCACAATTAACACAAAGTTGGTAGACCTTGAAGTCCTTGGATGCAGCAAATGCCAGAAATATCCTAACAGCTTCAAGTCTTGCAACTGGAGCAAAAACATCAGTGTAATCAAATCCTTCTTCTTGTGTGTCTTCTTGAACAACCAGTCTTGACTTGTTCTTAATGACAAGTCCTCTATTATCTTTCTTATTCCTAAACACCCATTTGGTTCTATGATAGTCTTCCCTTGTGGAAGAGGACATAGACTCCAAACCTTTTGCCTTTTGAATTGAAGCAGCTCCTCTTGCATTGCTTCAATATAACTCCATCCATCAAAGCCTCATCCACTTTCTTTGGCTCTATTTGGGATAAAAAATAAGAGTATTTAAAAATATTTTGGTCATGGGTTTGTCCTCTTGTTCTCACCCCCTTATCAACATCTCCAATGATGTTTATGGTGGGGTGTGACTTGTGGATCCTAAGTTGAGGGATCACAACAAGTTGATTAGACAGATCTATACTTGAGAAGTTTAGATCTGGCAATGAAGTGTCTTTCACCATATCAACACACTTGTCAAGAGAAGCTTGATGTAATGAGTGTGTGACATCATTGATGTTGTCTTCAATGGAGTGGTTGTTAGCATCAAGAAATTCTTGACCACTGTCACCACTACTATTTACTCCTACATTTAAAGTTACTTCCATTATGTTTTGTCTCTAAGCTAGAATTTTCAGGCACTTCAGACATATCAGCTTGATTTATCATTGTTGTGCTGGTAGGAACTTCACCTGTAAGGTTAGTTACAACTGGAACTGAAGTATTAGTCTTGCTTGGTCTTCTTAGCTCAAATCTTAGATCAGGATTTTCTGTTGAATATGACCTGTAGATCCTGAAACATCTTTGTTAGTCCAGGAGCTCTTGAATCAATCAAACAACAATGAAGATTTGGATCAAACACATAAAATATGATGAACAAAGATGAACACCAAGAACAACTCAAAATCCCTTGTTTGATTCAAAATGTGATTACAAAAAAATCCGAAAGTTGGAAACCCTAATCACATAGCTCATTCAAGCTCTCCCACCCTAATTGTCATACTTTACTATTTATAGTAAATGACAATTTACTAATTACACTTAGGACCCTAAACTATGACAATTAGAAATTACAATTAAAACCCAAAATGTCTAAAAACAAGATAAATTATATTTTGTTCACACAAAATATATTTATTAACAATAAACATCCTAGACAGATATATCTTCAACGTCTTGTCTCTAATCGTCGTCCCGAACGCGTCGTGTTGACTGTTGCGTTGACTTTGACCTTTGACGTTGACTTTGTTGACTTTGACTGTGTTGATAATATTAGACTATCATTCAGACCCAACAATATTCCCCCTTAGTCTACTATTATCAACGTCTTTCATCATGATCATCACCGATAAGTCAACTGAACTTGATCTTCAATTGGTAAGCTTCAATCTCAATGTCCAACAATATTCCCCCTAGACTGATGCTTCCCAAATTTTGTTGCTGAAGATCTTTATCTAACAAGTTCCCCCTTTTTCTATGTTCCCCCTTTTCGTGTGCATCCTCTCAGTTATAACGAAGACCGCTTTCTTGAATCTCTGAGTGCTTCAGAAGATGTAGGAGGAGGATTCCTAGCTCGGTATCTTCTGTAAATTTGAGGAACATGTTCTCTGGTCTGGTTCATTGCTCATGTGATGATCGGCCATCACTTGTAGCAAAATCTGCAAGACAATCACAAACACAATCTCGACATTTCTAATTAGATCATTTCATTTTAACAAGATAAACCCGTGTTTATATGTATATGAAAACAAGCGAACACGTGTTCGTTTGTGTGTGCAATTTCCCGTGAAATGCATGAAAATGATAAAATTGTAATAGTATAATATGGAAGACCTAAAAGAATTTTGAAATGAAAATTTATTATATTTTATTATATATATATATATATTGTTTTTTTTATATTTGTATATTATTTTTTTTAATTACCGAGAACTGAATCGATCATGAGATCACATCCTCAAGATAAACTTTAGCAGAAAGATGAATTTAATCATCGACTAGCAATGAGATCATACTGATAACTGAATCCAATCACAGTCTTTCAAAGATTTTGAAATTCTCAAACAGATCAATAACGATTGCTGATATGTTTGTCCACTTAAACCCATGCCCTATCTTTTTCAACAAGCATCAGATGATTCGTTAAGGTTCGATTAAGCACTTTAGAATGCTAGAACCCCACAATCATTTGGAAAAAAAACCATCACCCAACCTCAGGATTTCTTGAATTTTATTATGATCTTTATGGAACAAGGCTTGTGCATTAGTGTGCAAGTGATTATCTACAGAATATTGTATTCTGTGATGAATTCATCGTTAGATGATTTGACACTACTTAGATCAAAATGGTGAGAGCTCCAGGTCTATACACACATATAACAAAGGAGATGACCATTTAATCATGTGCCAATGAGAGCTCCAGGTCAGTACTACCATACAGCAGAGGAGATCATCACTCCAGGTCAGTACTTCCGTACAGCAGAGGAGATTAGCACAAACACAAGACATATAAATACACCAAACATGGCAAAGAGATAGAGATATAGCTTATTTGATTTGCATCATGGTGGGTGAAAGATCAATTCTCAATCCAATTTTTATCGGGACTCAGTTTTCGTGCAGGCCAAAATATTGCGTAAATCCAAACATCCTTAAGCATATATTTAATTTAAATTATCATACTGTTGTCTACTTTATTTTTCAGGCTGAGCCTACCAAGCATATCATTAAAGAATCTGTTTGTTTTTCTATTATTGGTACTTAAAAATTAAGATGCGAATCGGATAACAGTATCAGTAACTATCATTTCTCATTTTAAAAATGCAAGTCATGCAAGGACAAGTATTTCAAGAAGATATACAATCACTTCTCAGTCATCTCGAATCAAGTTCATAGTTCTTTTTTCTTTTTTATTTCATTTTATTTTATATATTTCTTTTTTAAAACTGTACAAAAATAGAAATTTACCAAAGAAGGTCTTCCAAACTACACTGATATCTAGATAAGGAATGAATTCTTAAGAAATGTGCAAAGATGGTGAAGTGAGAACTGTAATTATGCAGATAAAAATCCAGATTGTGGATAAAATACCATGACCTTATCCTGTTTGTTCCGCCTCAAATTTGAATTAGGAACAATCACTGTCAGTAAACCGGATTACTAACAGTCCTCATGAATTGTTCCTGCACTCATAAACAGATTAGTTAGAAAGAGGAACCCAGGCCATCGTAGTCCTGGAAGTTCCTGTTTCATCAAGATAAGTAACAAGCTTCTGCACACAGCCGTTTAAACAATCGGGGATTGTTGTATCCTTCTTTTTAATTTGCCAAATTTGTTTCAGTTCAATTAACTTGGATTTGAATGAATTAAATTTGGAAATCATTTTCTGTTTAATACTAGAAGGAAAAGAATTTGGTTTTGAAGCTTTGGTCATTTTCATCTTTGTATCATGTGAAACCGGCTTCACATGAAAAGGTTTGGATGGAGGGTTTTTCATCCAACCATTCAAAGATGTGTGTTGTTTACCTCTTGATGCAGAGAAGCAACCCGTGTTGCCTTTACCGTCTGGAACATTCCTTTGAACCTGTGGACACTTCTTTAGCACGTGACCTTCTTTTCCACATCTAAACAAGCCTTGAAAGGCTTTTGGATCTTTGTAGTCCCGTGGATATCAGGAGAGGGTGGATCCTCCTTTGAGGTTGTTGCAGTTTGTTGACAATCTTTAAACTTCTTCCTTTGGATATCAGGAAAGTGAACCTTTTGAGGCTTTGTCAATGTGGATTTCAAACTGGGTTGTGATTTGAAGTGTGATGCTTGAGGAGATGAAATCTGAGCATTTTCCCGAGAACACTTTTGTATGACTGGTGACTTGGCGCACTTTGAGGTAGATTTGTGACAAGCTTGATGGATAGCAGATGAAGATGGTGAGTGCTTCTGCTGAGTTTTGGAGGAACTACTAATTTCTTTAGTGGTTGGGGATGAGATCCGGATAGGTCTTGATTCAGCTTTTGGAAGCTTTTGAGACTTGACATTTTCAGGAAATATCTTGACCTGTGATGAACCAACACGCTCCTCTGTGTTTGATTCATCATCGGAGCTTATCCGGTCTCGAATACACAGATCTTTCTCCAACGGATCTTGATTGACACCTTCTTTTGTGTCGGCTTTGGTTATAGAATTTTGATTGCCTGACGATTCGACAACTGTTCCTTCCTTGACAAACCTGACAGGAACAAACGAAGGAATGTTACCTGTTTTGAATTTGTTGAAGATGGTTGGAGAAGCAACTGATATTGATTTAAGAGCATCAGAGGTAGAATCATCATTAATCTTTTTATCAGACCCCTACCTGAGAAATCCCAAACCTACAGGAGAATCTTGCATATCTCTAACCTCTTTAAGATTAACGTTGCTCAAACCTGCATTTAAACTATTAGTTTCTGCAGCTTCAATTAAATCATTAGATGGATGAGGTTGAGGCATAGGAGAGTAACAATGGGTGCTTAGAGGAGGATAAACATATGGATTTTCACCACAACCCACTCCCGTTCTAATCCTAGCTCCCCTCTGTTTACACAGTAGCTCTTCCTGTTTCATTCCGGATATGGTCCATCTATCAAGCTTTGTTTTAAGCTGCTTGTTTTAAGCTTGCTTGTTTCAAATTCAGCCAAAGTGACTCTTTCGTTTAAAAGATTGATTTCAACATTTCTTTCAAGAAGTGTTTGTTTTAAATGATCATTTTCTTTTAAAGCTTCATTTAATTTTATGAAATACTTGGCTTCATTCTTTTTAAGTTCTGTGTTTATGGTGGTTAACTCCTTTTGGTTATCTAAAAGTAACCTATTAGCTTTATACACACCAATTAAACGAATTTTACAAGCAGAAGAACACATATCCTGAACTATCTCGTATGGAAGATCCAAGATGACTCTTTCAGTAGTAAGAGCCTTCTCACAGTTTCAAACTCTGGTATTTTGCTTCCATTCCTCTTCCTTCTCAGCATCACAAACTTTAGGATGCAACTCAGCTCCACCTCTACCCATTATGTCTGCTTAAGCTCCTCTTGTACGTCTTCAGTTCCAGGTTTCGGTAAACCGTCGGAATTGGTGCCAGAATCTGATCTCTCTTCTGGTTTCTCTTTGGAGTTTGAAGTGATTGTTTAAGTTGGATATGTCGCTTCATAATACTCACAACGTTTGATATGCAACTCAATTTGTTTCAGTTTGTTGACCACCTCCATCAGTTTGTAATCAGCAAAATTTCTATCTCGTTTAATCGACTTGCCATGTGAGCTCCATTCTGATGGGAGGGAGTCAAGCAATCTCTTAACTTGTTCATGATTTCCCAATTGAGCATCAAACTTCTTCAGATTGCTTGCCACCAATAGAAAATGATCAATAAAATCAGAAATCTTTTCATTCTTTAAAGCTGCAAAATTATCAAACCGACATTGTGCAGTTGTGAGATCATCAGATTCGAAGGATTTAAACAATCCTGCAAAAGCCATTCTTTTAAAATTTTGTTTAATTGTGAACAATAAACGCCCCAAAAATATTTTTCCCAAAAATAGTAAAATAATTCTCCCCCGGGAATTTTTTTTTCTTTTTTTTTAATGTCCCGCTAGAAAATCTTAGCAACTGGGGTCAAGCTGACCTTTGTCGGGGTCCCGCTATAAATCTTTTAAAAACGTTGAAAATTTCTTTATCGGGATGAACGCGATTAATCCAAATTTGTCAATTTTCTCTGATTTTTAATTTTTTTTTATTTTTATTTTAAAACTCCTTGTTTAAACCTACTCTTCCTTCAAATCTCTTCCCCCAAGGCTAAATTGACTACTCTCTCTCTATGACTTTTAACACACACACACATCTCCAAATAACCACTACTTTTTCTTTCACCCACTCAAAACTCTCTCTCACTTCAAACACATAAGAGACATTGTATTCCACATTGATCTGCTCGTTGATGGCAGCTTCACAATCATCAAAATAGCTTTGACGAGCAAGCGACGTGTGAGGAGAAATTGGGATAATGAACGCCTCCTTCTTCACTTCTTCAAATGGCTAAAACAACACTCCGCTACTCAACACCAGATTCTCCTCATCGACTGTTGAAGCACAACGCACGACTCCAGGTCTCCTTCGATTTGCAGAAGAAGAAAATTTCACAAATCCAATGGATTTTTGGCGTACAGATTCGAGATCTGAATCTGATTTCTTGAACAAAACGCCAAAGGATGATGATGGTGTATTGTCGGTCGCTGATTGGTGGTCGGGCGAAGATGATGATGATGGTGTGGTGTCGGTCGCTGATTGGTGGTCGGTCGAAGGAGTTGTAGGTGATTTGGGGGTTCAATGATTCAAATTTGATGATGGTGACTGATGAGATGGGGTTGTCGGGTGGAGGTTGGATGGCGATGGTTATGGTTGTGGTCGCAGTGGTGGATCTGTGGTTCTGTTGTGGTGAGGGTGATGTCGGGGGAATGTGGCTTTTGGTGTTGATATAGTGGTGAGGATGTCGGGTGAAGGTTTGGCAGCAGGTTTGTCTGTGGGTGGCGGTTTGGGGTTTCCGATGGAGGTGGTGGTAGGAAGCGGAGGCTGTAGTTGCAGGAGGAGGTGGTCTCGGTGGTAGCAGGTTTATGGTTGTTGTGTAGGTTGTTGTGATGCTGTAGATTGTGAATCTTGGTTGTGTTTGTTGTTAATTTCGCTGGTGGTGTAGTGACAGCGGGTGTGTTTGTCGACGGTTGTGGTTGTGGTCGTAGCAGTGATGGTGGTGCTGAGTGGTGGCAGTAACCAAGCTGTAGTTTCGCTGGTTTTGGACTTAGTTTCGCCGGAAAGTGCGCTGGTAGGTTCGCCGGCAAGTTCGCCGGAACAGTAAGTTCACCGGCAACTTCGCCGGAATGCGTAAGTTCGCTCGGAAATGTGAACTTTCGTTCAAAATGGTACAAATTCGCTGGCTAACTTCTCTGAATGAAGATTTGAAGATCTGAAGAACACCAAGAACACACACACAACTGTGTGTGAGAGAAACAACTTTAAATTTGAATTTCTTTTCAAATTTCTTGTATAAAACGATTTGTAGATGTTAGATTTGATGTCAAATGTTGTAAATCAATTCTGAATTGGTGTAGATCTGATTAGAATTTGGATGTATGATGGACAAAAGAATTTCAGATCTACTTTCTCTCTCTAAACGCCCACTTTCTCTCTCTACGAAATTTCAAAAATAAGCAATAAAATCTTCAAATCAGCAATAAAAATTGATTCAAGTTGGCTCTGATACCAAATTGTTAGTCCAGGAGCTCTTGAATCAATCAAACAACAATGAAGATTTGGATCAAACACATAAAATATGATGAACAAAGATGAACACCAAGAACAACTCAAAATCCCTTGTTTGATTCAAAATGTGATTACAAAAAAATTTGAAAGTTGGAAACCCTAATCACATAGCTCATTCAAGCTCTCCCACCCTAATTGTCATACTTTACTATTTATAGTAAATGACAATTTACTAATTACACTTAGGACCCTAAACTATGACAATTAGAAATTACAATTAAAACCCAAAATGTCTAAAAACAAGATAAAATATATTTTGTTCACACAAAATATATTTATTAACAATAAACATCCTAGACAAATATATCTTCAACGTCTTGTCTCTAATCGTCGTCCCGAACGCGTCGTGTTGACTGTTGCGTTGACTTTGACCTTTGACGTTGACTTTGTTGACTTTGACTGTGTTGATAATATTAGACTATCATTCAGACCTAACAATATTCCCCCTTAGTCTACTATTATCAACGTCTTTGATCGTGATCAGCACCGATAAGTCAACTGAACTTGATCTTCAATTTGATAAGCTTCAGTCTCAATGTCCAACAATCTTCATAAGATTTGTTAAACTAGCTGGTAACTAAATCAAGATCAAATAGCCAGTCAGGACCAGAAACTTTCTCACAGTGAGTGTGCTCATTGAATATCACATTGGCCGATTCTTCAACTACTCTAGTTTTAAGATTGTATACTCTATAAGTCTTAGCTTGAGAAGAGTATCCAATAAAGTGTCCATCATCTGATTTCTCAACAAACTTAGCTACTTGATCTTTAGTATTGAAGATGGTGCAGGGACATCCAAATGATCTAAGAAAACCAATGAAAGGTCTTCTTTTGTGCCACAGTTCATAAGGTGTTTTACCTTGAGTCTTGACTACTAAAACTTGTTCTACATATAGCAGGCAGTGTTAACTGCCTCTACCTAGAAGGTGATGGCCAGTTTAGAGTCAGACAACATGGTTCTTACAGCTTCAATAAGTGTCTTGCTTTAATAAATGTCTTGTTTCTCCTCTTAGCTTTAAAATGTCTCAACAATTTGGTTCTTGAATTTAGTTCCTTGATCACATCTTATGTTCTTGACCTTATGATCACTTTGTTTCCCAATTTTTAGAATGAAGTTCTTCAAGATATCAGGAGTATCATCCTTAGTTATAAGGAAGAGGACCCAAGTGTATCTTATGAAATCATCTGTGATCACTAAACGGTATGAAGTCCTTCCTAGACTCATTACACTGGTAGGAACAAAGAGATCCATATGTAATAAGTGTAGGGGAGTAGTGATAGAGTTCTTTTCTTTTAGCTTGTGAGACACCAAGTGTTGTTTCCCTTTCATGCATGCAACACTATGATCATCACTTGTATACTCTTTCTTTGGCATTCCAGTTACCAAATCATTCTTAATTAACTTGTTCATGTTCTTAAAGTTTACATGGCACATTCTTTTATGCCAAATAGAAGACTCATCACTATTGGCCTTAGAAAGAAAGCAAGAAACTTCTCCCGAAGGGGATGTTTCCTTCAAATCCATCTTGTACATGTTCTCTTTACGGGGTGCTCTAAGCAGGATATACTCTTGAGGAATGACCACCACGGGCTTGAGAATAATACACTCATGCTTAGTGAAGAGTATGTTATGTCTCTTATCACAAAATTAGGATACACTCAGTAAATTGTACCCAAGCTCCTTAACAAAGTTTGCCTTCTAAATGCTGAGCTTACCATTTGTGACCCTGCCCTTTCCTGTAATGTAACCTCTAGCATCTCCTCTAAAAGTAACTGGCCCTCCATCAATTCTTTTATAGTTTTGAAGCAAAGATCCATTGCATGTCATGTGCGTAGAAAAACCACTGTTAATGATCCATACATTCTTCTTTGTCCTCAATTGTTCCTTCATAATAAAAGAGAGTTAGTTACATTTGGAAACCCAAGCCTCAATGGTCTTAGGCTCTTCAAAATGAATTGAAGACAATACAATAGTATTGATCCTATACTGAGACCTTGGGGATCACTTACTATTGTTAATGAAGAATTTCAGTCACATGGTCTTCCTTTTTCTTCCACACCATCTTTGGAAGATTAGACTTGACCTTCAAAGCTTTGGAAGTTTTTACAACTTAGAATGTTTTGGAGACTGACCTTTTGGAAGATCTTGCTTTCAATACAACAAGCTTCAGTGCTTCAGAAGCATTCCTTTCTTCCAAGACCAAATTTTCTTCCAAAGACAATTTTTCACTTGTTTTCATTTTCATTTTAGAGCTTCCAAAAACAGAACATATTCCTTCTGAAGCTTTCTTCTTCCTGCTCCTCTCAGAAGTCTTCTTCCTGCTCCTCTCAGAAGTCTTCTTTCTTGTTTTGTTGACAGTACTTTTGGGATTGTAGAAGCAATCCTTAGTAAGATGGGAAGTACTATCATACATTATGCAGTCAGCTTGCTTTCTTCTAAGAGTCTTCTTGTGAATTGAAGACTGAGTTGATCACTTTCCATCTCCATCCTCATCTTTTCAGATGTTGTAGCAAGCTTCCTAAGGTGAAGCTTGCTTTTGGAGGTGGATGGTTCATGCTATGTAGTAGTGTTACTCAGCTGATCAGTTTTCATTCCTTCACAGGGATGTACTGGACATGAACTTGAACTCTTGGTACTAGAGTTCAAGGTTGAATCCTCAGTCTTTGCCACTTCAAAGCCTGTAGAGATAAAAACTTGCTTCTGCTTGGAGATGAATGTGGCCTTGATCTCTAGAGCTCTCTTGGATCTTCTCTTCATCATCCCTGACTTCTTCCTTTCCTCAGGAGAATAGTGACCCTTGTTAGGATGATCTTCTTCACTCTTCCTATATCTATCATTCACTATATCCTCTTCATCCTCTTTATCACTAGGACCTATGGATGGAAGCTCATCTTGACTAGTTCCACACCTTGGAGATCTTACAGACAGTAGAGTGTGTGGAGGAGCTATCTCACTGGATCCTAGTCCCTGTTTGTTCTGAAAACACACTTTGGAATACAGGGATGAGGATATTATGTTCTTGAAGATCTCTTCGTCAAGAACATATTTCTCTACCTTGGCTTTGCTGATCACTAGCTCAGCCTGGCACTCAGTTAACTTAGTGATGAGATCCTTGATTTGAGTCATGTAGTTGGTATGTTCATGTTTAAGACTTGAAATAGTTTTCTTTAAGTCTTCTGTTTTTATCGTATGCTCATTTTCAGCTCTTTTGAAATCAGATTTTAAGATGTTATAAGACTGAAGGTCAGATCTTATTTCTAATTATATGAACAATATCTGTTTACTTTAGCAATGCACTTAGGAGTATAATGATGTTCCAATACCTTGGCTTTATCAAGATCTGCTATCAGTGCTTGGCTTGGAAACACATCTTCTACCTGGAAACTCCAATCAAAGCCTCCTTCTTCTTTAACAACTACAGCTTGTTGCTTGGTCTTCTCAGTATGTAGAGTTCCCTCAGTGTAGTTTGGCTTGGGTTGTGCCTTGCCACCATTTGTTCTGGGTGCTTTGCACTCCCTAGCAAAGTCTCCCATTTGGTTACAGTTATAACACTTCACCTTGATTTTGTCCACCCTAAAATTTCCACTGGATTCATTGCTGGGAAACTTTCACCCTGTCCTCTATAGAATTTCTTGGCTCTATGAGTGAGAAGAGCCATTTATTGAACTAACTCCATGTACTCTAGATCATCCGGATAGATACAGTCCAAATCTAAAAGAGTGAAGAGAAAGTTGCTTGTGCTTTCATCATGAGACACAAAGGCTTGGTATGAGCTTGTCTCTTGGAATAGGCTTCCTTGGATGTAGCTCTCCCTTGGTGTATCAGGGAAGGTGATGAAAAGGCCCTTAGGTGAGCTATCAGGGTAAGAGATGTAATGGTGTTATGGTTTTCTACAATCTTTTTCAACCACATGAAGGGTAAAAATCTACTAATTACTCTGCTTTAGAAGGTCTTTCTTGTTTTCTTTGACTTCAGTAGACCCGTCATATATCAGCTTCAGTGCATCCTAGAGCTGCTTAGCAGTTTTGCATTTCTTGAAGCCTCTGTAGATGGCATTTGGTAGAGGAGTTTAGAGGGCAGTCATGGCTTTCTGATCTATATCTCTTCTTTTTCTATCTTGTTCAGAGTAGTTCGGAGGGCAGTCATGGCTTTCTGATTACTGGAGTTGCCAGTTGGATTTTGCATGTCCATCTCTATCTAGTAACCACTGAGTATACCATACAACTCAGTGAGAGGGTCTTGACATATTTAGTCCTCTTAATGACCACATAGTAGTGTGTCCATTGTCTAGGAATAGAGGACATGAACTTCTTCAATATCCCTATTCTCCAGTTTTACTCCAACATCCGTCAGAGTGTCTACAATCTGAACATACATGAAGTATTGTTGAGTCATGGTGTCACCTGTTTTGAAGGTGAAGTTCTCAAACTGCTGCATCTGAAGGTCTTTTTTGTTTTCTTTGGCTTCAGTAGACCCTTCATACATCAGTTTTAGTGCATCCTAGAGCTGCTTAGCAGTTTTGCACTTCTTGAACCTCTGTAGATGGCATTTGGAAGAGCAGTTTAGAGGGCAGTCATGGATTTCTGATCTACATCTATTCTTTTTCTATCCTCTTCAGAGTAGTCAGCCACATTCTTTAGAATCATGCCACCTCCAGCAGTAGCTAAAGAGGAGCATGGAATGTAAGGTCCTATGGTAACAGACTCCCACATTCTGTTGTCTTGTGAGTTGATGAAGCCTTCTATTTTAAACACCAAGTATCAAAATTATCATGAGTGATCAGTGGGGACTTTACCATGGTACCGGTTTCCATATCAGACTTGGATGCTGCCATTTGAGATGTTAAGTGTTTTATGAGAACTGAGGATATTTAAGATGGTGAGATCTTACAATCAAGAGCCTAGAATGCTCTGACCAGTTACAGGACCGGTTAAGGGATGATCAATACAATCAGACTCACAATAAGGAGAGTGATAGAACACTTAACAGTTCAAATAGTGAACCAGGTTTAAGAACAAGAGGCAAAGAACACAAGTAACAATGAGACAAAACTCAAGAACAATATATAATGTTTTCAAGAATGTTGTATATTAATCTTAGTTCTCTTATGAGAGTTACAGTGCATAAAGTCTTAAAACAATACAAGACCCTGAGATACTTTATACTACATCCTACAAATGGATATACTTGGAAAGCCAGTTGGAACATTGAAAGACAACAAAATCAATGTAAAGTCAAAAGACAGATTGCTTTTTGACTAGTGACTATGACATGCCATAGCTCACACTCTAATATCTTACAAAAAGGTTAAAAGTACATAAAGTAGAAAGTTACAAACATAAGACCTAAATGTACAATTGCAAAAGCATGGACCTTTTCACCAACTCATGCAAGTTGGTGAGTCTTCAGAGTTGCAGTGGAAAGTGTGTTAGCTTTATGCAAAAGTACTTCCGTAAGCATGTTCTCTTATGTCTCCAGAAGAAATCAGTTTTCCTTTCATTTGGTTCGAAAGACTTTGTCTTTGATGTTTCGAAAGACTTCACCTTTTGGCTTCAAAAGATTTGGTCTTTGGCTTCTGAAGATTTTAGACTTAGAATATTTCCGAGTATAGTATAAAGCTTTCATAGCAACTTTGGCTTCAGAAGATTTTATACTTGAGTAATTCTTCCTCTAAGTATAAAACTTCCGGAGCAACTTCTACTTGGTATCGAGTGCATGCACGTTGGAAGCCTTTGATTGTTTTGGTTGCATCAACCTTTATATAAAACCTTAGAGAATGGTTATCTTAAAAATTTTAACTCTAAAAACTAACAGACCATCTGCTCTGGGGACTACGAGTGTTACGATTTAGCGAGAGCAATGTTGAAATTTCTCAAAAATTGAGACCAAACTTGTAATATGAATATACCTACATGACCGTTGAAGGGGGTCGATTCAATAGTTTCATAGTGATAAGAGACTTAGAACATTTAACAGATTAAATAGGAAACGGGGTTTTTGTTGATGATACTAGTAACACAAGTAAGTATGAGACAGAACTAAGAACAAGAACAAGATAGTATTTGGTTTTCAAGAATGTTGTATATTGCTCTCAAGTTCTATTACAAGTGCTAGAAAGCATAAAAAATATATACAAGTATTTGAGACACTTTATACTACATCTTATAGTTGGCTATACTTTGAAAGCTAGCTGGAAACACTAATCTAGAGGATTTCTTTTTGACTTGTGATTTTGACATGCCATAGCTCACATCCTAACATATTACAAAAGGATAAATGCTACAAAAGTATAAAGTTACAGACCAATGACCTTAATCTATAGTTGATAAGAGTATGGACCTTTTCACAACTTATGTAAGTTGATGAGTCTTTAGAGGTGGCAGCGGAAAGATGTTTATCTTTTTTCAAAAAGGTGATCAGAGAAAGCATGTCTTCTCTATCTTTGGAAGAAATCAGTTTTGGCTTCAGAAGACTTTGTCTTTAAAGCTTCGTAAGACTTCATCTTTGGCTTCGGAAGATTTGGTGATTTGGATTTGGAAGAATATACGCTTAATATATTTTCTTTGAGTTGTGTAAAATTCTGAATTTACTTTACTCTGTATTTCATGCATGCATGTTGAGAGCTCTTTGGTTGCTTTGGTTGCATCAGCCTTTAAGTATAAACCTTACAAACTCCCCCTAGGCTGACGCTACCATAACAAAAGAGATTACTCATCTATTGATGATCCTCATCATGATCAAGACCATTCCTTTCTTTATCATTTAGTCAGATCCCTTAGAGTCTCATAGTATCTCTTTATGTCATAGATATCATGGAAAAGAATATCAAGTATGTTTTCCAGAAGTAGACATCTTGAACTCCTTGATCTTTAATGACATACCAACTGTCAGGATTAGAAGTAATGGTCCAGGACAAGATGGGTCTCCCAGCAGTAAGAGGCTTTACATTGGTCAGACTTGGTTGAGCAGCCTCTTCTTAAGTAACAACAAGATGTTTTAACTCATCCTGAGGTGTAAAGGTGGATGCCTTGGATTTCTTCTAATTCTTACTGTCCCTCTTTATCGCCATCCTTTTCTTCTTCTTTCTAGATTTCAACTGAGAATACTTGCCTTTAACACTAGGTTGTTCTTGTATGTCTTTCTCAGTTGGGTCCTTTTCCTCACAGTTTCAGAAGGAGAGGGATCAAGACCCTAATATGGATCAAAAGATGAAATTGGTTATGGTCTAGCACTAGGTCCAGGTTGTGTTGTCTCTTGTCGTTCAACCTTAACCTCAACTTCATGTGCAGCCTGACTTGGTGGAGAATGCAAGTCAATGAGCTCACCCCTTTTAATCTTCTGCTTGATCACCTTAATGTGCTCATCCATGGTGAATAGAGAGATTGGACAAATCGTTCCGAGAATCCATACTACCTTAAGAAGCTCATCATCATCTGCCTATCAGGAGACTTCTTTAGACTCTTTTGGATGATGGCTCTTGACTTTGCAGCTTCTTCCCTCATCTTTTTCTTAGCAGCTTTTGTTTCCTTCATTACTGTTGCTCATGCTGCTTGAGGTACTCAAATTCTATATATCATAGGATAAAGGAAGAAGTGCAGAGGCCTGATAGAGGCCTATGGCACTCAGGTTGTTAATCATATTTTGTCTATCTGCTTCTTTATCTACCTGAGGTTGTTGCTTAGTTGCTACAACCTCTGTCTCAGGGCTTTCTTGAACTGGGAGAGAGTAGGAGAATATTTATAGAGTCTCTTCCTTCTCCTTTTTCTTTAATCTTGAAGAGCAGTTCTACATCCTCTGCCTCCTTTCTCTCCTTTGACAACTAAGTGTCAGCCAGTTCATTTAACTCTTCTAAGGAAGAGAGATGAGTTTATCAATGTTGTAGTTTTTGGTCCCCAAGTAATTTCATCTGGCTGCCCTTAACTATTCATCTTGAGTGTTTGGCCTGGGGGCAGTCCTGATTGTATCTTCCATGAAGCCTGGGAACCCACTTGAACTCTTTCCCCTTAGCTTCCTCTCTCCTTTCTCTTGCCTCCTCCACAATCTCCTAGGAGTCAACTTCCTTTTCCTTTTGTTACTCATAGGTTTTGGTGACTTAGGGTGGAGAAATTTTTTGGCCTTCATTGCTTGTTTCTTCATTTAAGCTCTGGAAAGAGAGCAGCTATGAAGCACCTTCACCATCCAGTGCCTTACTGAGGGTAATGGGTGCTAAAGCAACTCCTATCTTTAGGTTCACAGGCTCAACTACTAGGCCTTCAGTCCAGGTTTCTCCTTTGTAGCTAATCTTGGGGTCCACCTCAACATCCAGTTGACCAACAGTCTTTCCTGCTATCCTCTGTCTATAAAATTTGATTCTCAATTTGAACTCCTCCAGCATCGCACCCTGTCTTGAATCCTATTAGCTAGCCTTGCAGCTTGCCTGTTTTGACTTGGGTTAGCAAGTGGAAGGTCAACTAGATAGGTGCTCTCATTGAATTTTATGTTAGAAAAGTTAAAAATTTCATGTTGTCCCTGAGACCTAGAGATTGCTAGGGCTCTTCTATTAGTGTCATACCTCTATCCCATAATTGGTTTCTCATTAGAATGAGATGGGGTAGTCATAGCACTTAGAATACCCTCCTCAAACAAACTTTGTATGAGTGAGTCCACATCAATGTACACTTGAAGAGCTTGTTGAGTATGGACAAGTACAAGTGCGGGTGGTGAATCCTCTATGTCCATACTCTGAGAAGAACTCCCATTTTTTGTGATTGTAGGTAGGACTTTCTCCCCCTTTTTAGTAGCCTCACCCTCTTGCATAGGTGAAGTAAATGTTTGGTCCACCACATCCACAGGTTCATGTGGCCCTAGTTGAGTCCTCCTAAATGGTATCTCAGCTAACTTGCCGTTGAGATCGGTGACTTTAAGTTGATGGTCATTAACCCTTTTTTGTAAGGTAGCCACCTGAGATTCTAGGTGACTGACCTTTAAGACTAAATAGGTGCAAGTTTTAGTCAATTTGTGCACCTTTAGTTTAGACTCCCCTTTATATTCATCAAAAGAATCATGGGGGCATGAGAGAATACGACCAAAGTCTTCTTCCTTATAACTAGCACCAAGTTCTTGGCTGTTGGATATTCCTTGCACCATGACAACTTCAGTTGAAGTGTCAATGGGCTGTGTTGCCATGCTTGAGATCTTAAAGATGTAATCACTTGTGGAATTAAGAGCCTCTTTCCATATGGACCTCCTTAACAGATTCAGGGAGATCCACTTAGTTGTGGATGGATGATGTGGGGTGGACATGGGTGAGTCAGGAGCACTTATCTCTCCTTGAGTAGGATAGAGAAGAAACACTCATGGTACTCAATGAATCCCATGTCTTCATCCTTATAGAATTCAAGGTTGGGAATTGGTTGGTTAAGATCAAGAGACTAGAGATTGTAGCTTTCCCTTGAAGGTTGTTCACTAGAGTTTTGAGACTTAGAGTGAAGGCTTAAAGCTGGTGTTTGTGTAGTGAGCTCATCAGGCTGAGCATGAGCAACCCCAACATTGATCATTTAAGTGATAGGAGTGGTTTGCTGCTCAGGGGAAGTGGGAGCTGTAGTGTCTATTTCCTCCTGCATGGGTGAGGATATGGGTACCTGCATAACTAGAGTAGCTTGTGCAAGGGTTTGTTTGGATCTTCTAGCATAGGTGATGGTTATTTGATGATATGTAGGTGGTTTAGATATAGAAGGTGTGGGTTCACCACTAGCTGGTGTTGCTAGGTTGTCACCTTGAGCAATGAGCTCTAATATTTTTCCGAATTGGGTTGTTTGTACCTATAAGAATCCGTAGTAGGCTTTCTACCTTGGTGATTCTAGGTTGTCACCTTCATCTATCCTATTTTAAGAACATTACCTGTTCTCTTTAACTGTGAGCCTAGTTCACAGTTAAGAATATGTTGAACATATCAAGGAAACATGTAATATTCTAAGGAGTCTAAGTTAGCAAGCAAATTTGTATATACAAATTGAGAGTACCTGAACATGACACCTTGAACCATGTCATAGACTATATAAGAAAGGTCTTCTAGAAATTGATCCCAACCTCCGTGCTTGTTTGATAGACAATGAATGACCCCATGAAGGAGGTGCTTCCATTTAGAGGTGACCTTCCCTTTCATTAAGGCACTTACTGAGTAATCACCTTCATAACCAATCTACCTAAAGGACAGGTTCACAGCAGACTTTGGGAAGGACAAGTCGCTTCTCATCATTCAGCATGGGATAGGAGTTAATTATGGTTGGTGTGATAAAAATTATCCTCCCCTGCACAATGGTAGATAGTTCCTTCTCCCTGTCCATAATGACCTCATGGTAGGTCCTCCCAAACTCCAAAAGTTGATCTTCATATAGTGGATGATCTAGAGTGAGGGAGGTGAAGTATTTGAAAGAGTCAAGAATAGGCAAACATCTGAGAAACGAGGATCTTTCTTAGATGATAATAGAGCAACTTGATTGTGTTACCTATTTAATTGCTTTCGGAAGATAAATATTATTCAAAAACATTTAAGTACTTAGAAGCACATTCAAGCTTTGGAAGATATATCAAAATTTCTTCTAAAGACAAGTGTCTTATAAGTAGTTACTAGTTTTGAAGATATAATGTTCTTCCAAAGACAACTTAGTGTCTTCCAAGAGAAAATATGTCTAAAATTTTCAAAATTCTAAGGAATATCATTTGAAAAGTTTTCTTCTAAAGTAAACTAGGCTTATATAGGTGATGATATAGATAACTTAGAACACACATATTTAAAAATAATCTTAATTTAGTTTAAGAAAATCTACTCCTAGTTAATCATCCTAATAGTTAATACTTGATATTAAATCTCTGTTCATCGAAAGCTTTCGGAACACATCAGCATATTATTCGTTTGTGTTAACTTTAACTAGTTTTATCAATCCTTTTTCAAAATTATCTCTAATCAAATGATACCTGATATTGATGTGTTTAGTTCTTGAGTGCTGCACAGGGTTCTCTGTGATAGATATAACACCGTGGTTGTTTATGTGGATGGGAGTGTCTTTGAAGATGAATCCATAGTCCAGCATCTGATTCTGAATCCAAAGTACTTGAGCACAGCAGCTAGCAGCAGCAACGTATTCAGCTTCAGTAGTTGATATAGACATACAGGATTGTTTCTTGCATTTCCATGAGACTATCCTTCCACCAAGGAATTGACAACCCCTAGATATAGACTTTGCAATCATATTACATCCACCATAGTCACTATCTGTATAAGCAACTAGGTGTGACATCTTGGGGTTAGCTTGATATCTTGCAAAAATGCATGTGGCAAACATGATATCAGGCCGTTGGCTGTGAGGTTCATAAAAGACCTAATCATAGCCCCGTATAGATGTCCATCCACACACTCCCCTTCAAGATCAGGTCCAAGGGAGTGGTTTCTTGCTATGGGTGTATTTGTAACCTTATATTCTGTAATGTTGAATCTTGTTTGTATGTCTTGTACATACTTTGATAGACTTGTGAAGATGTCATTGTCAACCTACTTCACTTGAATTCCTCAAAAGAAATTGATTTCTCCTATCGCACTCATTTCAAATCTTTTCTTCATTAGCTTCTCAATGTATTTCAGAGCTTTAGGTTACGTGACCCAAAAATAATGTCATCTAGATAAACTTGAACCAACATGAAGTCATTTCTTTTTCCTTTGATAAAGAGTGTTCCATGTGTAGTACCCCTCTTGTAGCCATGCTGATAAAGATACTGAGATAGTGTCTCATACCACTTCCTTGAAGCTTGATGCAGCCAATAAAGAGCTTTATCAAGCTTGTAGACATAATCAGGATGATTTGGGTCTTCAAATCCAGGCGGTTTTTTGACATACACCTCCTCATCAATCACCCCATATAACAAGGCACACGTGACATGAAGTTGGTAGATTTTGAAATCCTTGGATGCAGCAAAAGCAAGGAATATCCTAACAGCTTCAAGTCTTGCCACTAGAGCAAAAACATTAGTATAGTCAATCCCTTCTTCTTATGTGTATCCTTGAACAACTAGTCTAGCCTTATTCCTGATGACAAGCCCTCTATCATCATTCTTATTTCTAAATACCCATTTGGTACCTATAATGGTCTTCCTTTAAGGAAGAGGACATAAGTTCCAAACCTTTTGTCTTTTGAATTAAACTAGCTCCTCCAGCATTGCTTCAATCCAACTACCATCCTTCAAATCTTCATCAACATTCTTGGGCTCTATCTAGGACAAGATACAAGAGTATAGACAAACATTTTTATCATGGGTTTGTCCTCTTGTTCTCACACCTATGTCAACATCTCTAATGATGTTTATGGTGAGGTGTGACTTGTGGATCCTAAGTTAAGGAATCACAGTAAGTTGGTTGGACAGATCTAAATTTATGAAACTCAGATCTGGTAATGGAGTGTCACCTACCACATCAGCACACTTATCAAGAGAAGCTTGATCCCATGAGTGTGTGACATCATTGATGGTGTCTCCTATGGAGTGGTTGTCAGTATCAAGAAATTCTTGATCAGTATCGGCACCTCCATTCCCACTTACATTAAAAGTTCCTTCATTTGAGTTTTGTGCCTCTATGCTGGAATTTGTAGGCACCTCAGATGCATCTGCTAAATTTGTCATGGTTGTGCTGATAGAAACTTCATCTGTAGGGTTAGTTACCATGGAGCTGAAGTAGTTTTCTTGCTTAATCTTCTCAGATAAAATCTTAGGTCTGGATCACTTATTGATAACTTACCTGTAGATCCTGAAACATCTTCATAATATTTGTTAAAACAATTGGTAACTAAATCAAGATCAAACAGCCAATCCGGACCAGAACCTTTCACCCTAGGAGTGTGCTCATTAAACGTCACATTGGATGACTTCTCAACTACTCTAGTCTTGAGATTGTATACTTATAAGCCTTATCTTGGTAAGAGTATCCAATGAAGTGTCTAATCATTTGCTTTCTCAGCAAATGGCAACTTGATCTTTGATATTTAAGATGTTGCAAGGACTTCTAAATGATCTGAGGAAACCAATGAAAGTTCTCCTTTTGTTCACAGCTCATAAGGAGTCTTACCATGAGTCTTAACTACTAAAATTTTGTTCTGCACATAGTAGGCAATACTGAGTGCCTTTGCCTAGAAGGTGATGGGAAATTTAGAGTCAGATAGCATGGTCCTTGCAGCTTCAATAAGTGTCATGTTTCTCCTCTCAGCAACACCATTTTGTTAAGGACTCCTGGAGCACTATATTGTCTTGTAATTCCCTTTTCATCATAAAATGTGTCAAGGGTTTGGTTCTGGAATTCAGTTCCTAGATCATATCTTATTGTTTTGACCCTGTGATCATGTTGTTTCTTAATTTTCAGAATGAAGTTCTTCAAGATCTCAGGAGTCTTATCCTTCGTTCTAAGGAATAAGACCCAGGTGAATCTTGTGAAATCATCTGTGATCACCAAACAGTATGGCGTCATTCCTAGACTCATTACATAAGTGGGGCCAAAGAGATACATATGTAATAACTGTAAGGGTGTATTGAGGGAGTTCTTTTCCTTTGGCTTGTTAGACACCTTGTGTTGCTTCACTTTCGGGCATGCAACATAATAGTTATCACTTGTAAACTCTTTCTTTAGCATTCCAGTTATCAAATCATTCTTAACAAATTTATTCATGTTTTAAAGTTTACATGGCACATTCTTTTATATCAAAGGAAAGACTCATCACTATTGCTTTAAATAGAAAACAAGAAACTTCTCTTGAAGAGGATGTTTCTTGCAAATCTATCTTGTACATGTTACCTTTCCTGGGTGCTCTAAGCAGGATGTGCACTTGAGGAATGATCACCCCGGGTTTGAGAACAATGCACTCATGGTTAATGAAGAGCATGTTGTGTCTCTGATCATAAAATTAGGATACACTTAGCAGATTGTACCCAAGATCCTTGACAAAGTTTACCTTTTCAATGCTTTCTTTGCATTTTAGTGCTTCAGAAGCATTCCTTTCTTCAAGACCAATTTTTTTTTTCTGAAGACAAGTTTTCACTTGTCTTCTTTTCACTTTGGAACTTCCCAAAGGAAAACACTTTCCTTCCAAAGCTATCTTCTTATTCTTTTACATAGATGTTTTCTTCTTTCTCACATGGATAGTACTTTTGGAATTAGAGAGGCAATCCTTGGCAAGATGAGAAGTACTACCACTCATGATGATCTACTGGCTTTCTTCTGAGAGTCTTCTTTTGAGTAGAAAACTGAGCTTGATCACTTTTCACTTACATCTTCATCTTCACAGATGATGCTGCAGGCTTCTTAGGGTGAGGCTTGCTCTGGAAACTGGATGGTTCAGGATATATAGTAGTGTTGCAGAGCTGATCAACCTTCTTTTATTCAAAGGGATGAGTTGGACCTGAACTAGAAATCCTGGTACTAGAGTCCATGGTCAATTCTTCAACCCTTAGCACTTTAAGTCCTGTAGAGATGAAAACTTGTTTCTACTCGGAGTTGAAGGTGGTCTGATCAAGTTCTTCCTTTTGGACTTGGTCATCCCTGATTATTTCCTCTCCTCAGTAGAATAGTAACACTTCTTAGGATGACCTTCTTTACTTACCTTAGATCCATCCTTAACTATCTCTTTTTCATCTTCATCCTCTTCTTGATTGGGGTCTTTGAGGGGAAGCTCATCTTAACAAGTTCCACACCTTGGAGATCTTACAAATAGTAGTGTATGTGGAGGAGCTATCTTAGTAGTTCCCAGTCCCTACTTGTTCTGATAATAAATCTTTGCAAGAAAGGATGATGATATAATGTTCTTAATGGTCTCTTATTCAAGAACACATTTTTTTGCCCTAGCTTTGCTGATCATAAGCTCAGTCTGGTATTTAGTTAACTTGGTAATGAGATCTTTGATTTGAGTCCTGTAGTTTGTACATTCAAGCTTAAGAGTTGAAATGGTTTTCTCTAGATCTTGTATCCTAAGTTTGTAATTATTTTTAGCTTTTTTACAATCAGCTTTTAAGATGTATAAGGACTCAATATCAGATCTCATCTCCTAGTTATGGGACATGCATCTATTAACTTTAGTAATACATTCAGGGGTACAAAGATGTTCCAATACCTTGGCTTCTTCATGATTAGCCATCAGTGCTTGGTTTAGGGATACATCTTCAACTTTAAAGCTCTAGTGAAAGCCTCCTTCTTCAGCAGCAACTGATTGCTGCTTGGGCTTCTCAGTCTCTGGTGCTCCATCAGTGTTGCTTGGTCTAGTTTGTGCTTGGCCATGATTTTTCCTTGGTGCCTTGCCCTTTATAGCAAAGTGTCCATTTGGTTACAGTTGTAACACTTCACCTTGCTTTTGTCCTCCCCAAACTTTCCACTAGTTGTATTGCTGGGAAACTTACTTCCTGTCCTCTTGCAGAACTTCTTGGCTCTATAAGTGAGAAAAGCCATTTCCTGGACTATCTCCATGTATTCTAGATCGTCTGGATGGATACAGTCGAAGTCATCCATAATGAAGAGAAAGTTGCCACTGCTTTAATCAATATACATAAAGGCTTAAGAAGAGCTTGTATCTTGGAACAGACTTCCTTGGATATAGCTCTCCCTTGGTGTCTCTAGGAAGGTGATGAAAGGACCATTTTATGAGTTTTCAGGGTAGCAGATGAGATGATGTTGTGGTTATCTACAATCCCTTTCAACCTATAACGCCCTAAAATATCAAAGCAATCAACTTACTAATACGGGGTCAAGTTGGGAGATAAAAATATATATATTTATATTTACACACACACACACACACACATATATATATATATATATATATATATATATATATGTGTATGTGTGTGTGTGTGTGTGTGGATTATGGCCCTAATTGGATCCATGGATTAAGTGATAGATGGGCTCAAGAGCCCATTACCACCCTTAAACAACTCTAATCAGGCACCACAACACACACACACACTTGCAACCCAAGCAACAAGGATTCTAGAGAGAGAGTAGAGAGAGAAAGTAAGGAAATATCAAGGTTGGAACCTTGACGGATTAAGGGTTGAAGACCTGAGTATTGGGGCATCAAACAACGAAGAAGTAGCAAGGATTTCAGGCAAGAATCGTCCCCCAAACATCCTTTTTAGAACAAATCTGGAAAATATGTTTTTGGGTTGGAAAAGTTACAAGAATCACATAAAGGTCACATTTTTACATGTGAAATCATGTAAAATGCTTAGATTTAGTTTCATGGATGAAAACCCAAGGTTTTGGAAGTAAAAATTTAAGATTTTGGGTTAGGAACTGCCTGGTTCGTCATTTTTATACGTTTAGCGAAACTGTGAGCCCAATCAGCGAAACTAGTAGTTCTCCCAGCAAAACTAAGATAAGTTCCAGCGAAACTAAGAGAAGTTCCTGGTAACATCGCTAGTGGGGTTGACCAGTAGATTTTGCGAACCTAGGAAATTTCAATGAAAGTTGGGTGCAACTGGAAGCGAAACTGCAGTATGAAACTGGCAGCAAAAGTGTCGTGCGAAACTGGCAGCGAAACTACTAGCGAAACTAATAGCGAATTTGACAGCGAAACTACCAGAGAAATTGCTAGTAAAACTGTGTAGAGAATGACCTATTTCTGTGTTAACTATTATACAGACCGTGTGACCTGATCATAGGCAAGGTAACTTAGACGCAAGGTTACTTATCGACCAGGTGAGTTCTAGATCTCCTCATTTACAAGTTTTTCCATGTTTTGGGGCTCCTATGCATAGTAAACCTAAGATTTCCAAGGCAAATATTTCAAGAGGTTTTAACAAGAAAATAAATTTTCCTATTTCAAAATATGGTATGTAAAGTCCTTTACAGCACGACCCCAGCCGGGGCGTTGCCCCTTGGACCCCATTAGGGGCTGTTACCCCTAGAACCTAGCTATCAGGGGCTGCGGCCCTCGAACCCCCATTGTCCCACGTAAGAAGGTTATGCGGTTTATTTCTCATTGGTGATGAAATGTGAATGTATAGACTAAGAGTTTATTTCTTATCGTGTATAAGTATATGTATAACTAAAGATGTAAGTGAAACTTAAAGAAATGTTATTGGGCCCATAACGCGTACCTTTGTAAAGTAAATCCTTGCAAGCAAATGACAGAGGAGGATTGCATTTGTTGTGCCCTCATGAAAGTAATGCCTGGATTGGAATGTTAGTAAAGTAAAGGCCCGAACAGGTAGTTCAGTAAGGCCTAGATTAACATGACAATAATGGCTTGTATGTGTATGACAGTAAGGCCTGGATTGGCATGTGTGGAAAGTCCTGTGTTCATCATAGGCACCGATTGTGACTGGGAATTAATGGGTAACGAAGTGTAATAGTTAATAATTAAGCGAAAGTTTTAATGATAAAGTATTGATAAAGCGATAATTTGTGTATACTAATTATGTTATCTGATGATTATTTTTTAATGATAAAGTTAACATATCTTACAAAAAGTTACTAGATAAATTACACCTAGAACTTACTCAGCGAAGTTGACTTTTGTATGCATATTAGTCTGACAGGTGAGCTATAAGGCATACAGGGATGGGAGCATAGATCTAAATCTTCTTGGAAATCGAAGGCTAGCATCCCTGATTTAGAAGATTGTTAAACACTCTTTTAAGATTTGTTTGATGTACTTAATACAATGTTAACTTTTTTGTTTTAATTATGTCATGATGAATTCGATTTAAAGAAATTTCCGCTGCAATGTTTACTTACGTGGATGTTTTAAATTGTTGTTATGCTGTGAATAACCAACTGTGGGGATTCCTGGGATTAGGGGCCATACAAATTGGTATCAGAGCCAATGTTTAAGAGATTTGGGAAGACTATTTTATACACATAAACTTAAACAGAAAATGGGACCAAGTAGCAGGATGCCGGTCCAAGAAGCTCCATGCCAAGAGGTAACGAAACATGTTGTAAATACTATTCTGATATGTCTTACCTTGTTATTGAAGTTAGAATCAAGGATAGGGTATGATAACATTAATTATTATGCCTACCTGAATTTATGTGATCAATATGTGCATAGAATAGGGAAAGTAGGTTCAAGTGTTAGGGTGGCTCAAGATAGGAAAGTTTGGAATATGAGAAGTTCTGTAAGTAGTTAATCACAAGTGGTCACTGTTATTAGAAATTTACAAAACTTGTCATGATCTGAACTTGCCTTGATAGACCATATTGACATTCTGAATTTTTTAGGAAGTTGAGAGATGGCACTAAAGAAAGTGGTTCCAGCTATGGCCACTCGGATGAGCACTAGAGGAAGGCCCCCTACTAAGGGAAAAGAAGCAGCAGGCAAAGCTATGAAACCGGCAGGAAGGTCAACCAGAAAGCCAGTTAAGAAACTGGTTAAGGAGGTGGTTGAGTTAGAAATGGAAGCTGAGGAGCCTACTACTAACCAAGCAAAGCTGAAGGAAATAGTGAAGGAAGATATTGCCCAAGAGGTGCACCAAATCCTATCTGGTGTGATTCCCGCCTTGCTTGCAGAGGTTGTAGAACAGGTCAAAGGTGAAGATAAGAAGGATGCGGCTCTAAAGAAGGTTGATAAGAAGAAAGTGGTCAAGTCTGAGGAAAAGGGTAATGATGACGACTCTGAGGTTGAGGAGGTGGCAAAGGGGGTGTAGCTATGGGGATTTTTAGAGGTGTAAGCCCCCAACATTTGATCATACTGGTAATGATGCTACTGCCCAGCGTTGAATTGTGGAAATGGAAGTTGTGCTAAGGATCAGTGACTGCCAGGAAGACCAAAAAGTGAAGTTTGCTTCCTATTAACTTTTGGATCCAGCACTGTGTTGGTGAGATAAAATCGTTTACTCTTTTGGGGAGGAGGCTATTAGGAGGATGAAGTGACCTGAAATGAAGAGATTGGTGATAGAGGAGTACTGTTCGGAGAGAGACCTTGATAAGATTGAATAAGAGTTTGTGAGATTGGAAGCTGGAAACAAGACACATCAAGAATACACCATGAAATTCAATGAAATTGCATTTCTGGTGCCTAACTTGGTGACTCCTGAATCCAAGAGGATTAAGAGGTACATACAAGGGTTGCCTCTGGACATTCATAGGGACGTGGTCACTGCCTAACCTGGTACTTTTAGGTCGGCGGTGGATCTTAGTGGAAGGTTGTATGATCATCGGTGGTCGGTAGCAGTGGGCGAACCAAGAAAGGTTTGGAATAACAATGGAAAGAGATACGGAAGTGGTAGCTATCAATCGGGGAACAAGAAAGAAAGGGTGGATGCATAGCAGGTGATTGTGAAGGTGGTTGATGAGATGAAGGAGTGTGGGAAGTGTGGGAGGCGGCATCTAGGAGAATGTCAAATAGGTGGCTATGGATTCTACCGGTGTGGGAAAACTGGTCACATAGCCAAAGAATGCCTGGAATGGAACAGGTGCTTCAACTGTAATGAGTCAGGGAACCACAGCAAGGATTGCAAGAAGGCTAAGCCGGGGAGGTCGAGAACAAGCATGAATGATGACAAGGGGGATGATGGGAAGCCCAAGGCCAGGGCAACGACTTTCACCATGAACAAAAAGGAGGCAAGGAAAGACCCGGACGTGGTGTCAGGTATGTTTCTCTTCAATGTTGTGTATGCCTTCGTATTATTTGATAATAGTGCGAGTAGGAGTTTTGTATCTGCATCTTTTATGCTACCCTAGATATTCAAACTAGGGAAATAGATGATGCTTTTGAAGTACAAAAGGCCGATGGTAAATCCATTAGAATAGTCAGGTGTTAAAGGATTGCCACATAAAACTAGGAGGTCGTTACTTTCCTGCATAATTCTTTGCCATGACCTTAGGCGGTTTCGACGTCGTACTGGGAATGGATTGGTTAGCTGCCTATGATGCTAACATAATATGCTAGCAAAAGATAATCTGATTAACCGCTTCCGATGGTAGTCTAGTTACAATTTACGATGATTACGTCTGCAAAGTGCCAAGGACCATTTCCATGATCAAGGTGGAGAAATGTAAGAGAAGAGGGTGTGGGGCGTATCTTGCATATGTCAAGATGTTAAAGACAAAGCGAAGGAGTTGTCGGATGTACTAGTGGTGTGTGACCTTCCTGATGTATTCCTGGAGGATCTGCTAGGAGTACCACCGGATAGAGAGATATAATATCAGACTGATTTACTGTGAGGAGTCCAACCCATTGCCAAAGCACCCTACTGCCTAGCCCCGTCCAAGATGAAGGAGCTCATGTCGCAACTGCAAGGACTTCTTGATAAGGGATTCATTAGGCCTAACATTTCTCGATGGGGTGCTCCGGTGTTGTTTGTGAGGAAGAAGGATGGCAGCATGAGGATGTGTATAGATTATATGGAATTGAATAAGCTGACCGTGAACAATCGATACCCTTTAACCAGAATAGACGATCTTTTTGACCAATTGCAAGGTGCAAGTTGGTTCTCCAGAATAGATCTCAGATCCGGGTATCATCAGCTGAAAGTAAGGGAGCAAGATATCAAAAAGACAGCTCTCCAAATGCGCTATAGACACTATGAGTTTCCGGTTATGTCCTTCGGGCTAGCCAATGCTCCTGTGGCATTTATGGACATAATGAATTGCATGTCTCGACCGATGTTGGACAGATCAGTAATAGTCTTCATCTATGATATCTTAATATACTCAAAGAACGAAGGAGACCACGCTTGTCATATCAAGGAGGTGTTAGAAACATTACAAAAGGGACACTGTATGCAAAGTTCACAAAATGTGCATTTTGGCTAGGTAAGGTGCAGTTCTTAGGGCACGTTTTAAATTCGGAAGGGATTATAGTTGATCCAGCAAAAGTTCAAGAAATCAAGCAATGGAAATCCCCAAAGACAACATCTAAAATCCGTAGTTTCTTGGGATTAACTAGTTATTATAGAAGGTTCATCAAGGATTTTTCAAATATAGCCTCTCCATTAACAAGGTTAAAAAGGAAGAAGGTGGTGTTCGACTGGGGGAAGGACCAGGAGGATGCATTCCCTGAATTGAAGGATAGATTAACCAGAGCGCTTGTACTAACCTAAATGGAAGGAGATGAAGACCTAATGGTATACTCCGATGCCTCTTACTGTGGGTTAGGCTGTGTATTGATTCAGAGAGGAAAGGTTATAGCTTACGCATCCAGACAACTAAAGGACATGGAGGTCAATTACCCTCTTCATGATTTGGAACTTGCAGTAGTGGTGTTCGCATTGAAGATATGTAGACATTATTTTTATGCAACTAAGTGTACTATATTCATCGATCATAAAAGTCTGAAATATTTCATTGAGCAGAAAGATCTAAATATGAGACAGGGGAGGTGGTTAGAGACGATAAAGGATTACGATTGTGAAATCCATTACCACCCAGGAAAGGCAAATGTGGTAGCCGATGCCCTGAGCCAAAAACAAGGATATGAACCAATTTGAGTGAAGGTGTGCCAACTAGTAGTGACCCCATATGTTATGAGGTTGATAAGCGAAGCTCAAATGGAAGCCTTGAAATAACACCAAATTAAGATAGAAAGGATGGTGGGAAGGGCCGATGATCTAGTTGATAACACATTGGGTGTGAAGACCATTTATGACAGGATATGGATACCTAGGTATGGAGATTTACGAGAGAAAATTTTTGATGATGCACACAAGACTCGCTACTCAATACACCCAGGAGCAAATAAGATGTACCATGATTTGAATAAAGATTATTAGTGGCCCGGGATGAAGAGAGATGTGGTTGCATATGTAAATAAATGGCCAATGTGCCTACAAGTGAAGGCTGAGAACCAAAGACCTTATGGGTATGTTCAAATGTTAGAAGTGTTGGAATGGAAGTAGGAACATATTACCATGGATTTTATTTCTAAGTTACCGCTTACAACCAAGGGTAATGATGCAATTTCGGTAATAGTAGACAGGTTGACTAAGAGTGCTCATTTTTTACCCATCAAGAAAGCAATCAGTTCAGAGAAGCTCGCGAAGGTTTTCATTAGAGAGATAGTTCACGACATGGTATGCTTGTATCGATTGTGTCAGATAGAGACACACGGTTTACCTCTAAATTCTAGAGGAGGTTTAACGAAGAGGCGGAGACATGGTTGCATGTCAGTACCGCTTACCACCCGTAGACCGATAGTTAGTCTGAGAGAACGATACAGACACTGGAAGACATGCTACGAGCATGTGTTATGGACTTTGGTGGTAATTGGGATAGCCATCTACCATTAGCTGAATTTTCATACAAGAATAGCTATCATGCTAGTATCAAAATGCCTCCATATGAAATGTTGTACGGGAGACAATACAGAACTCCGGTTTGTTGGGGTGACATCGGAAAAAAGGATTTGGGAAGCTTAGAGGTTGTAGAAGCCACAAAGAAATGTTATACAAAATCAAGGCTTTCACGAGAGCTGCAAAGGATACACATAAATCATACGCCGATAAAGGGAGGAGACTAATAGAATTCAGAGTGGGTGACAGGGTAATGTTAAAGGTGTTGCCATAGAAGGGAATTATCCGATTTAGGAAGAGGGGGAAATTGAGTCCCAGGTTTATTGGACCATTTAAGATACTAGCATGAGTTGGGGTGTAGCTTACAGGCTGGACCTTCCAGAAGGGTTAAGTGGGATTCACCCTACCATACTTACAGATAGAGAATATTACTTTTAACTTCCATTAACATTCATTGGTCACCATCATAGTCATAGCATGTTTTCATTTCATGCTTTTTGTTAACATTCTCTTACTTTCGTTCTCATTCTTTCATAACGTACTTATTATCATTCTTTACATTCGTACTTGTTTACTTTCGTTCTTTCTTTCGTACGTTACGTCATTCTTTTACCTTCATATGGATCGATGAACAATACCCTGAACATTATGCACGAAGCTGATGCTGGACCTGTGGTAATTAAACCACGAACATTGTGCATGAAGCTGATCCAGTCACCTAGGGCAAGTCATCTCTCCCATTCATTCAACCAATTGGTCATGCCTCGAACATTGTGCACGAAGCTAATGCTGGACCTATAGTAATTAAACCACGAACGTTATGCACGAAGCTGATCGTGTCAGCTGGGCATACCAAAGGTCCTTGTCAATCTCAATGATTGACCCTGTGTGCATCCTATGGGGTAGCTAACCCACATCACAGTTGAGCTAACGACAACATGGTCGTGCACCTCCTTTCATTTGCTTGCAAGCCATTCTTTCGTTCATTATGTTTTACTTTTCATCATTGTTATCTTTCATTTCGTTACGTTATTCTTTACGTTCTTTCATTCGTTTGTCATACTACGTAAAGTAATAACATAATATATAACGTATTTTATAACATAATATAAATACGGTTAACCATCATTAAAAGATAACACGTTATACATACCATACATCATTCATACATTCCATAACCCTAAAACATCCCATAATTATGCTTAAAATGGGTAATCATTACCTATAAGTCAACTTTGGTGAACCCTAGACTTTCTACTTTTTCCTGAAATTTTAGAAATATTCTAAGTCTCTAGAGGCATGGGCACTATTTAGGTGTTTCTGCCCTGTTCCGACGTTTTGCCACTATGCAGATGTTGGTCTTACACTTAAGTCACTTTTCACTTAGACACATGGGCCTATTTAGGCGCATGAGAACTATTCAAACGTTTGGCCCAACACAGTCATCCTGAGGAATATCTAGACGGTTGGGCACTATTCAGGCGCATGGGCCTGACTTAGACGCATGGGCATTTAGGCAGTTGGGCACTGTTTAGGCGGTTGAACTTTTGGGCGGTTAGGAACACTTGAAAAATTAAACCGTTGGACGCATGGAGTACTGTTTAGATGTTTGAGCACCTAACTTATACTAATCAACTTATTTTCAGTACCAAATCCAAATCTAACGTGTTCTAAGCTTAGTTCTTACATTCTAAGCAACAAAATACATTATTAATCATAAGCATAACTTCATTTACACCCAAAACATACACCCACCCACATACGTATTCACACACACATACGGGTAGAAACTCATTTTTATAAAAACATGCACACATGCATTTTCCAACCCTAAAGTTGTTCAAAACATGATAAAAAGGGGGTTCTAGAACTCACCTTAGATGCTTTCGAGTTTGAACCCTGCTCTTGAACTTATCAGGTGTTTTTAACACCTAAAACACACTATTCGAACATACAATAACACACATAAGCATATAACCGAGACTGAGTCATCCAAAAACAACTTAAAACACAAATCTTACCTTAAACTTTGAATTCGTCTTCTTCCTCTCTCTAAAACTCGAATTCTCTGTTGTCTCTCTCTCTAAAACCGAATAGGATGAAGTGTACAGACCAAAATGGGCGGCCGTACCAGCTTTATTCACCAACTTTTATTCTTCTTGTCCTTTTGACACTTTTAACCCCTCTACTTGGGTTACATTACATTTCTCCTCTTTATTCATGTTTATTCTTTCCTTCTTTCCATAAAATATCCGGGTGTTACAATTTAATTGCACAAAAGTTTCAAATATTTGTGTAAATAAAATGAATGAATGAAATATGAAATGATAAATCATGAATATGTTGACTTAAACAAAAATGAAACACATAATTTGTAAAAGCAAAAAAAGGGAAACTAAGGGTTATTTCCATGCTATTATTTAAGCTCAATACTCGTTGATTTAAATGATAAATATTCTATCTTATCTTTACTACTATATAAAGCATCTATATGGATAGATTTGTAATTTGGTCATGGGTACAAGTTTTGAAACATATTGTACAAAGAAGTTCAAAGCATCTATGAGGGGTAAAATAGTGATTTGATAAAAATTATAAGACATTTTAGGGTTAGAATAGTAAATTTATCTAACCTCCAATAGTTGCAGGCTGAAATTTAATTCCATTATTACCCTCGTCTGTTCCACTTCCTCTCACCGCACTAAAAATTGAATGTTGGGCACTTGAATCATTTCGTATCCAAGCCTCAAACCCTCATAGATACATTAAAATCAATAAGTGGGAGGTGAAATCAATGAAATTGTGGTTGTACTGCACTTGGTATCAATGGCAGAAGAAGGGAATCAAAGGAATTAAGGATTGTTTCAGAATCTCTACATCTTTAGCCATGCGGTTGTTTTTTATTTTTAGGGCTTAACAACTTTTCTATTTGCTTTATGTAATCAAAGGTGTTTCATCAATTATTCACATCCGAGATACACTTGAAATCGTTGAATGAGAGTAGAAATCGATCAAATGCTACCTGTATTGCACTCGGTTTGGGTTAGATTCAAGAAAGGGTGAACATCGTCGTCCTATGGTTCCATTCGAGACTTCCGGATGTGCTTTGATTAATGGTAGTAGATGCTATATTACTGCATAAATAAAAAGGAACTTCAAGTGAATAAAATTCCCCAGAGTAAGTTAACTTGTCAAATTCTGTAAGGCCCACCTTTCTCAGGGAAGCCTCACAGTTGGTCATTCACAGCAAAACATCGAGTTAAAACAGTCATTTACTCATATGTGTATAAATATATATTGCAGCGGAAAATACTGTAAATTTCAATCCATTACAAATGAAATATAAACATTGTCTTTAATTCTTAAAATCTATTTAAAGTCCTATTAATCTTTTCTTCATCAGGGATGCCAGTCTTCTAGTGCCAAGTAGCTTCAGTCCCATGCCTCTATTCCGTAGCTCTAACTCTTACCTGTCAACTAATATGCATACAAAAGTCAGCTTCGCTGAGTGAATTCTAGGTTTACTTTGCTAAATAACTTTCGTAAGAGATATTAGCCTTATCAGTTGAAAATAGTTCTCGTCTATCAAGCATCAATACATACAGGCTATCACTTTATCGATACTTTATCATTGCTTTTCATTTCTCGTTATTTATTACTCTTCTTTATCCGTCAATTCCCTGTCACTATCGGTGCCTAGGCTCTCCTAGGACTTTACCGACACGCCAATTAAGGGCTTACAGTCGTACTCGATTGGGCCATTATTGTCATGCCAATTCAGGGCTTACAGACCTACCTGTTCGAGCATTACTTTATCCGGGTGAGGGCACAACAAATGCAACCCTCCTTTAGCCATTGCTTGCAAGTCTTTACTTTATCCCTTGCCTGCAGGACTTTACTTGCAAGACTTTACTTTATCCAGGTACATGTTATGGGCCACATAACCTTTCTTTACGTTTCACTTTCTTATTTAAGTTATATATATATAATATAACACAACACATCTCGAAGGCAATCCATCACTACAAGGTTATATCTCAATAAGGAAAAACACGTTATCAATTCGTTAGAAAATCCCGTTTCCCATATAAGATAGTAAGTAAAACTTTACTTTAAAAGAACTGGTCGTAAAAAGTACATATACTAGTACGCATACCTCCCCAAAACATTTAAAGCATGTATAAAATAGGGGATCTAGAACTCACCTGAACTCGTCCAAGTAGCTTAAATTCTAAGTCACTTAGGCTATAGCCTGAATACTCTAGCTGCACGAAAGTTAACATGCAAAAACGTCATTTTCTTCATAGTTTCGCCCATAGTTTCGCTACAGCGAAACTACAGTTTCGCCTGCAGTTTTGCTAGGCAGCACTTCTGCTAGTTTCGCTAGACAGATTTGCTGCCTTGAGCGCCCAACTTTCGTTGGAATTCCCTATTCTCGCAAAGTCTATAGGTCAGTCTGGGTCTTAGCGAGATTACCGGCAAAACTATAGTTTCGCCCCAGCGAAACTGTAGTTTCGCTGGAACTTCTCCTAGTCTCGCTGAACTAATGTGCAGTTTCGCTGGTTAAATGCTTAAATTCGTTGGATCGGGGCCCAGTTTCGCTGGATGAATAGAAACTCAGATCCAGCCCATTTTTAACCCAAAACCTTAACTTTTTACGTCAAAATCCTTAGCATACCATCCATGAAACCAAATCTAAGCTTTTTACACGTTTTCATACGTAAAAATTCGACCTTTATGTGTTTCTTTAAACTTTTCAAAACCCCAAAACCCTAGAATCCGGGTTTGATCTACAGAAGGTCTTAGAGGTTGATTCTTACCTTGTTTTGATGCTATTTCCTTGTGTTTTGATGCTCCAAACACCCAGCTCTTCAATCCTTCAATCTTCCAAGCTCAAATCTTGAGTTCTTCCCACTTTCTCTCTCTACTTTCTCTCTCTATGAAATTTTGGTGGCTAGTGTTGAAGTGAGGAGATGGATCTGATCATGCATGTTTAAGGGCTGATTAGGGCCCTTAAACCCATCAAGTCTAGCCCATTAAGACTAATTTTATCCATAGCCCACTAATTTACCCCTTTATTTCTTAAATTAACCCTTAAAAGCCCGTTATTATTAAATGGCTTGTTTCGGGAAATTTCGGGGCGTTACAAGTCTCCCCCTTATTTAGGTTTCGTCTTCGAAACCTGACTCGTCACTAAACAGATCGGGGTATTGGCGTCTCATTTCCTCCTCGGATTCCCAGGTGGCATCCGACCCTTTTCGGTGTTTCCATTGCACCTTGACTTGCTTGACTACTTTATTTCTCAATTGTTTCTCCTTCCGATCCAGTATAGCCACTGGTTGTTCTACATAGTTCAGTTTCTCATCCACCTCGATGTCATCTAGAGGTACGACTGCCTCATTTGGTTGTAAACATTTTCTTAAGTGCGACACATGAAAGGTAGGATGAATCCCACTTAATTCTTCTGGAAGGTCTAGCCTGTAAGCTACGTCCCCAACTCGTGCTAGTACCTCGTATGGTCCGATGAACCTGGGACTCAGTTTCCCCCTCTTCCTAAATTGGATGATTCCCTTCCATGGTGACACTTTTAGCATTACCCTGTCACCCACGCTGAACTCTATTGGTCTCCTTCTTTTGTCGGCGTATGACTTTTGTCTATCCTTGGCAGCCTTCATATACGCCTTGATTTTCTCCAACTTTTCCGTTATGGCTTCCACAACTTCTAAGCTTCCTAGCTCCTTCTGTTCGACATCACCCCAACAAATAGGAGTTCTGCACCGTCGACCGTACAATAACTCGTATGGGGGCATCTTAATACTGGCGTGGTAGCTGTTGTTATAGGAGAACTCCGCTAGTGGCAGATGATCATCCCAATTACAGCCAAATTCGATAACGCATGCCCGAAGCATATTCTCCAGTGTCTGGATCGTTCTTTCCGATTGTCCATCGGTCTGTGGGTGGTATGCGGTACTAACATGTAACCTCGCACCCATCTCTTCATTGAACTTTTTCCAAAACTTTGTGGTGAACCGCGTATCCCTATCTGAAACAATCGATATGGGCATACCATGTCGCGCCAAAATTTCTCGGATAAATAGTTCAGCAAGCTTTTCTGAACTAATTGCTTCCTTGATTGGCAGGAAATGCGCACTTTTAGTCAGTCTATCAACAACCACCCATATCGCGTCACGGCCTTTTGTTGTGCGGGGTAGTTTGGTGATGAAGTCCATGGTAACATGTTCCCACTTCCACTCTGGCACTTCTAATGGCTGAACATAATCATAAGGTCTTTGGTGCTCAGCCTTCACCTGTAGGCACGTGAGACATTTGTTTACATACGCAACCACATCTCTTTTCATCCCAGGCCACCAATAATCTTTCTTCAAATCATGGTACATCTTATTTGCGCCTGGATGTATTGAGTAGCGGGTCTTGTGCGCTTCATCCATAATCTTTTCCAGCAAGTCACCATGCTTCGGAACCCATATCCTGCCATGGAAGATCTTAACGCCCAAGGTGTTTTCTACCAATTCATCCACTTTTCCCACCATCCTTTCCTTATTGATTTGCTGCTCTTTTAAAGCGTCCATTTGAGCTTTGCTTATCATCCTCATCACATCTGGGGTCACTACTAGTTGGCACGCCTTCACCCAGATCGGTTCATATCCATCCTTTCGGCTCAGGGCATCGGCTACCACGTTCGCCTTACCCGGGTGATAATGGATTTCACAGTCGTAATCCTTTATCAACTCCAACCACCTCCTCTGACTCATATTTAGGTCCTTCTGCTCAAAGAAATATTTCAGACTTTTGTGGTCGGTAAATATGGCGCACTTAGTTCCATACAAATAGTGTCTCCAGATCTTTAATGCGAACACTACTGCGGCAAGTTCTAAATCGTGAACTGGGTAGTTAACCTCCGTGTCCTTTAGCTGTCTGGATGCGTAGGCTATAACCTTTCCTCTTTGCATCAACACACAGCCTAACCCGCAGTAAGAAGCATCGGAGTAGACCGTTAGGTCTTCATCTCCCTCCGGTAGGGTTAGTATCGGAGCTTTGGTTAATCTATCCTTCAATTCCTGAAACGCATCTTCCTGTTCCTTTCTCCAGTCAAACACCACGTTCTTCCTCGTTAACCTTGTTAATGGGGAAGCTATCTTTGAGAAATCTTTGATGAACCTTTTATAATAACCAGCCAATCCCAAGAAACTACGGATTTCGGATGGCATCCTCGGGGAATTCCATTGCGTAACTGCTTCAACTTTCGCTGGATCAACCATTACTCCCTCAGAATTTATAACGTGCCCTAAAAACTGTACCTCCCGTAGCCAAGAGGCACATTTAGAGAACTTCGCATACAGTTTCTCCCTTCGTAAAGTTTCTAACACCTCCTTGATATGACAAGCGTGATCTCCTTCATTCTTTGAGTATATCAGGATATCGTCAATGAATACTATCACCGATCTGTCCAGCATCGGGCGGCACACGCGATTCATCAAGTCCATGAATGCCACAGGAGCATTGGTTAGCCCGAAAGATATAACCAGAAACTCGTAGTGGCCATAGCGCGTTCGGAAGGCCGTCTTTGGGATATCTTGCTCCCTTACCTTCAGTTGGTGATATCCGGATCGGAGATCTATTCGGGAGAACCAACTTGCCCCTTGCAACTGATCAAACAGATCATCTATCGGGGTAGAGGGTACCGATTCTTCATGGTCAGCTTATTCAACTCCCTGTAATCTATACACATCCTCATGCTGCCATCCTTCTTCTTCACAAACAGCATGGGAGCGCCCCATGGAGAAATGCTGGGCCTAATGAATCCCTTGTCAAGGAGTTCCTACAGTTGTGACATGAGCTCCTTCATCTCGGACGGAGCTAGGTGGTAGGGTGCTTTGGCAATGGGTTGGGCTCCTGACAGTAAGTCAATCTGAAACTCTATCTGTTGGACCAAAAGAACCAATGAGCCAAGATCAGGAAAACCTCTAAGTCCCACATGATATCACAACAACAGCTGAAGACTCCCATCAGCTGTTCTGACAAAGTCTGAAGAATCAACAGCTGAAGTTCAAAGAACTGAAGTACAACAGCTGAAGATCCCAAAGTACTAAAGACAAGTACTGAAGTCTAAAGTACTGATAAACACAAGTACTGAAGACTTCAAGTACTGAAGACAAGTGCTGAAGATCAAAGTCTGAAGAACTGAAGAACTGATGAACAACTGCTAATGCACAAAGTCTGAAGACAACGACTGAAGACATCAGCTGATGACAACTACTGAAGTCATCAGCTGATGAATCATCTGAAGACCAAAGTCTAAAGACCAAAGTGCTGAAGTTTCAGAGTTTGTCACAACAGCTGAAGAAGTCTTCTTCAGTTGTTGTGATGGTTTATTTTCTTTTCAGTAGTTTTATGTTTTTCATTTCAGTAGTTTGTACAACAGCTGAAGAGTTTGTTCTTCAGCTGTTATAGTTCAGTAGTTGTAAACAACTGAAGAGTTTGCTCTTCAGTCGTTGTAGCTTTTCAGTAGTTTCCTTCAGTACTTGTAATAGGTAGAACACTTAGGAAATTTTGTAAGAAGATGTCAGCTGTTGTGACATCTTCAGTAGTTGTGTTCTATCAGTAGTTAGTTAAATAATTGTTTAATGTCAGTGGAATCTGACAACAGTATGGGTCATTTGCCTATAAAAGGGCAGTGACCTGAATGTATTCTACGCCGAAACATGTGAAATAACAGAATATTATTCCTTTTCAGGCAGAATTATTCTCTCTACATTTACTTTGCATGCAATATTCTTTATGTTCTTGCTTTAATTGTTAATTTTCATGCTAAATCCGCTGCGAACACAATCTAATTGATCAAACTAGAGGCTGAGATCCTAACAAATGGTATCAGAGCGGGTTAATCATTGATCAATTTCACTATTGATCATTTGAAACTGCTCTTTTGATCTCTAAGTTTGATCGAATTAGCAATTTGCAAGAATTAGCTGTAGAGAGAGAGATTCTGCTATTTCTGGCCAAAAACTTGAGGTTCTCTTGGTGGTTTTGAGCTACATTTGTTTTGTTTAAACTTGAGTTTGACTAATAACTGAGATGACTACACCAACAAACGATCCTCACAATACTGGTTCCTCAACCAAGCCACCGATGCTTGTGAGGAATGAGTACAACATATGGCAAAGACGTATGCTTCACCACTTGTCTATCAACAGTGCTGGTTGTTGGAAGTCAGTGGTGCATGGACCATACAAGCCTATGGTGAGCGTCCTGAATCTAATGAACAGGTTCCAAAGAAACCTGAACAATATTCGGATGAAGATCTAAAGCTGTTCGAGATTGATGCTAGAGCCCATGGAATTTTAGCCATGGCTATTCCAAATGAGATTTACTCAGGGCTCTTGCATCATGAAACTGCTCATGACCTATGGGTTGCTCTAAAGGAACAATTGGAGGAACTGATTCGGTCTTAGCAAACAATAGGGAAATCCTCGCCCAACAATATGAGACATTCTCATATAGAAAGGGTGAGACTCTGACCCAGCAGTTTGAGCGGTTCTCTTGTTTGATTTCTGAGCTGAAGATGGTCAAACAAGAGTACTCCAACAGCCAGATGAACAACAGGTTCCTCAGATCACTGCCTGAGAGATAGGACACTTATACCATTGTCCTACGCTCCAGTGCAAATCTGGAAACTCTATCTCTCACCCAACTTCATGGGAAACTGCTCACATTTAAGAGAGAGATAGAGCAAAAGAGGAAACTGTCCACCTCTGGCAAGCTCGCTGATGACTTTGTTCAAGGAAATGCTGCCTTGATAAGTCAGGAGTCTGAATATGCTTCATCAGAGACTTCTTATGATGAGCATATTGATTTCTCTACCAACTCTAAACAAGCTTTTGTTGGTATAGGTAGTAGTTCAGGAGGCAGCAGTGATAACTGGTGCTTTTTGATGGATGATTTGAAGGGCATTCCAGATGATGATCTGGAGGAGATGGACATTTTGAGCCAAATGGCAATGATCAATATCAGATCTCAAAAGTTCTATAAAAGAACTGGTAGGAAATTCCCTGGTCTCTCTGGCAAAACCAAAGTTGGTTTTGACAAGAGCAAGTTGAGGTGTCATAAGTGCCAAAGGCTTGGACACTTTGCTAGAGAGTGTAGATCATCTGGATCTAACTCCTCTGCACCCTTTGTGACTTTTCCAAGCAATAGCTCACAACACAGAGGGCAACCTTCCTCCAGTTCTGGTCATCCATCACAAGCACAAGCATCACCTGCTTATTTTGTGCCTCAGGGGTATATGCCATACTCATACCCCTGCTACTACGTGCCTCAGCCCAGTCAAACTCAAGCACTTTCTGCTCAACCACCACAGGCTCTTCCTGAGCCTCAATCTTCCCCATCTCATCATCAAACACAACCTCAACAACACAGCTTCTTCACCCTAGAAGTTGTTGACTGGAGTAGTCTACCAGATGATCTATCTGGTCAGGAACAACTACTCCAAGGTGCTGGTCAACATGGTGGTGATAGTCCTTTTGGAAATCTTGCTTTGATGGCCCTTGAGTCTGCTGAGGGGTCATCATCCAATGCCTCATCACAGGTATCATCTGAGGCCAAAGCCAAGCTTTGTTCTGAATCATGCATAGCAGCATTTGCTTCTATTAGAGAAGCAAATGTAGCTTTAATAGATAAAAATCTTGACCTAGAGCACACTATTTCCAAAAGAAAAGCTGATTTTGAGGTTGTACTAAAAGAGAAAAATGATGAGATTTACAAGCTTAAATGCCAAATCAAAGATGGTAAAGCTAGGGAAGATGTACTTCTAGAGAAGTACAGAGACCTCAAGGAAACTCTTGCAAACACCCAAGTAGAGTGTGATCGATGGGTGCAATCATGCAAGGGTTTTGAAATGCTTCTTAAGAAGCAATCAGCTTCCAATGTGAAGTTTGGGATTGGTTATAATCACACTGCTCCTCCAACAGATTTCACTTCAAGAGCAGAAGTTGAATCTGATGGAGAGAGCAATAACCAATCCTTCTCATCATGTGACCTACTATCTTCTGATTCAGCATCATCAGAGATAGAAGTCAGCAACCAATTAGCAGATGCTACAAGAGCTGATGGTTCAAATGCTGACTGTCACATGATCAAAAAGTTGATCAACTCAGGTGTTGTCTCTAGAAGTACTGAAAGTACTAGAGAGCAAGTGATAACACTTGAAGTTCAAACCTCAACTACTAACAGCACTGAAGAGAAGAAAACTGACAGCAGAAAAGGTTTGAAGACAACTAAAGAAGAGGTCAGGAAAGCAGGTACTAAAGGGAAGAAAACTGCTAGTACTGATAACAAACAGCTGAAGAACAAGTCTTCAGCAGTTTCATCTTCTTTGGTTGATGATCAACACAAGATGAAGAAGAAGCCATGTGAGATATGTGGCTTGTTCAATCATCTTACTGATGATTGCTGGTACAAAAAGGGTTCCAAACTCAAACAACAGGAGGAAATTAAAGAGCAAATAAAGAAAATAAAAAATGAGTTTGAAACCAAGTTTGTACTAGCAAATTCAAAGCCTGAAATCCCTAAGCCCAAAGCTAAATCTAAAAAGAAAGTAGGGAATACTCAGGCAACAACTGAGGTTGCTCAGAAAAAGATAGTACAACATAGGAATCCATCATTAGCAAACTCCAGTGTGTCTGAAGAGCTGAAAGCTCTATCACAAAGTCAGACACAACTGGTGATGATGGTTCAGCATCTAATGGGAAGAGTCAACCATTTAGATGCTCCTGTGTTGAAACCACAGAAAAGGAAGTCCAAGCCAAAGGGTTCCTCTTCTACACCATCTTCTTCACCTCAGGCTGTTACACATAACACACCTGTTAGTGTTGCACCTATAGTTGTAAACAGACCCAAAACCAAACTGGTTTGGGTCTCTAAAACTAACTAACATGTGGTTATGTTTGCAGGGTTCTTCAACATGCCAAAGAAGCATCTGGTATGTAGACAGTGGAGGATCTATGCACATGACAGGAAGCAGCTCCCTTCTTAATGACTACTCTCAAGGAAAGAAGGGATTTGTCTCCTTTGGCAATGATGCTAAGGGTTACATCATCGGAAAAGGCTTTGTTTCCAATGCGGAAATAAGGTTTGATGATGTTAACCATGTGGAGAATCTCAAGTACAACCTCTTGAGTGTCAGTCAAATGTGTGATAAAGGCCATGTTACCCTTTTCACAAGCCAGAACTGTCGGATTCTGTCATCCAAAGTTCTAAATTTGATTGACAAGGTGTTGGATGAATACACTCTCCTGAAGGCCAACAGGACAGGAAGAGTGTATGCCTTAGATCTTTCCAAAAAGATAGATCTAAAAGGCCATCCTTGCCTATTCTCCAAGGCATCTTCTCAAGAATCTACTCTATGGCATAGAAGGCTGGGGCATGTTAATTTCAAGAACATGAATCAGTTGATAAGCCATGGTTTAGTAAGAGGATTGCCTTTGAAGGAGTTCAAGTGTGAAGACAACTGCACTGCTTGCTTAAAAGGAAAACAACACAAAGTTTCATTCCCTTCAATAGAAGAACCAAAGTCCACTGCCTGCTTGCAGCTCCTGCACATGGATCTCTTTGGTCCTGTCAGAGTGATGAGCATGGCAAAGAAGAAATACTGCCTGGTAATTGTGGATGATTATTCCAGGTATGTATGGACTTTCTTCTTGCACTCTAAGGATGAAGCAGCCAAGACTATCAAGAACTTTGTGTTATTTGTAGAAAAGCAGTATTCCCTACAGGTCAAGTGTGTGAGGAGTGACAATGGAACAGAATTTAGAAACCACACACTTGATGACTTCTACCTGTCCAAGGGAATTAAGAGGCAGTTTAGTATTCCTAGAACTCCTGAGAAGAATGGAGTGGTGGAGAGAAAGAATAGGACTCTTATTGAAGCTGCAAGGTCAATGCTGGCTGACTCAGGATTGCCACTGACCTTTTGGGCTGAAGCTGTCAATACAGCTTGCTATGTACAAAATAGAACTTTAGTGAATAAGAGGTTGATGAAGACTCCTTATGAAATTCTTCATCATTTGGCTCCTCTAATTTCATTCTTTAGAGCCTTTGGGTGTCCATGTTTCATTCTCAACACTAGCAACCCACTCCAGAAATTTGCTAGTAAGGTGGATGCAGGGTATTTTGTTGGTTATTCATCAACTTGCAAGGCATACAGAGTCTTCAACTGTAGGACAAAAGTGGTTGAAGAAACTCTGCATGTTAAGTTCAATGAATCTCCAAAGGACAAGATTCCACAAAACCCTGTGGAGCTGTTTGATCTGGACATACTGCAATATGTTCCTTATCAAACTCCAGCTGTTGAGCCTGTCAACAGTTGTCCACCTGGTGGTACTGATGATGATGTAGTCAGTACTCACCTCTTCAGGTTTAGTGACAACCTGCCTGAGTTCACTAAACCTGATGCTCCTGTAGCTTCAGCAGCCCCATCCACAACAAATGCTGATGAGATTTCTGCAAGCTCTACTTCATTTGAGCTGCCATCTCCTACATGGTTTCAGGAATCTCCATCACCATTTGTTGCTGCTGAAAGTCCTACAAACACTTGCACTGACATTATAGTCTATCAAGAGCTGAAGGATCACCCCACATCTCAAATCATTAGTGATATCAATGCTGGAGTTTCAACCAGGAGTCAATTGTCCAATTTCTGCTTCTATGCTCTCTTCATCAGTCAGCAAGAGCCAAAGAACTATCATGTTGCTTTAAGAGACAATGGATGGGTTGAAGCAATGCAGCTTGAGCTTCTTCAGTTCAAGAAACAGCAAGTGTGGGAGCTTGTTCCTTTACCCCAAGGGAAGTGTGCAATAGGCACCAAATGGGTATTCAGGAACAAAACAGATGATAAGGGCCAAATTGTCAAGAACAAGGCCAGGCTGGTTGTCCAAGGATTTGCACAAGAGGAAGGCATCGATTATGATGAGACCTTTGCTCCTGTGGCAAGACTGGAAGCAATCAGACTGTTCTTAGCTTATGCTGCCTTTCACAGTCTTAAGGTTTATCAAATGGATGTCAAAAGTGCCTTCTTATATGGAAAAATAAAAGAAGAAGTTTATGTGTGTCAACCACCAGGCTTTGAGGACAACAAACATCCTGATTGGGTGTACAAGCTTGAGAAGGCTCTTTATGGGCTGAAGCAAGCTCCTAGAGCTTGGTATGAGACACTCTCAACTTTTCTTTTAGAGAATAAGTTCACTAGAGGCACCATTGATAAAACCTTATTCATCAAGACTGTGGGACAACATAAGCTCCTTGTTCAAATTTATGTAGATGACATCATCTTTGCATCCTCTGATCTAAAGTTGTGTGATGAATTTACAATGCTCATGAAGAAAAAGTTTGAAATGAGTGCTATGGGGGAATTACAGTTCTTTCTAGGTTTGCAAATCAAACAAAGGGATGATGGAATTTTCATCCATCAGTCCAAATACACCAAAGAGTTGTTAAACAAGTTTGATTTACAAACCTGTAAGCCCTGTTCTACTCCCATGAGCAGCATCACACAACTAGATGTAGATCAGAAAGGTAAAGCGGTTGATGAAACCCTTTACAGATGTATGATTGGGTCCTTGATGTACCTTACAGCTTCTAGACCAGACATCATGTTTGCAACATGTGTTTGTGCTAGATTTCAGGCTGCACCTAAAGAATCCCATTTGATTGCAGTCAAAAGGATCTTTAGATATCTGCAAGGTACCCAATCACTAGGTCTGTGGTATTCAACTGGGCATTCTTGCAAATTAGTTGCTTTCTCTGACAGTGACTATGCAGGATGCAAAGTCACCAGAAAATCCACTTCTGGTGGTTGCCAATTCCTAGGCAATTGTTTAGTTTCTTGGCAGAGTAAGAAACAAACATCAATTGCTACATCCACTGCTGAAGCTGAGTACATTGCTGCTGCAAGTTGTACATCTCAGATACTCTGGCTTCAGAACCAACTCTTGGATTATGGCATTACAGAGACTAAGACTCCATTATTAATGGATAGTGCTTCAGCTCTTTGCATTGTCAAAAATCCAGTCCAGCACTCTAGAGATCAGACATCACTTTATTAGGGATTGCTATGAAAAAGGTCTGATTGATCCAAAGTTTGTGCCTAGTGCTGATGAGCTTGCAGATATATTTACTAAGCCTTTAGATAGTGCCACATTTCAAAACTTGGTACTAAGGCTTGGTATGCTGCGGCTCGAATAATTTGACCAATACTGATGCTCTCAGTTCACAAGTACTGATGAGCATTAGTATGCAAAGGTCAAATATAAGTACTGATGAACAATTTATTCCTCAGCATTTTCACAACTACTGAAGACTAAAATGCTTCAAAGTACTGATGTACATTATTTGTTGAAAACAACTGATGTAGTGAAGTGGATTACAACTACTGATGTATTATTTTCAAACAAATAGTACTGAAGAACAAATTTTGTTCAGAAGTACTGATGTATAATCTTACACAAGTACTGAAGAACAAATTTTGTTCACCAGCTCTAGAGTATTTCATCAGCACTTGTGAACATCTGTTCACAAGAGCTGAAGGCATAAATATTCACAAGAGCTGAAGGGTCAATGAAACATCTGAAAGTCAGCCAAAGAGCTGATGAGTAAATGTGGAGGCCAGCATGAAACAACTGATTTGACGGAAACAGCTGATGAGTAATTTTACTCTTCAGCTGATGCCAACAGCTGCTGTTTCATACCCAAACAACTGAAGGACAAAACCATGTCTTCAGTAGTTTCACAACTACTGATGGCTAACACCAAGTCCTCAGTTGTTTACAACAACTGAAGCAATACCATGTCTTCAGTAGTTCACAACTACTGATGTCAGTAGTTCACAACTACTGAAGGCTAACACCAAGTCTTCAGTTGTTACAACGTCTGACGATGGAAACTAGGTCTTCAGTAGTTTATAACTACTGAAGACTGACAACAAGTCTTCAGCCGTTTACAACATCTGAAGGACAAAACCAAGGTTTCAGTAGTTTCGTCTACTGAAGACTAACACCAAGTCCTCAGATGTTACAACCACTGAAGGTTAAAACCACGTCATCAGTAGTTTTAACAACTGATAACTAACACCAAACCTTCATAGTTTTCTTTCAGCCTTTGCCGTACCCTATAAATACCCAACCTTCAGAGCTTTTCATTCTCACTTGACCTAACTTTTTCAAAAACCTCTGAAATTCCCATACACCATTAATGGCGGCCATGCAACTCAAACCTCGACACAACTGTGTCGCTCATCTCACCAAACCGCCATTCTGGGCCAAGTTCCACAATGTCGTCGATCTGATGACCGACTCACAATACCAGACGGCATTCCTCCTTAACCCCACCATATACACCGACTCCTTGGCGGAGTTATGGACGAATATCACCGTCCAAACCGGAGAGAATAACGGCGAGGTCTCTCTCCGGTCCTCCGTCAACAACCACCCATGGTTATTACTCCAACTACTCTTCGAGAAACCCTAAAGCTGGAGGATGCCACCTACCCAACCTCTTACCCCAAAGGCGCCCTCGATCTATGCTTCACTGCCAACGACTATCAGGGCGACCTCGCTGCCACCACCTTGTTGAAGAAACACTTCCCAGATCCCCAACGACTGATCTTCCACATGGTGAATGTGTGTCTGGCTCCCAAAACTTCTTCATGGGACCAGATGTCAACAAGGTGGCAACAGGTATTGTATTCTATCCTTGAGAAACAACCCCTAAACTTTACTGATATTATATTTTGGGAACTCAGGGATATGGCCACAAAACCCATTTCTAACCGTTGGATCTTGTATCCTCGGTTTATAATGGCCATCATCCAAAGCCAGCTTCAAGCTGAGGGACTTGTTGGCACTGGAGTCCCTACCATGGCTGTTCTAGCCGAGGTATACTCCAGGCACAACACCGACCACACACTCAAACAGGCTGGCCGACTGCGAAAACCCACGCAGCAGGAACCCACAGCCTCCACCTCCAAATCCAAAGTCCCCACCAAGCCAAAAGCCAAGAAGCCCAAAAGGCTACTCAGGGAAATGAGTCCCCTGAGGATGCCCCTGCAACACAAAGGCAGGATGTGGCTGCTGGTTCGATTCTCCCAGCAGCTACCATGACTCCACCCACCACAACCGCACAGGTTTCCTCTCAACAGGAGCCTGATGCAACCACAACTGGGGCACCTACACATCTGGGGTCTTTCTCACTTGAGGAGACTGCCATTGAAATGCACACTCCTCCCCATGTGCACTCTGCTTCTAGCCCATCTCCCACAGAAGCCGCCCCACAAAGTCCAACCCTAATGATTGCCAAAGTGTTGACCCACCTGAGCACTCCACCCTCTCCCCAGAAACCTATTACCACTGGGGAGACTCCAACCGAAGAGAGGGTGGATACAAGTGCTGGTGGGAGCCCCCAACATAGAGAATCACATGTCCAATCTCCTAATGTGGCTAGGGAGATAGGACAATCTGGTGAGGCTGCCACTTCCCCTGCATCAGCACATGAGCAGGGTGAAGCTGGTACAAGCAATAAGACCTCACCAGAGGCAACTGCCGATGATGGATCCAATCCGGAGGCTGGAAGTCCGCAGTACCATGAACAAGGGGCACATGCTATTACTGAGCCACACTCAGATCATGTACATCCTGACATTGTCAGGAGGTCAGGTGATTCAGTTCATACTGATGATGACCTGAGCTTCTTCTATGATGTAGTTGCTCACAACACTATCTTAGAGGATGAGATAAGCAGACTCAAAGAGCTGCTTGCTCAAATGACTCAAGATAGAAGTCCATCTGCCACCACCAACCCACAGATGGCACCTTCACCCGAAGGTCTCACATACACTGAGCCACTCCCACAAACTCAACCACCAGCCCCTGCTTCTGGCACTAGCTCTTAGGGCCAGAACCCCCCTGAGCAGCTAGATGCTATCCTTCAGAAATCCCTGCCTCTCATCACACCCATAATCACAGAAATTGTGATGAAAACCATTGATGAGAGGCTTCCCACACATATCCAACCTCTGGTGGAGGTTGCTGTTGCTAAAGCACTTGCTGAAAGTCAAACCCCAACCAATGCACCCAAAAAGGGGGAGACCTCAGTGCAAGTTAAGAGGAAGAGGGGAGAGGAGGAGTTAGAAGTAGGTAGAAAGGAGGTGATTGAGAGGGAGAAGGTTCAGGAGACTAAGGGGAAGGGGAGGGAGAATGAGGAGAGAGCTGAAAAAGAAGTGACTGGAATCCAAAAGGATTTCAGTGTCACTTATCAAAAGAAAGGAGAGAAGAGAGGAGAGGTGAGGGAGAGTGCTGATCCTGATCTAGCAGCCCTTGTCAAGGAGGCTGATGCTGAGCATAGCTGATCAATAGACTCTGTCATTGGTCAGCTGTTCAGGCAAGGCTTTGACAAGGACACTGCCTTGCTAGATCAGGAGATCAGGAACATGGAGAGAAAAGAGATTGAGTACCGATGGACTACTTATAGCCAAGAGGAAAGAAAGAAACTTAAGGCTATGAGTAGGTTCACTTCGAAGTACCTGGGCAGGCCAGTCCTTGATGTCAAGGCATGGACCAGGGACAGACTCTTGGCAATAACCACTAAGATTTGTTCGGCTGGTGATTTCACTAAGGGAATGGTTGCTGAGGCCCTCTCTGAAGCCGGTGCTGGGAACAGGACACTGCTAGTAAAACAGACCAAACCAGCCCTTATCTCTAGGTTACTAGCAGTGCCTGCCAACATTCCCACACCAACAACCCAACCACAACCCACTAAACCAACCCCTTCACCATCAAAACCCGCAGCCAATGATCCACCCTTGAAGAAGAAGAGAAGGGTGTTGAGGCTGCAACAAGAAGAAGAAGAGGAGGATGAGGAGGATAGACTGCCCCTTTCAGCAGTCATCCCTCTACCGAAAGCCAAACCCCAAACCATCACTCCCACCTCACAGATGGACACTGTGAGGGTAAAAATAAAGAAAGAGGCACAACAGCAGCTTCATGATGCTGAAATGCTTAAGTCAATTGACCAAGCATATGCTGCCTCTACCTCTATCATGAATATGAAGAAAGAAGCTCTGAGACTCTTCACTCTCAAACAAACCTTCCAATATAACAAAAAGAGAGTGAGGACTTGGCCTGATCCTAGGGTGGCTCATAGGATCACAAAGAAAGATATTCCTGTGAGGTACAAGAGCCAGATGAAGAGGATTGTAGATGAAGTAATCACAGTGGCTCTTGTAGTAACACCCTGGGAAATTGTGGATGAGTTCGAGAAAGCTTATAAGTCTAAGCAACCACCTGAAATGATGTTGGAGAACAGGATGGTTAGAAAAGGCTTAGTTTATAAGAAGCTTGAGAACTTCCACAAAGATGAGCTCAACTTGTTGCTAGAAGGCAGACATCCAGATGAATTTGCATATAATCAAATCACAACAGTTGAGCTCAAGAATGGCAAACAGGTCAAGTTTGTCTCAGAGATGTACGGCCGTGAAGGATTGTTCGATGGTGGGGATGAAGGCATGACCAAAGAAGAACAAATGATCTTTGTGAGCCTACACCAGAGAATCCTACAGGCTAGTACATGGGAGGTAGGTTTCATGGATGGGATAACAACTCTGTGTCCAATTCCCCAAAACAGAGCTCCCATCCATACTTAGCCAAACAAATACAGAAACCTTCTCCCAGGCCAGTGCTTATCAGGGTCAACTTCTGATCTGATCCAGAAGGAAATAGACCAATCTTTATGCCAACAATAAGTGGGACAACAAATAATTAGAGGTTTTGGCTGCATTGGTTCAGGGGGATTTGTTGGACCAAAAGAACCAATGAGCCAAGATCAGGAAAACCTCTAAGTCCCACATGACATCACAAAAACAGCTGAAGACTCCCATCAGCTGTTCTGACAAAGTCTGAAGAATCAACAGCTGAAGTTCAAAGAACTGAAGTACAACAGCTGAAGATCCCAAAGTACTGAAGACAAGTACTGAAGTCTAAAGTACTGATAAACACAAGTACTGAAGACTTCAAGTACTGAAGACAAGTGCTGAAGATCAAAGTCTGAAGAACTGAAGAACTGATGAACAACTGCTGATGCACAAAGTCTGAAGACAACGACTGAAGACATCAGCTGATGACAACTACTGAAGTCATCAGCTGATGAATCATCTGAAGACCAAAGTCTGAAGACCAAAGTGCTGAAGTTTCAGAGTTTGTCACAACAGCTGAAGAAGTCTTCTTCAGTTATTGTGATGGTTTATTTTCTTTTCAGTAGTTTTATGTTTTTCATTTCAGTAGTTTGTACAACAGCTGAAGAGTTTGTTCTTCAGCTGTTATAGTTCAGTAGTTGTAAACGACTGAAGAGTTTGCTCTTCAGTCGTTGTAGCTTTTCAGTAGTTTCCTTTTCAGTACTTGTAATAGGTAGAACACTTAGGAAATTTTGTAAGAAGATGTCAGCTGTTGTGACATCTTCAGTAGTTGTGTTCTATCAGTAGTTAGTTAAATAATTGTTTAATGTCAGTGGAATCTGATAACAGTATGGGTCATTTGCCTATAAAAGGGCAGTGACCTGAATGTATTCTACGCCGAAACATGTGAAATAACAGAATATTATTCCTTTTCAGGCAGAATTATTTCTCTACATTTACTTTGCATGCAATATTCTTTATGTTCTTCCTTTAATTGTTAATTTTCATGCTAAATCCGCTGCGAACACAATCTAATTGATCAAACTAGAGGCTGAGATCCTAACACTATCTCCCTGTCCGGTGGTACTCCGGGCAGATCCTCCGGGAATACGTCAGGAAAGTCCCGCACCACTGGTACATCGGACAACTCCTTCGCTTTATCTTTAGCATCCTTGACGTACGCTAGATAAGCTCTGCACTCTCGCCTCATACATTTCTCCGCCTTGATCATGGAAATGATCCTTGGAACCTTACAATCGTTATCACCGTAGATCGTAACCGGACTACCATCTGGAGCCGTTAACCGGATCATCTTCTGTTGGCATACTATGTTAGCATCGTGGCCAGCTAGCCAATCCATCCCTAGTACGACATCGAAACCTCCTAGGGGCATAACAAACAATCGTGCGGGAAAGTAATGGCCTCCTAATTAATGTGGCAATCCTCTATCATCCTGACTATTCTAATGGACTTACCATCGGCTGTTTCTACTTCGAAGGCATCATCTATTTCCTTAGTTTGGACATCTAGTGTAGCACAGAAGGATATAGATATAAAACTCTTACTGGCACCACTATCAAATAATATGGAGGCACAAACATCATTGACAAGGAGCGTACCTGACACTACGTCCGGGTCCTTCCTTGCTTCCTTCTTGTTCATGGTGAAAGCCTTTGCCTTGACCTTGTGCTTTCCATCATCCCCCTTGTCATCACCCCTGCTCATGCCCGAGCTTCCCGGCTTGGCTTTCTTGCAATCCCTGCTGTAGTGCCCCGACTTATGGCAGTTAAAGCACTCGTTTACTTCTGGGCACTCCCTAGCCATGTGACCCGTTTTCCCACACCGGTAGCACCCATGGCTACCCAATCGGCACTCTCCGGGATGCCTCCTCCGACACTTCCCATAGTTCTTAACTTCCTCGACCCCTTCACAACCATCTGTTTTGCATCCACCCTTGCTTTCTTGTTCCCCGGTTGGTGGCCACTACTTCCACATCTCTTCCCATTGTTATTCCAAGCCTTCTTCGTCTCACCCACTATCACCGGCCTGCGATGATCGTACAACCTTCCACAGAGGTCCACCGCTGATCTAAAAGTACCAGGTTGGGCCGTGACCATGTCCCTACGAATGTCCAGAGGCAACCCTTGTATGTACCTCTTGATTCTCTTGGATTCAGGAGTCACCAAGTCAGGCACCAGACGTGCCATTTCATTGAATTTTGTAGTGTACTCCTGGTGAGTCATATTTCCAGCCTCCAAACTCACGAACTCTTGCTCAATATTGTCAAGCTCTCTTTCCGGGCAGTACTCCTCTATCACCAACCTCTTCATCTCCGGCCACTTCATCCTCTCAATGGCCTCCTCTCCGTAAGACTCAACAATGTTATCCCACCAACACAATGCTGGATCCAAACGGAATGGGAAGCAAACTTCACCTTTTGGTTTTCACGGCAGTCACTGATCTTCAGTACGGCCACCATTTCCCTGATCCAACGCTGAGCAGTGGCAGCGTTACCAGTACCATCAAACGGGGGCTTACACCTCTGAAAATCCCCGTAGCTGCACCCCTTGCCCTCTCTTCCACTTCAGGGCCATCATGGTTGCCCAGACAATCTCCCTCGTCGCTCAATTCCTCAGTCTTGATTGCCCCTTTCTTATCAACTTTTTCTGAAGTCGTACTCTTCTTACTGTCGCCCTTAACCTGCTCCACAAATTCCGCAAGCAGAGCGGGCATCACTCCAGACAGGACCTGATGCACCTCTTAGGCAATAGCTTCCTTTACTGTCTCTTTCAGTTTGGCCTGATCAGGGGTAGACCCCTCGGCTCCCGTTTCTAACTCAACCTGCTCCTCCTTAATCGGTTCCTCAACCGGCTTTCTGGTTGACCTTTTTGTTGGCTTCACAGTTGCACTTGCAGTTTCCTTTGCCTTAGTCGGGGGCCTTCCCCTAGTGCTTCTTCGGGTGACCATGGTTAGAACTTCTTTCTTTGGTGCCATTCTTCCTACTTCCTATAAGATTCCGAATGTTAATATGGTCTTTCAAGGCAAGTTCAGTTCACGACAAGTTTTGTAAATTTTTAATAACGGTGGCCAGTTGTGATTAACTACTTACAGAACTTCTCGTGCCATAAACTTTCCTATCCTGAACCACACAAACACCAGAACCTACTATACCTAGTCTATGCATGTACAAGTCACATAAAATCAGATAGGTGTCACAGATAACTTTATCATACTCTACCTCGGCTCTTACTTAAATAAGAAGGCACTATCCCTCGGAATAATACCTACAACATACTTTGTTACCTCTTGGCATGGAGCTTCTTGGACTGGCATCCTTGACACTTGGTCCATTATCTGTTTAAGTTTAGGTTTACAAAACAGTTTTCCCAAATCTCTTAAACATTGGCTCTGATACCAACTTGTAAGGCCCACCTTTCCCAGGAAGCCTCACAGTTGGTCATTCACAGCAAAACATCGAGTTAAAACAGTCATTTACTCATATGTGTATAAATATATATTGCAGCGGAAAATACTGTAAATTTCAATCCATTACAAATGAAATATAAACATTGTCTTTAATTCTTAAAATCTATTTAAAGTCCTATTAATCTTTTCTTCATCAGGGATGCCAGTCTTTTAGTGCCAAGTAGCTTCAGTCCCATGCCTCTATTCCGTAGCTCTAACTCTTACCTGTCAACTGATATGCATACAAAAGTCAGCTTCGCTGAGTGAATTCTAGGTTTACTTTGCTAAATAACTTTCGTAAGAGATATTAGCCTTATCAGTTGAAAATAGTTCTCGTCTATCAAGCATCAATACATACAGGCTGTCACTTTATCGATACTTTATCATTGCTTTTCATTTCTCGTTATTTATTACTCTTCTTTATCCGTCAATTCTCTGTCACTATCGGTGCCTAGGCTCGCCTAGGACTTTACCGATACGCCAATTAAGGGCTTACAGTCGTACTCGATCGGGCCATTATTGTCATGCCAATTCAGGGCTTACAGACCTGCCTGTTCGAGCATTACTTTATCCGGGTGAGGGCACAACAAATGCAACCCTTCTTTAGCCATTGCTTGCAAGTCTTTACTTTATCCCTTGCCTGCAGGACTTTACTTGCAAGACTTTACTTTATCCAGGTACACGTTATGGGCCACATAACCTTTCTTTACGTTTCACTTTCTTATTTAAGTTATATATATAATATAACACAACACATCTCGAAGGCAATCCATCACTACAAGGTTATATCTCAATAAGGAAAAACACGTTATCAATTCGTTAGAAAATCCCGTTTCCCATATAAGATAGTAAGTAAAACTTTACTCTAAAAGAACTGGTCGTAAAAAGTATATATACTAGTATGCATACGCCCCAAAACATTTAAAGCATGTATAAAATAGGGGATCTAGAACTCACCTGAACTCGTCCAAGTAGCTTAAATTCTAAGTCACTTAGGCTATAGCCTGAATACTATAGCTGCAGGAAAGTTAACATGCAAAAACGTCATTTTCTTCATAGTTTCGCCCATAGTTTCGCTACAGCGAAACTACAGTTTGCCTGCAGTTTCGCTGGGCAGCACTTCTGCTAGTTTCGCTAGACAGATTTGCTGCCTTGAGCGCCCAACTTTCGTTGGAATTCCCTATTCTCGCAAAGTCTATAGGTCAGTCTGGGTCTTAGCGAGATTACCGGCGAAACTATAGTTTCGCCCCAGCGAAACTGTAGTTTCGCTGGAACTTCTCCTAGTCTCGCTGAACTAATGTGCAGTTTCGCTGGTTAAATGCTTAAATTGCTGGATCGGGGCCCAGTTTCGCTCGATGTATAGAAACTCAGATCCAGCCCATTTTTAACCCAAAACCTTAACTTTTTACATCAAATCCTTAGTTTACCTTCCATGAAACCAAATCTAAGCTTTTTACACGTTTTATACGTAAAAATTCGACCTTTATGTGTTTCTTTAAACTTTTCAAAACCCCAAAACCCTAGAATCCGGGTTTGAGCTACAGAAGGTCTTAGAGGTCGATTCTTACCTTGTTTTGATGCTATTTCCTTGGTTTTGATGCTCCAAACACCCAGCTCTTCAATCCTTCAATCTTCCAAGCTCAAATCTTGAGTTCTTCCCACTTTCTCTCTCTACTTTCTCTCTCTACGAAATTTTGGTGGCTAGGGTTGAAGTGAGGAGATGGATCTGATCATGCATGTTTAAGGGCTGATTAGGGCCCTTAAACCCATCAAGTCTAGCCCATTAAGACTAATTTTATCCATAGCCCACTAATTTACCCTTTTATTTCTTAAATTAACCCTTAAAAGCCTGTTATTATTAAATGGCTTGTTTTGGGAAATTTCGGGGCGTTACAAATTCTTATCTTGGTTTTTGAACTGGAATGATGATTAATCATCTGCTAGCCAAATGATTGTTAAAATTTGATGTTTAATGGTTTTGTTTGTTTAAATGTATATGTTTATAGGTTGGTAGGTCTCCACCTCCATCTCCATCTTAATCTCGTTACACAAAAGTTCGATTGTAATCGTTGATTTTCATGCCCGTAAAATCAGGTTGTAGTCGCTGATTTTAAATCTGACTTAGATTATACATTGCGCCTCTCTAAATGACTTAGAGAAAAAGTTGTTGAGGAGGTATTACTTTCTTGTTCACTAATGAATTTGTGCTTCTTAAGAATAATTAACCAGACATTTCAATTTATATTCTAAAATTAGCACTTTAATTGAATGCATAACTTGTATTGATTAATTGCTTTAATCTTTTGCTCATTCAATCTGCTATTTCATTTGATAGAATTGTGTTAATGAGTGTTCTGTTTTTTTTTCTTGCGAAAGATGTGCGTTCTTTAATCTTCTTATTTCAGAACATGTTCTTTTATTATGATTGATAGTTATTAAAACTATCTGAAGAATATAACTCGTGATTATGTGATGATATGGTTTTTTCATGCTCAGATTGTCCATTGATAAAAAAATAGTTTGCAATGTTACTGTCTTGGACTGCTCAGATTTGGTATTTAGGCTTTACTCTATTCATGAGTTAGAATGAAACATGTTTTGCTATTTTCTTGTTTTAATTTTGATGATTTTTAGATATAACTTATTAAGTATTTTTAAGGAGAGATGAACAAGAGATGTAACTAATAACGACCATATTATATATAAAATACCATTTCTTATTTTCCTTATCTTTTCTTTGTTTTGATATTTGTTTTTATTGCAATGTATGTTTTCATTGGGTTAAAACTTTTCATTGTAGTCTTGTTCACTTTTGTGGAGGACTTCAATATCCTCATCTCTAAATATTTAATTTGCATGTTTTCCTATGTACATAAATGTTTATATTTCACAGGCATAATGTATTTACTAATTTCACTGCTCATTAGATTATGTTATGATGGTAGATATTACATTATGATATAAGAAGGCAAGGAGCTAATTTCATACACTAACCAATCTTGCATGTTCCTTTGGTGTAATGATTATTTATGCTTTTTAGTGGTTTTATAAGTTCTTTCTTTATTTTTTTACCTCCTTTTGTTGTTGTTTTAAGATAATTATTTATAATTTCAATGATGTATGCTTCATTTAATTTACTAGGAATGCATACTAATAGCAGTAAGGAAGTGATCGTGATCTGGGCAAACCACCATAATGTTAATAATGCTTCCGTTACTCTTATCACTTTATTCTTACTTTATGTAAAAAGTTGATTAGTTATATATTTAGCATAACGAATGAATGTGAATTAGTTGAACCTTGTGACTAACTTGCATGGACAAATACTAATATCAAGCTATTTTTTTCCTAATATTCTTTCTTGATTAAAATGAAAAAGTAGTATTTGTTTGTATTTGTTTTGACTTAACATTTAGTCTATATGTCTATATCATTAGTCAATGTATTTACATTCTAGGATTTAGGTTTTTGAATCATAATAATTGAAAGCCTAAACTTCTGTATCGGGTAAGGTAATTAAATTTGAAATTGACTAATTATATTGTTTCAGCCTTATAAGGTTTACAATCAAGATTTTAGAATGAGAATATATATGATGATGTCATCAATGTGTGTTGATGGTTTAAGCATGTAATTGTGCCATTTCCACTTTACTTTCGTATCTATTTTGTAGATACTTGAGTTTGTATCTTGTATTAATACGAACAATAATGTGTTTTGAATAGTGCATCTTAGCTAACCGAAGAATTGTCAAAAGTGGATGCAAAGTTAAAGTTGACCGAATCCCTTTTGAAAGCAAGGTACTCATAGAATCACGCCTATTCTCCTTATAGGTGGCAAAATTAAAGAAAAGTTCATAACATCAAGAAAATCAACGATGAGAAAATAACATCAATGACAACTCACTTTGTAGCAGAAGCTCTACTCTAAGAAGGGTTCATGCAGGTCAGAAAGATGATGACATGCTTCTAATAGAAGTCATTTTTGCACCTGTAGGAGTTGAGGTTAAAGATAGAGTCAAGAAGTTAGATATTTATTTTCTTTTGAAATAGTTCATGTTTGGTAAAGAAACCACATTACAAAACATTACGGAGGAAAATGTCAGATTGAATATAAAAAAGATAAAGGTGAACAATGAAGCAGTTGAATCTACAAGGGTAGCAAATAATTTGCTTAATTATCCATTAAAATGTTAAAAAGTTTACTTAATTTGGTGGGTCTGTTTTACTTTATAAAGATTTTTTTAATCATCATGATTGTTATTTGAAATTTAGCATATGAAGGTAGAGGATTGTTTTCTTTGTTTTCTTTTTTTAAAAACTTCTTTTTGGGGGGCGGGGCATGCGGGTATAGATAGTAGAAATGTAGTGTAACTTTCACTTCAATTTTGACAAGTTAGTTTGAATTTTATGGAGTATAAGAATTTGTAATATGTTTAAAAATTCTACACGGGTAAAGGCAAGTCTTTGCAAGTAGATGAGTTTTAATTGCGTAAACCACAAGAGCCCGTTGCAACGCACGGGTGTTCTTACTAGTGTGCATATATCTATGGTATGAATATCTAAAGGTCAAAGTCAATAAATTCTTAAAACATAAAATTGACATAATTATATAACAAAATTAATTGCAAACATGAAGATACATGTTAATCTAAATTACAATGTGATTGTAAATCTAATTTGTGGAAAACTAATCATTATAATTATGCTAACTTTTTAAAAATTCAGACTTTATTTACTATAATTTTCGTTTAAGATCATCATGTATATATATTAGAAATGCTTTTTATAATTTCCGAAATCAAATTATGAGGAAGCGTAGGTGTGAAAAAATAGTTTCTATTTTGATATTTATTTGGTTCTAAAATATAATTGAAATTAATTCATATTTACGAGCTTTTAGTTTTATGAAAACAAATTAAGAGAAAATTTGAGAGTTCGAAAAGAGTGCTTAACATGATGACAAATGACAATGTTTGTTAAAAACTTTGACATGCGACAAATGGTGTTTAATATGATGACAAGTGCCAAACTTCATTTTTTTAATCATGTACTACTCTATCGACTTGTGTGTTACACGAGTTGAAAAAGTTAATTTTAAAATAATTACAACTATTATCTTTGACTCGTATAAAATCACATTTTAATAAATACTTTAGAAATAATTCAACAGATTAGTTATATTACTATGCGGAAGTGTTGACCTCAAACTTTTTAAATATTAATAATTATGAAATTATTTACTTCTTTTACAATAAAATTAAAGACAATCTTATGTTAATAAAACGTAAAATAATTATAAATTTAAATCGGGATTTAAAAACTATTAATTATTGTTTCAAAACATGTTAAGTATGAGCAATTCTAGAAATTTGAATTTGATTTGGTGTATGATTGAAATGTGCCGACATGTGAATTACATTGGTTAATATTAGGGCAGTGACAACCATTTTTATGTATTATATATAGAAGAGAGAACATGTTGCCTATACATGTGAACATAAGAAATAGTGTTCGTCAGGTAAATTTTTTTTTTGAAACAAGCTCATTGAAGAATAATGTATGTCATAATCAATCAATTATGTTCTAAAATCCAAACAATCATTTACAACATACAAACACTATTAACATTCAAATCAACAGTAATTATTGTTTGAATTTCTTTTTAGATTTTCTACATAAATAAATTTTGCAAGTGTCGGCAGCGGATGAAGGCACGCCCACAATGGACGACAAACTATCAATAGCGGATGAAGAATACAGATATCCAAGTGTAAACAGCGGATGACAAGATGCACAGCTGAATAACAAGTCCACAGTGGATGTTCAATATCCACAATGGATGAACAGTCCACAGCGGACAACAACAAAGCAAACATCCAAGTGTTCACACAGGATAAGCAAACTGCTCATAGAAGACATCATATGTTAACAACGGACAGATCATTCAACATCCACAGTGAACAACCAATCAGGCACAGCGGACAAGTCATCATCCACAACGGATGGCTTTTAGGTACAATGGACAAGTCATCATCCACAATGGCCAGCTTTTAGACTTAAGATCATATGTAATCTGTTTTTGCATAGGGTATTTTTGTAACTATACATAAATGTTTGTATAGGTTATAAATAATGACATAACCTAATCCTTTGTAAGCTTTTGAATAGATTATTAATCAAATAAGCATTTCATATGAAATGAGCATTCATACCATAGAATCATACAATCAAACAACCATACACACACATTAAAGATCATATCAATCATCATGGGTTTTCACACCACGATTGTTTGAATATTGATTCACACACTTGTCGTTTGACAGATTAAATAGGTGCTTGGGGGATTCAACATTGTTCATATAACAAAGCTGATTCTAACAGGTGGTATCAGAGCCTTGGCTCAAATCATACACTGATTATTTATCCTTTCAATCAATACAATGATCTCTACTATTCATTAGCTTCACATCATACATTTCAAGCATAAAACCACACAAAGACATTCTTCCACATCATCTATTCATCATAAGTTTGAAAACATGACTTAATAATCTGTTTTGGTTCATTTTGAAGAAGAATCTGTGTTTTGTTGCTAACAAAGCTCTCAAAATCGTCCATACAATGCTTTTAAACAGAATCGTCTCAAAAATCACAAAACCAAATCGATTTTAAGGTATTTTGGATAAAACAGTACACATGTACTGTCCTATCGATTTTTATCACATAAACATTGTCTTTTTGTTGATTTTAATTCATACCTTTTAAACATTAGTTTCGAGTTTTTCTACACTTGAATCAGTCATCAAACAACATCAAATCAACAAACAGATTGTTGTACATTCTGGATACTAAGCCGCAACATTTCTAGGTTTAAAACCCTAGTTCATCATCATCTTCAAATCTTTAAAATCACATTGATTTTGAAACAAGTGAAGAAACCGTTCTTCATTTGTGTTTTTGAAAATCATTAAGTTTTTACTTTTTGATTCATTAGCCACCTCATTTTAAAAATGTACATTATTTTTTAGGGATTTGACTTTTGTGGACTGTTCACGGAATATTCCGTCATCATTCAAACATCATCGTTAATATTTTGACTGATGTTATCTAGGATAATTTTAATTAAATTAATTTGATTAAAATTTCTTTATTAGGTAATTAAACGTCAACTTTAAAATCAAACAAATCCAAATAACTAATTGGACATTGGACAAATAATCACCATAGGATAAAACAAATTAGCACCAACCTAACTATTTAAATAAAATTAAGTTCAATTGTTAAGTTAAAATTAACAAACATGTCAGACAAAGTATCTGAATCCAACAGTAATCTCAAACCACCAAGGTTGAAGAACAAGGCTGATTTCAAACAATGGAAAATCATGTTTAAAAATTGGATCATTTTCCAAGACCTAGATTTGTGGACTCCATAATTAAGGGACCATACATTCTAGTGACTTTAGGTCCTAACTACAACATACAGAAACAAGTGAGCTTGAAAAGTGTAGTTGGTAATGCCTTATAAAAGTCAAGACTGATATGAAAGCATACAATATCTTAGCCATGACTCTACGATTTGAGATCTTGACCAGGGTAGAAAACAGCACATGAAGTCTAGAAAATTCTTCACATAATGCGTGAAGGGAGTGATGAGATCAAAGAGATCAAGAACAAAAACCTGAGAACCTAATATGAAACCTTCCATTATGTCTTAGGTGAATCCATACCACAACAGTTTCATAGATTTGTACAACTTGTGGAGGTCAACAAAAAGATACTTTACACTATTTCAAAGAGTTGGACTCAGCTTGTCTCTACGATGAAAGCAACATTGGATCTTGAAGCATTGTCATTGGATACTCTAGTTACCAAGCTAGAGGCATTGGAACTTGATAAAATATCTAGAAATAACAGCTCAGTGTGGCATGTTGATTCCTATAAGTTTAAAGAAATGCAAACAACAAACAGTGCATTCTTGACACGCACTTAAGAAGATAAAGAAGAAGAATTTATTGAATCTAGTGACACTTGATTCTTCTTTGCACCTGAATCACCAAACAAAAATAGAAGTCTAAAAAGAGTAGCCTACATGCTTCCACTGAAGCAGCACCCCAAAGCAAACAACAACATCAACATGCATCAAGCTCAAGCAAAGAACATCACTCACAGAGCCAAAACATACATAAATTTGACAAACCCATGGATGTACCAACAATAATTCTTGAGAGTGAAGAGAAAAAGGAAGCGTTTGCAGCTTTTTCAACAAGCTTTGAGGCATATCTAGGTGCCAAACTCACACCATCACAACTCATTCAATAGGACTTGGATGAGTTATCACCAGACATGGTTGGAGAAACGGATATTCAGTGGTCTATGATAAATGATTGCATATAGATCAAAATAACTTCATCAAAGGAACAAAGGATTAAACATGGATAAAAGACAAAGATTGGTTTCGGCAAAACAAGTATGAGATGCTATAACTGTCAGTTGTATGGACGCATCTTGAGGAGTGTCAACAACCAAGAACTGAGAGAAATAATCAATAACCATAAACATCAAGTGTTTATGAAACAAATAGACAAGTTCCACCATCTATCAACATTCCATATGCTCTAATACCGACATAAATCACACAATGTAGCCCTAATCAATACTCCAAATTATGAGCAATGATAATCAAACAAGATAGATGTTAGGACCATGTACGTACAAAGTACTAACGGATTCTGCGTGAAACCACATCAAATAGCATGGAATTCTATTTTACTGGCGATCCAATCAGTGAGAACGAACAACCTGATCGATCCAACAATGAAACAAACGTTAAGAATCAGTTGGAATTGATCAGGAACGAACTATGAACACTTTGAAAGTATTCGAAGTGTTATGTTTTTCATGAATTATGTGGTATTTATAGGTTTTCAGTGTTTATTCGTACTACTGAACCATTAGCATGGTTCAGTCGTGCGACTGACTCATGCGGTTGACTCAGTCGCAAGACTGAAGGTTCAGTCGTGCGACTGGATCAATCTTATGTCTTAATCATACGACTGATCCAGTCACCTGATTCAGTCGTGTGACTGGTCCATAAGTATGGTTCATTCATGCATATGTGCCATAAATATGGTCCACTAGCATGAATAACCACATGACTAAGTTGAAAACATTTCTAAGTTCTTATTGACTTAGAACTATGTAAAACAACATCAAAACTATATATTAAGTTCATACATATGAATCACATTCAATACAATGATAATATGATAGAATCAATCACAAATAAACATCAAAATGCATTTCATATATTGTTGATCATCACATTACATCAGATTACATCAGTGTAAGACATGAAAGACTTTACATTTAAGATCATAAACTAGGTACATAAAGATGTATCTACAAACTCCCCCTTGGACCTAGTTTAGCCTAATGTCTATCATTCTTCACGTTTTCTTGAAACTTCTTGTACTTATATTCTCTTTTGACTCCCGCGTGAATCTCAAACGCGAAGCAGAGCCGTATGACATGTTGGAATTGTAGAGCTTGTACAATGTCTTATGAGTCATAGAATAGTGGCCACTTGTAGAGAGTGTATACATCTTCATCCGACATGTTAGTTAGCCATATAGGGTCAAATACCCTGATAGTCTCGATTTTGCCCTCTTTATGCAAAACTATGACTGCTTCTCCCGTCCACCAGTCAAAATACCACCACTTGAAGTGTGGAGTGAAGACTTGAGGCATCTCCCATAGTGGGATCTTGGACTTTGTGCGGTGGGGACTCCACTTCAGTACTACTTTCGGCTTTCCAGAGATAGGATCAACTTCGGTCTTACGTATGAACCTCTTAGGTTGTTGAGGCCTAAAGTTGACCCATCTGGTGTGGTATTCCTTCTTGAGTGATGTCTCAAACCAACCCAACATCTTCCATGGGTTGGCGTACAAAAGATCTAGACCGGCTAGCCTGTTCAGCTTAAAATCGGGAAGAGTCTTCAGATCATAAGGATATCTGAAGTACACAATCCCCTTTTCCCTCTTGAATGCATATACATCCAAGTATTCAAAATATGCCCAACTTATGATCTTGCCTGACACCTTCCGATGCTTCTTTACTTGGTATAGTTTGGTGTATGCGTTTGGCTTTGGAGGTTCTTGTTGGGCTCTTGTTGTACCAAAAGAACCAATGAGCCAGATCAGAAAAACCTTTAAGTCCCACAAGACATCACAACAACTGCTGAAAGCATCATCAGCTGTTTGACAAAGTCTGAAAGCCTCAACAGCTGAAGATCAAGTACTGAAGAACATCAGCTGAAGACACAAGTACTGAAGACTCAAGTACTGAAGACTCAAGTACTGAAGACAAGTACCGAAGACTATCAGTTGAAGATCAAAGTACCGAAGATCAACAGCTGAAGTACAAAGACTGAAGACAAAGACTGAAGACATTAGCTGATGACAACTACTGAAGTCATCAGCTGATGAAACATCTGAAGTTAAAGTCTAAAGACAAGTGCTGAAGCTTCAGAGTTTGTCACAACAACTGAAGAAGTATTCTTCAGTTGTTGTGATGGTTTATCTTTCAGCTTTTTCTTATCAGTAGTTTTATTTTCTATTTCAGTAGTTTGTAAAATGACTGAAGAGTATGTTCTTCAGTCGTTGTAGTTTTCAGTAGTTTCTTTTCAGTTGTTGTAAAAAGTTTAACACTTAGCATTTTGTAAGTAGATGTCAGCTGTTTGACATCTTCAGTAGTTAAGGAAGTTTCAGTTGTTTGTTAGAATAACGGTTTGATGTCACTATCAAGTGACATTAGCTGACGTCATTCTTCCTATAAAAGGAAGATGACCTAATTGTAATCCTGGCCAAAACGTATGATCTAATAGAAAACACCTCTTTGCAGAATTCCTCTCTTTCTCTATAACCTACTGTTACATTGATATATCTCTTGTGTTCTTAGTAGAATTTGTTAGCTTTTGTGCTAAATCCGCTGCGAATACAACCTAATTGATCAAACTAGAGGCTGAGATCCTTATAAATGGTATCAGAGCAAGGTTAGTCATTGATCGATAAAACAATTGATCATTGAAACTGCTCTTTTGCTAACTACGTTTGATCGAATTAGCAAATTTACAAGAATTGGTTATAGAGATTGAGTTTCTACTGTTTCTGGCCATTAAACTTGAGGTTCTCGTGGCTTTGAGCTATATTTGTTTTGTTTACCTTGAATTTGCTTGAATTCTGAGATGGCGACACCGACCAATGATCCTCACAATACTGGCTCCTCAACAAAGCCTCTGATGCTTGTGAGGAGTGAGTATAACATATGGCAACGTCGTATGCTCCATCACTTGTCTATCAACAGTGCTGGTTGATGGAAGTCAGTGGTACATGGACCATACAAGCCTATGGTGAGCGTTCTTGAATCAAATGAGCAGGTTCCAAAGGAAACCTGATCAATATTCGGACGAAGATCTAAAGCTGTTCGAAATTGATGCTAAAGCCCATGGAATTCTGGCCATGGCACTCCCTAATGAAATCTACTCAGGGCTTATGCATCATGAAACTACTCATGATCTTTGGGTTGCTCTGAAGGAACAATTCGGAGGAACCGATGAGGTCTTAGCAAACTCTAGGGAAATCCTCGCCCAACAATATGAGACATTCTCTCATAGGAAGGGTGAGACTCTGACTCAACAGTTTGAGCGATTTTCTTGTTTAATCTCTGAATTGAAAATGGTTAAACAAGAGTATTCAAATAGCCAGATGAACAACCGATTCCTCAGATCACTGCCTGAGAGATGGGACACATACACTATTGTCCTATGCTCTAGTGCAAATCTGAGTACTCTATCTCTCACCCAACTTCATGGGAAACTGCTTACATTTGAAAGAGAGATAGAACAGAAAAGGAAGTTGTCATCATCTGGTAAGCTCACTGATGACTTTGTATCAGGCAATACTGCACTGATAGGTCAGGAGTCAGAATATGCTGCATCAGAGAGTGCATATGATGAGCATATTGATTTTTACCAATTCTAAAGATGCTTTTGTTGGTGTTGATGGTAGTTCAGGAGGTAGCAATGATAACCTGTGCTTTCTGATGGAGGACTTGAAGGGCATTCCTGATGATGATCTGGAAGAGATGGATATTTTGAGTAAAATGGCAATGATAAATATCAAATCTCAAAAGTTCTACAAGAGAACTGGCAGGAAATTTCCTGGTCTCTCTGGCAAAACCAAAGTTGGTTTTGAGAAGAGCAAGTTGAGGTGTCACAAGTGTCATAGGCTTGGACACTTCGCTAGAGAGTGTAGATCATCTGGATCTAACTCCTCTGCACCTTTTGTGACTTTTCCAAGCAATAGCTCACAGCACAAAGGGCAACATACCACCGGTTTTGGTCATCCATCACCAGCTCAGGCATCACCTGCATACTTTGTGCCTCAGGGTCATATGCCATACCCATACCCCTGCTACTACATGCCTCAGTCAAGTCAAGTTCAAGCACCTACTGCTCAGCAACCACATGCTCTCCCTGAGCCTCAACCTTCTCCATCTCATGATCAAACCCAACCTCAACAACACAGCTTCACCCCAGGAGTTGTTGACTGGAGCAGTTTACCAGATGATCTATCTGGTCATGAATAATTGTTTCTTGGTGCTGGTCAACATGGTGGTGATTATCCTTTTGGGAACCTTGCTCTCATGGCCCTAGAGTCTGCTGATGGGTCATCCTCAAATGCTTTATCACAGGTATCTTCTGAGGTCAAAGCCAAGCTATGTACAGAATCTTGCATAGCTGAACTTGAGTCTGTGCTTAATGATAAAAATGATGAGATTTATAAACTTAAATGCCAAATCAAAGATGATAAGGCTAGGGAAAAGGTACTTCTAGAGAAGTACAGAGACCTCAAGGAAACACTTGCAGCTACCCAGGTAGAGTGTGATCACTGGGTACAATCTTGCAAGGGTTTTGAAATGCTTCTGAGTAAGCAATCAGCTTCCAATATGAAGTTTGGCATCAGTTATAATCACACTGCTCCTCTAACAGATTTTACTTCCAGAGCAGAAGTAGAATCTGATGGAGAAAGCAATAACCAATCCTTCTCATCATGTGACCTACTATCTGATACAACACCATCAGAGGTTGAAGTCAGCATGAATTCCTCACAAAACCAATCAGCTGATGTTACAATAGCTGATGGTTCAAATGCTGACTGTCATATGATCAAAAAGTTGACCAACTCAGGTCTTGTCTCTAAAAGTACTGAAAGTACTGGAGAGCAAGTGATAACACCTGAAGTTCAAACCCCAACTACTGCCAGTACTGAAGGGAAGAAAACTGCAAGTAGAAAGGGTTTGAAGACTACTGAAGAAGATATCAGGAAAGCAAGTGCTGCAAGAAAGAAAACTGCAAGTACTAATAGCAAATTGCTGAAGAACAAGTCTTCAACAGTTTTATCTTCTTCAGTAGATGATTAAATAAAGATGAAGAAGAAGCCATGTGAAATATGTGGCTTGTTCAATCATCTTACTGATGATTTCTGGTACAAAAAGGGCTCCAAACTCAAACAAAAGGATAAAATTAAAGAGAAAATGAATGTACTGAGAACTGAGTTTGAGACCACGTTTGTACCAGCAACATCAACACCTGAAACCCCTAAGTCTAAGAAGAAATTCAAAAAGAAGAATGGGGTTAATCAGGCAACAGCTGAGGTTGCTGAAAAGAAGATGGTGCAACACAGGAATCCATCACAAGCAAGCACCAATGTGTCTGATGAGCTAAAGGCTTTATCCTAAAATCAGACACAGCTTGTTATGATGGTTTAACATCTAATGGGAAGAGTTAACCAATTAGATGCTCCTGTGCTGAAACCACAGAAAAGGAAATCCAAGCCAAAGGATTCCTCTTCTACACTATCTACTTCACCTCAGGCTGTCACACGCAACAAACCAGTTAGTGTCACATCTGTTGATGAGAACAGACCCAAAACCAAAAAGGTTTAGGTCTCAAAACCTAACTAATTTGTTGTGATGAATGCAGGGTTCTTCAATATGCCAAAGAAGCATCTGGTATGTAGACAGTGGAGGATCCATGCATATGATAGGAAGCAACTCACTTCTTAATGACTACTCTCAAGGAAAGAAGGGGTTTGTTTCCTTTGGCAATGATGCAAAAGGTTACATCATCGGCAAAGGCTTTGTTTCCAATGGGGAAATAAGGTTTGATGATGTTAACCATGTGGAGAATCTTAAGTACAATCTCTTGAGTGTCAGCCAAATGTGTGATAAAGGCCATGTTGCCCTTTTCACTAGTCAAAACTGTCGGATTCTGTCTTCCAAAGTTATAAGTTTGATTGACAAGGTGTTGGATGAATATACTCTCCTGAAGGCCAACAGGATAGGAAAAGTATATACCTTAGATCTTTCAAAGAAAATTAATCTAAAAGGCCGTCCTTGCCTATTCTCCAAGGCTTCTCCTCAAGAATCCACTCTATGGCATAGAAGGCTGGGTCATGTGAATCTCAAAAACATGAATCAACTGATACACCATGGTTTGGTAAGAGGGTTGCCTTTGAAGGAGTTCAAATGTGAAGACAACTGCACTGCTTGTTTCAAAGGAAAACAACACAAAGTCTCATTCCCTCCAATAGAAGAACCAAAGTCTAATGCCTGCTTGCAACTTTTGCACATGGATCTTTTTGGTCCTGTCAGAGTGATGAGCATGGCAATGAAGAAATACTGTCTGGTAATTGTGGATGATTACTCCAGATTTGTATGGACTTTCTTCCTGCACTCTAAAGATCAAGCTGCAAAAGCTATAATGAACTTTGTGTTATATGTGGAGAAGCAGTATTCCCTTCCAGTCAAGTGTGTGAGGAGTGACAATGGCACAGAATTTAGAAATCATACACTTGATGACTTCTATATGTCAAAGGGAATCAAAAGGTAGTTCAGCTTTCCAAGAACTCCTGAACAAAATGGAGTGGTGGAGAGAAAGAACAGGACCCTCATTGAAGCTGCAAGGTTAATGCTGGCTGACTCAAGATTGCCACTGACCTTTTGGGCTGAAGCTGTCAACACAGCTTGCTATGTGCAGAATAGAGTATTAGTAAATCAGAGGTTGATGAAGACTCCTTATGAAGTACTTCATCATTTGGCTCCTTTGATTTCCTTCTTTAGAGCCTTTGGGTGTCCTTGTTTCATTCTCAACACATGCAATCCACTGCAGAAGTATGCATCAAAGGTGGATGCAGGGTATTTTGTTGGTTATTCATCAACTTGCAAGGCATACAGAGTTTTCAACTACAGAACAAAGATGGTTAAAGAGACTTTGCATGTGAAGCTTAATGAATCTCCAAAGGACAAGATTCCACAAAACCCTGTGGAGTTATTTGATCTAGACATACTGCAATATGTTCCTTATCGACCTCCAGATGTTGTTCCTGTCAACAGTTCTCCACTGGTGGTACTGATGATGATGTAGCCAGTACTCATCTTTTCAGCAACTAAACCTGATGCTCCTGTGGCTTCAGCAGCTGCATCCACAACAAATGCCGATGAGATCTCTGAATCCTCTATTTCATTTGAGCTACCATCTCCTACTTGGTTTCAAGAATCTACATCACTATCTGTTGCTGCTGAAGGTCTTACAAACACCTGCACTGATCTTGTTGTCTATCAAGAGCTGAAGAATCACCCAATGTCTCAAATCGTTGGTGATATCAATGCTGGAGTTTCAACCAAGAGTCAATTGTCCAATTTCTGCTTCTATGCTCTCTCATCAGTCAGCAAGAGCCAAAGAATTATCATGTTGCACTAAGAGACAATGGATGGGTTAAAGCAATGCAGCTTGAGCTTCTTCAGTTCAAAAAGCAGCAAGTGTGGGAGCTTGTTCCTTTACCCCAAGGTAAGTGTGCAATAGGCACTAAATGGGTGTTTAGGAATAAAACAGATGAAAAGGGCCAAATTGTTAAGAACAAGGCTAGGCTGGTTGTCCAGGGGTTTGCTCAAGAGGAAGGCATCAATTATGATGAAACCTTTGCCCCTGTAGCCAGACTGGAGGCAATTAGATTGTTTTTAGCTTATGCTGCCTTTCACAATCTTAAAGTTTTTCAAATGGATGTCAAAAGTGCCTTTTATATGGTAAAATAAAAGAAGAGGTTTATGTGTGTCAACCACCAGGCTTTGAGGATAATAAGCATCCTGATTGGGTGTATAAGCTTGATAAGGCTCTTTATTGGTTGAAACAAGCTCCTAGAGCCTGGTATTAAACATTATCTAATTTTCTTCTCCAGAATAATTTCACTAGAGGCTCCATTGATAGAACTTTATTCATTAAGAATGTGGGACATCATAAGCTACTTGTTCAAATTTATGTTGATGATATAATTTTTACATCTTCTGATCCACAGTTATGTGATGAATTCACTAAGCTAATGAACCAAAAGTTTGAAATGAGTGCTATGGGAGAATTACAGTTCTTTCAAGGGTTGCAAATCAAACAAAGGGCTAATAGAATCTTCATTCATCAGTCCAAATATACAAAACAGTTGTTAAATAAGTTTGATTTATAAAACTGTAAGCCATGTTCTACTCCCATGAGCAGCATCACACAACTGGATGTTGATCAGAAAGATAAAGCGGTTGATGAAACTCTTTACAGATGTATGATTGGGTCCTTGATGTACCTTACAGCTTCTAGACCAGACATTATGTTTGCAACATGTGCATGTGCTAGATTTCAGGCTGCACCTAAAGAATCCCATTTGATTGCAGTCAAAAGGATCTTTAGATATTTGCAAGGTACTCCATCCCTAGGACTTTGGTATTCCACTAGGCATTCTTGCAAATTAGTTGCTTTCTCTGATAGTGACTATGCAGGATGCAAAGTAACCAGAAAATCAACTTCTGGAGGATGCCAATTCCTAGGCAATTGTTTAGTTTCTTGGTAGAGTAAGAAACAAACATCAATTGCTACATCCACTGCTGAAGCTGAGTACATTGCTGCTGCAAGTTGTACATCCCAGGTACTCTGGCTTCAGAATCAACTCTTGGATTATGGCATTACAGAGACTAAGACTCATTATTAATGGATAGTGCTTCAGCTCTTTGTATTGTTAAAAATCCAGTCCAGCATTCTAGGACCAAACATATTGAGATCAGACATCATTTTATTAGGGATTGCTATGAAAAAGGTCTTTGATCCAAAGTTTGTGCCTAGTGCTGATAAGCTTGCAGACATATTTACTAAACCTTTAGATAGTGCCACATTTCACAATCTGGTACTAAGGCTTGGTATGCTGCAGCTAGAATAATTTGACTAATACTGATGCTCTCAGCTCATAAGTACTGATGAGCATTAGTATGTAAAAGTCAGAAATAAGTACTGATTACCTTAGTCTTCAGCATTTTTCATAACTACTGAAGACTAACATGCTTCACAGTACTGAAGTACATTATTTGTTGAAAACAACTGATGTAGTTACAACTACTGATGTATAGTTTTCAAACAAATAAGTACTGAAGAAGAAATTTTGTTCACAAGTACTGATGTGTACTCTTACACATAAGTACTGAAGACAAAATATGTTCACAAGCTTTGAAGAATAATTTATTTCATCAGGTCCTATGAACATTTGTTCACAAGAGCTGAAGAATAAATATTTACAAGAGCTGACGGCCAAAGAAACATCTGAAAGTCAGCCAAAGAGCTGATGAGTAAATGTTGAGGTCAGTATGAAACAACTGAATTGACGATAACAGCTGATGAGTTATTTTACTCTTTAGCTGATTTCATCTGTTGTTTCATCCCAAACAACTGAAGGACAACACCATGTCCTCAATAGTTTTACAACTACTGATGACTAACACCAAGTCATCAATTGTTTACAACAACTGAAGCGAAAACTATGTCTTTAGTAGTTTACAACTACTGATGTCATAGTTTACATCTACTGATGACTAATACCAAGTCTTCAGTTGATTACAACGTTTGAAGATGAAAAACATGTCTTCAATAGTTTATAACTACTGATGACTAACAACAAGTCTTCAGTCGTTTGCAACATCTGAAGGACAAAACCACAGTCTCAGTAGTTTCAACAACTGATGACTAACACCATGTCCTCAGATGTTTCTAACCTCTGAAGGTTAAAACCATGTCATCAGTCGTTTCAACAACTAATGCCTAACACCAAAACCTTAAGCTGTTTCAATTCGTACCCTGTAAATACCTAACCCTACGTTCAGAGTTTTTCATTCTCTCATAACCTAAAATTTCAAAAACTCTGAAACCTCTCTCACACCATTAATGGCGATCATGCAGCTCAAGCCAAGACACAACTGTGTCGCTTACCTTACCAAATCCCCATTTTGGACCAAGTTTCATATTGCAATTGATCTCATGGTCGATTCTCCTTATCAAACGGCCTTCCTCCTCAATCCCACAATATATACCGATCCCTTACCCAGTTCTGGACCAACGTCACCCTTACTGGAGAGAACGACACCGAGGTCTCTCCCCAGTCGTTTGTCAACAACCAGAAGGTGGTTATCAATTCGGCAATCATCCACCAAACCCTAAAATTGGATGATGCCACCTTCCCAACCGAATATCCAAAAGGCACCACTTATCTTTCATTTGCACACCATGATTATCAGGGTGACCTTCATGCCTCCACCCTGCTCAAGAATCATTTCCCTGATACCGAACGACTTATATTCCATATGGTGAATGTTTGCTTAGCCCCGAAGACCTCCTCATGGGATCAAATGTGATCACGGTGGCAGTAGGTATTATTCTCTATCCTTGAGAAACAAAACTTAATTTTTCTAGAAATAATCTTTTTGGAGCTTAAGGATATGGCCATAAAACCTCTTGCTAACCGTTGGATACTATATCCACGGTTCATAATGGCCATAATAGAGAACCAGCTACATGTTGAAGGACTTGTTGGCCTTGGAGTCCCTGCCATGGCTGTATTGCCTGAGGTATACTCCAAGCACAACACTGACCAAACATTAAAACAGGCTGCCAAGCTGCGAAAACCCACACAGCTGGAACCCACAGCCTCCTCCTCAAAATCCAAAGTCCCCGCCAAACCTAAACAAAAGAAACCCAAAAAGGCTACTCAGGGAGACGTGTCCCCTAAGGATGCCCCTGGACAACAAAGGCAGGAAGTAATTGTTGGCACGATTCTCCCAGCAATTACCACGACTCCACCAACCACAACCGCACAGGCATCCTCTCTACAGGAACCTGATGCAACCGTTTCCGGGGCTTCCACACATCTGGAACCTTTCTCACTTGAGAAGGTTGCCATTGAAAAGAACACATCTCCCATGTGCATACTGCTTCTCTCCCATCTCCCACTGCAACCGCCCCTCACAGCCCTACATTCATTATTGCAGAAGTGTTGACTCATCTTAACACTCCACCCTTTACCCAGGAACCAATCACAACTGGGAAAACTCCAACCACAGAGAGGGTGGATACAAGTGTTGATAGGAGCCCATAACACAGGGAATCACATGTCTCATCTCCAAGTGTGGCAAAGGAGATGGAACAATCTGGTGAGGCTGCCACTTCCCCTATATCAGTACATGATCAGGAAGAAGCTGGTACCATCTCTAAGTCCTCACCAGAGGCAACTGCCGATGATGGATCCAATCTGGAGGCAGGAAGTCCCCAGTACCAAGAACAAGGGGCACATGTGATCACTGAGCCACACTCAGCACATGTACATCCTGATTCAATCAGGAGGTCAGGTGATTCAGCGACAACTGATGATGACCTGAGCTTTTTCTATGATGTAGTAGCTCAAAACACCATTCTTGAGGATGAGGTGAGTAGACTCAAAGAGCTACTATCCAAAATGACTCAAGAAAGAAGTCCATCTGCCACCATAAACCCACAGATGGCACCGTCACCTGAAGGTCTCACATACACTCAGCCACTCCCACAAACTCAGCCACCTGCCTTGCTTTGGCACTAGTTCTCAGGGACAGAACCCCCTAAGCAATTAGCTGCTATCTTTCAAAATTCCTTGCCTCTCATCACACCCATAATCACAGATATTGTGATCAAAACCCTTGATGAGAGGCTTCCCTCTACTATACAGTCTTTGGTGGAAGCTGTGGTGCTGAAGAAGTTTTCTGATAGTCAACCCTTGCAACCACTGCAACCAATAAGGGGGAGACTTTAGTGAAAGCTAAGAGAAAGAGAGTGGAGGAGGAAGTGAAAGAGAAAGGAGTGGAGGATAAGGTAGTAGATGAGAGGGAGTTGGTGGTGGAGACTGAGAGGGAGAAGGAAAAGGAGAGTGCTGAATTGCAAAAAGTGACTGAAAGTCAAAAAGACTTTCATGTCACATACAAAAAGAAGAAGGGAGAGAAGGAGAAGAAGAAGGGAGAGAAGGAGAAAGATCTAGCTGTCCTTGTCAAGGAGGCTGATGCTAAACATAGCAGGTCAATGGATAACATCATTGATCAGCTATTCAAGCAAGGCTTTGACATTGACACTGCTGAGCTAGATCAAGAGATAAGAAAGTTGGAGGTGAAAGAGATAGAATACCGATGGTCTTGTCATAGCCAAGAGGAAAAGAGAGACTTGAGGCTATGACAAGATTCATTTTGAAGTATCTAGGGAGATCAATCCTGGAGATCAGATCATGGTCCAGGGACAACATCTTGGCAATAGCCACCAAGATCTGTTGATCTGAGGTATTCACTAAAGGAGTGATCATAGAAGCCTCAGTGAAGCCAGTGCTGGGAACAAGACTGAGTTAGCCAAACAAACCAAATCCCCTCTCACATCTAAATTGCTAGCTCAGCCTACCTAATTTGCCACACCAAAAACAAACCACCACCCACAAAACCAACCCCTTCACCATCAAAACCATAGCCGATGTTGCACTTTGAAGAGGAAGAGAAGGGTGCTGAGGCTAGAAGAAGAAGAAGAAGAGGATGATGAGGAAGAAGATAGGCTGCCTCTCTCTGCAGTTCTATCTTTACCTAAAGCCAAATCTTTACCCATCACTCCTGCCTCACAGATGGAAGTTGTGAAGGTCAAAATTGAAGAAGAACAGCAGCATAGGCTACATGATGATGAGCTGTTGAAAAGAGTAGATAAAGCTTATACTGCTTCCTCATCAATCATGAATATGAGGAAACAAGCTCTGAGATTATACACTTTAAGGCATACATATCAATATCAAAAGGACAAAGTGAGAATTTGGCCTGATCCCAGGGTGTCTCATAGCATTATTAAGAAAGACATTCCACTGAGATACAATGGCCAAGTAAAAAGGATTGTAGATGAAGTGATCTCTTTGGCCATTATAGTATCACCCTGGGAGATTATTGAACATTTCAAGAAAACCTACCAGGCTAACCTACCACCACAAAAGATGTTGGAGAATAGGGTGGTTAAAAAGGGGTTAGTCTACAAGTGGTTTGAGAATCTTAAGAGAAATGAGCTCCAGTTGTTCTTAGAGGGTAATCACCCTGATGAGTTTGCCTATAGGGCTATAACAACTGTGGAGCTCAAAATGGTGAACAGGCCAAATTCATCTCAGAGCTCTATGGGCCTGAAGGATTTTTTAAGGGTGAGGCAGAGGTTCTTACCATGGAGGAACAAGTAATGTTTTTAGAAGCCTACACCAGAGAATCCTACAGGCTCATAGTTGGGAAGTAGGGCTCATGGATGGGACAACTCTATGTCCAGTTCCCCAAAATAGAGTTCCCATTCATACTATGCCAATCAGATTCTTGAGACCACTTCCCAGGCCAGTGCTTATATGGGTCAACTTCTGAACTGATCCAGAAGGAAATAGGCCAATCATTCTGCCACAATAAGTGGGACCAACAATAAGCTTAGAGGTTTTGGCTGCATTGGTTCAGGGGGAGTTTGTTGGACCAGAAGAACCAATGATCCAGATTAGAAAAACCTGTAAGTCCCACAAGACATCACAACAACTGCTGAAAGCATCATCAGCTGTTTGACAAAGTCTGAAAGCCTCAACAGCTGAAGATCAAGTACTAAAGAACATCAGCTGAAGACACGAGTACTGAAGACTCAAGTACTGAAGACTATCAGCTGAAGATCAAAAGATCAACAACTGAAGTACAAATACTGAAGACAAAGACTGAAGACATCAGCTGATGACAACTACTGAAGTCATCAGCTGATGAAACATCTAAAGTTAAAGTCTGAAGACAAGTGCTAAAGCTTCAAAGTTTATCACAACAGCTGAAGAAGTATTCTTCAGTTGTTGTGATGGTTTATCTTTCAGCGTTTTCTTATCAGTAGTTTTATTTTCTATTTCAGTAGTTTGTAAACGACTGAAGAGTATGTTCTTCAGTCGTTGTAGTATTCAGTAGTTTCTTTTCAGTTGTTGTAAAAAGTTTAACACTTAGCATTTTGTAAGGAGATGTCAGCTGTTTGACATCTTCAGTAGTTAAGGAAGTTTCAGTAGTTTGTTAGAATAACGGTTTGATGTCACTATCAAGTGACATCAGCTGACGTCATTCTTCCTATAAAAGGAAGATGACCTAATTGTAATCCTGGCCGAAACTTGTGATCTAATAGAAAACACCTTTTTGCAGAATTCCTCTCTTTCTCTATAACCTACTGTTACATTGATAGATCTCTTGTGTTTTTAGTAGAATTTGTTAACTCTTGTGCTAAATCCGCTGCGAATACAACCTAATTGATCAAACTAGAGGTTGAGATCCTTATAGCTCTCATCTCCTTCAAACAAGCTGCCCATTCAACCTTCTTTAACTCAACATCAGCGTCTGAGGCTTGGGCTTTATCTTCCTCCTTTTCTTTCTCTTTCTCTTTCGCATCAAGAGTTCCAAAAGTATCACTGCCAGATGTTTCACCCAAATAGGGGATAACATTACCTTCACAGTCAGTGTACTCAGGATAATACTCTGATGTAATATCCTCTATCTCAATATCATCCATGCCTTGAAGCTCTTCATCACTAATAACATCGACCTCAGGAGCGTTTTTGACTAGCTATCCGGATTTAATCTAAACATGTTTGCGTGCTGCTTGTCAGTTAGGTCATGGATGATCCCTCCTTCCTCAGGAGTGTAGCTCACAGATCGTCTTACGATCCCTTGCAAATCAAGAGTCATAGTGAGCTAAGTCTTAATTTGCTGAAGGGGGCGACGTCATAGTCATCTGTCTGTTAAGCTTCATCTGTTTGATTAAACATTCATCATATAAAACATAATTCATTAATCAAGATATTTAAACATTAATTATCATTAATTACATTAATGTAATACATAATTCAAGTACAAAAGTTGTAAATACATAAATGTTTAAGCATTACTTTTTCCTTGATCAGGCGTTTCTTCAGCTTGAGGAGCTAAGGAAGAAGGTCCTTGATCTTGATTACGCTTCATGCGCCACTCCCGAGCAGATGGATTTGAGGCTGATGCAGATGCATCACCTTCCTGATCATGCTCATCCACATCATCTCCTTCCTTATCTTTCCCACTTCCTCCTACTTCAACCTCATCATCATCATCATCCGATTCATCATCAGAAGAATCATCATCATCATCATCCCCATCATCACCATTACCCTTTATCTTCAAAGGCTCACCTTTCATCCCTTTCAGTCTTAACATCAGCTTCTTGTTTTTCTTCTCCACCTCCTCGATCCTCTTGACCGATGCCATCAGTAGCTCATTCTATGCAGTAAGGCCACGGTGAGCTGTAGCTAATGCTCTCTCGTGAGCAGCGTCCCTCTCTGTCAGCTGGGCTATCTATTTGCCCTAAGCAGCATTGACTGCCATCAACTGATTCATCTGGTTACCTCTCAGAGCATGTGTCACGAGTAGCATAAGTACCAGTCTGTTGAGGCTAGCCAACTGCTCCTCTAACCCAACAGTGGGTAGAGAAGATCCCTGTGGAGGTGTAAATGAGGTGAAAGGGCCTGGTTGGGGTATAGTAGGTATGGTGGTGGATGTGGTGTATATGGGTGTAGGGAAGAAAGTGGGGTGTGATGGAACTGATGTGGGTATGGTAGGTGTGGTGGTAGTGTAGTGGTGGCTGTAGTGGTGGCTGTAGTGGCGGTAGTGGTGGTGGCAGTCGTGGTGGTAGGAGTGGTGGTAGTGGTGGTAGGAGTGGTGGTAGTAATCAAAATAATCCTACGCCTCTTGCCCTTCTTGTCATGAGGCTGGGCCATTCTCTTCCTCCTCGAGCCCTCGGCAATCTGGGCTCCCCCTGGGTTAATAGGCTGGTCAGGTGTATAAGTGGGATCAGTAACATCAGCATCACCACCCTCAGAACCATCCTGGCAACCTCTAACCGCCTCTTCACCCCTTTCGGTAGCCATGACTCGGCTACCTACTATCCTTGTCAGAGGCTCCTTATCTTGCTCCTCTTCTTCTTTGTCAACCAGGAAGTCCCGGTGAATGGCAGCCTGCTCAGATCCACCGGGAGCAGATGAACTACTGTATGGAGGTGGTGGAGATCTAGTAGATGTGTCTGTGGAACGTGTTTGACTGGAGCCTGCGTCTCCACCACCTTGACCATCATCATGGTCGTCATGATCATCGTCATCTTCAGCAGGAACCATGATGGGCTCGACATCAGAAACACTGTCGTCGTGACGCCACTTCTTTCAAGCTGGCTCCACGTAGTCCTCATTGGCCAGATGGCCAAAAAGTCTCCTAACCTGGGGCTTACCTGCTTCCCCCGGTATACCTTCATCTGACCCAACATGGTGTCATCCATCACCTCTAAAAACACAGCGCCGTCCTTCTGCTTAGGCAACTCAGGAAGCTTCTTATCTATAATCATCTGTAAGGTTCTCGGATACATACAGAAGCCTTCCTTGCCCTTCGCCTCTGTATTCTCTGTCAGATATGTCAAAAACATGCGAGAGAAACTGAACTGGTGGTTCAGTACTAGTGCAACGTATGCATTCTGGATTTGGTCAGACATCTCATCAAACCCTCCACGCCCGGAGGCAATGCACTTAAGGAGCACATGTGCTAAATACTTAAACTGGGGGCACATGTTGCTTTTCTTTAGCATGCCGGCATTGATGTCGCCGGTGTACTTGATCCTTAGAAAACATCCCCGAACAGTCAGGGGATGCAACTTGGTTAGGTAGGTTCCGTCCTCACCCAGATCCAAGACCCCGCGCAAGTTGTCTTCCCCGATCTCTATGTCTTATCCGAAGATAGAACTCCGGATACGGTAAGGCTCAACTGATCGGTCGATAGTGGCATTCTCCCAGAATGCCTACTGAATAGACCTGTATGGTGTGCAGGGAGTAGAGATGGCCTTGTAGATCCTTGATCTACGCAGAAAGGTGATGATCCCAGCGAACTCAGAAGCGTTCCAGGATCTAGATGAGCACAAATGTTGTGCTTGGTGCTTATCGTCCATCTCTCAGCCATATTGCTGCAACACAAGAAGCAAATAAGTTAGATCCGTTCATAAGAAAGAACAACTGAATTTGAACAGATTAAGACCAACTGTTTCAATCATACGATTGGACCATGCGACTGAGCTCAGTCGTACGATTGAGCCTACGACTAAACTTAGTCATGTGTTATGCCATGCGGTTGAGTCAGTTGTGCGACTGAGTCACCGATTGATTCAATCGTGCGATTGAATCGTGCGTATGGCTCAATCGTGTGCTGGCTCAATCGTGCGACTGAAGTTCATCATCCTGTCCATTCGCATCTGCACTGTTCGAGTCCTAAAAATTTGAATCTTTTTCAAAACATTCAATTACACTTCAAGTTTAGATTCATTAGGTTTGCAGGGACACGATACAACACTTAATGTCATTTAAATAAACGTTTATGTCCTTTTAAGTATTCTATTTTAGGTTTTTTAGTTAACAATAAATCTTGTTTGATTTGTTTACTCTCCTCATTTGTCACGATTTCGTTCTTAAAGTACCTGTATATGAACAATAAATGGTCAGTATCTCAATCGGAGAGGTATTCGCACTAAGAAAAATTTGGGAAGAGTTTCTGGGTATTTAAGCGGTTTTTGAGAGTTTTTGAAGTCAAGTAGGGTTTACGACCGACTGAGCCCCTTTTTATACTAATATGTGCTTCAGTCATGCGACTAGACCTATTCGCATGATTCATTCGTGCGACTGAGGTTCAGTCGTATGACTGACTTAAAAGTCCTTTGCCAGTCGTACGATTGGTTCATACTTATGATCCAATCATATACTTTTCCCCATACTCATGGTCAATTCATGTGATTGGCTCATACTCATGGTCCATTCGTGCGATTGGTCTATACTTATGGTCCAATCGTATGATTGGTCCATACTTATGATCCAATCATGCAATTGGCTCATTCTTATGAGTTTGACTTCACTTTTCCCAACCTTTCAAAACTTGAATTTTATATAAGACATTATGATCATTGATCATCTCAGACATGATCCTTTTAACTAAAACTTCTTATCACCTCAGACGTGATCCTTTTAATCAAAACTGGTTGATCACCTCAGACGTGATCCTTTTCGTTGAAAACCATTTTATCACCTCATACGTGATCCTTTTAACTTTAAGACCTTGTGATCACCTCAGACGTGATCCTTTTAACATTCCAGAAACATGCTTTTATCAGAATAACGTTAGGTTCAATTTGTGACATTCGTAGATTTCCTCTTGCTACATAGTCCAACGACGAGTCGATACAGACATAATGAAACTAAAAAAACTTTAAACAAACTGAATTAAGACAACCCTTTGTATTTGTCATGTGAGGTCGGTTGAAAACATTTCAACTTTCCTTAAATGATTTCTCCCCCTGAGCAGAACAGCATCAAGCATTTACATCTTATCTAGAAAGACTCTTATGGAATCATACATGCATAAACATAATCATTTGGGACCTTTTACATTTGTGTATCTACAAAGAATTACTAATTTCAGAGTCTTATTCATCTAAGAGTCATGAGCACTAACAGGAAATCATGCTAGAGCTGTTATGCAGTGCATCTTGATTTTGACCATCGGGGAATGCTGCCACGATGATTGTCATTATATTTGTCCACCTAAATCCATACACAGATTTTTGGCATACATTGGTGATTATTTAGGTTTATTATTTCAACAAACATTTGTGGATCCCACACTTATATGGTAATCAATTTTCCTCAAGATATTTTTGAGCGGTCTATGGGTTTTGACAAGAATAAACTATTCTAAGAGCTTTCAAAGAGATGCCAAGCCTTAGGTCAGTGTCACCGCACAGCAGGGAGGCGTAAACAACAATAAATTCTAGAATATTTAGATTGTACTTATCCTCAGGTCAGTGCCATCGCACAACAGAGAGGCACACAACCTATCTTCTTGTTAGAGCAATTTTATTATACATATAACGCACTAACAACATCAGTCATTAGCTTGATTGCATTTCATTTTTTCATTTTGCTCATTTTTATGGTCGTCCGCACACATTTGTGACTTTCATTTTGCTCTTCACCCCTTATTGGAAGTAAGTTGATTGTGTTAACCAGAGATAAGATAGAAACCCACAGCTTGTTGAACGATTTAGTTTTAAAGTTGTTGACCAATGAAGTCTACTTGTCTAGTGTGTTGAATATACCGACACATCATATAATGGACTAGCGGTCCCTAGATCTACTTTCTCTGTGTAACTACAGTAGCAGACTAGCTTACTATCGTATTTCCACTCATTAGGCAGTGACTTCTTATACTTATAAAGTTATGTAACTTTGAATATAGCATTTTAGAACATTTTAGATCTTTTGGTGTCCCAAAAAATTTGATGCCTGTGTACCATCATTTTCCATTAAGTTGAATCGATTTCACAATGTGATGTCTTTGCTTTTCAGCTTATCTACCCGTCCCCGTTTTTTTAGTAATTTAAATACTAACTACTAAAACTAAACCTATTCTCCCCCTAAAATTCTAAACCTAAAAATCTTTTTGTGTTTTTTGAATTTATAAAGACAGAAAAGACAAAAGAAAATAAAGAAAAATAAAAAATAAAAAATAAAACATAGAGTCGAACTATGAACTTGATTAATCTGGAATCACATCATCTTTCTTTTTAACGCCATTGACCTCTAATAGATACTAAAATCGAGGTTTATCAAAAGCCTTTGTGTAGAAGTCGGCACGTTGGAAATTCATGTTTATTTTAATGAAATCGATTAATTGTTTTTCAAAACAGTCACATATGAAGTGATATTTATTACCGATGTGTTTAGTTTTGGGGTGTTGGGTTGGATTTTTAGTGACAACAATAGCAGCAGAATTATCAACAAAAATAGGGGTGCTAGAAAATTGCAAATCGTAGTCTCGCATTTGCTGTTGAATCCAGATGATTTGTGAACAGCAACTTCCAGCGGCAACGTATTCGGCTTCACATGTCGATAGAGCAACCGACGTCTGCTTCTTACACTGCCAGGTGACTAATCGTATTCCAAAGAACTGACATCCCGCTGATGTTGACTTGTAATTCATCTTGCAACCACCGTAATCCGAGTCATTATACACTGTAAGCTCAAAGTCCTCATCATGAGGATACCACAACCCAAGTGTTGGAGTACCCTTCAGATAACGAAATATCCTTTTTACCCAAATTAGATGATTCACTTTAGGTTTTGCCTGATATCTGGAACAGAGACACGTGGCACACATAATATCAGGACGAGAAGCTGTGAGGTACATGAGAGATCCGATCATTCCTCGATACATAGTGGCATCAACCAGATCACCATTTTCGTCGGGTGCCACATCATGGTTCGTGGCAAGTGGAGTACCTGCAACGTTGCATTCTCTATGTCAACCGACTCAGGATATCTCCAACATATTTGGCCTGATGAAGGAAGATACCATTTGGTGTCTGATCTACTTGTAAACCTAGAAAGAAATTCATCTCTCCCATGGCACTCATTTCAAGCTTAGCTTTCATCACAAACTCAAATTCTTTACCAAATGCTTCGTTCTTGGAACCAAAGATTATGTCATCCATGTAAATCTGCACCAGTAGTAAATCACCATCCTTTTCCTTGATGAACAATTTGCAGTTAATTACACCTCTACGAAAACCATGTTTCAGCAGATGGAGCTCGTACAAATCCTTGTCGAGTTTATAAACTCTATCCCGATGATATGGATCCTTCAATCCTTTGGACTGACTGACGTACACTGTTTCACAGATCTTACCATGAAGGAATGCACTTTTCATATCCAGTTGATAGACTTTAATCTGCATGAATGATGCATAGGCTTGGAAGATTCTAATTGCTTCCTTCCTTGCCACAGGTGCAAACACTTCATTGTAGTCAACTCCTTCAACTTGCCTGAACCCTTGAACTACAAGCCTAGCCTTGTTTCTGATTATGACCCCTTGGTAATCCTTCTTACACTAAAGAACCCACTTAGTGCCAATCACCTTTACACCTTTTGGTCTGTCCATAAGAGTCCAGACTCCTAACTTCTTGAACTGAAGGAGTTCTTCTTACATAGCACTTACCAATGCCTCATCTTTGAAAGCCTCGCTTATATACTTTGGCTCAACTTGAGACACGAAACATCGATAAGCACCATCATGTAGATATCCCTTTTCCATGACTGTCGCATAATCAGCTGAATATAACTGATTTCTTGTCTGAACTCCCGATAGAATATCCTCGATGATGTTGTCCAAGGGATGATGCACATTAACTCGAGCTTCGGGAGTGGTGGGTACTGTGACTTCATTATCCAGATTCTGAACTGTTGGAGTATGGGGTTCAGAAGTTCCAGTTGCATCATGATCAGATGTTAGTGTACTTTCGGTAGTGGGAAACTGCTCCTCCTGGTTTGCACTCATAGTTTCAACGGCCTCATAATCGGAGGAAGAATCACTTAGCTCAAGCTCTCCCCCTAAAGGGCTAGAAGTAATTTGTAATGAAACCGATGATGTCGAGTCTTGTGTTCGAGTGTTCAGAATATCGTACATCATTCGAGCAGCTAACTCATCATCAGAATGGGAAGGAGGTGGATTGAAGGATTTAAAAATCCATCATAGTCAAAGAAAAAGGAAGGTACTTTTCCCGCGAGGGGGTGGTGTATCTTTGTACATCAACGTTGCACCACACTTCTACCTGACCAGTTGAGTTTTTGTAAACCCTTTTGTCTTGTATACTGTATCCAAGGAAGATACCTTCTTCTGCCTTCTCAAAGAACTTCCCAGTCTAATTTTTGTTTAGCAGCATGCAGGGTGCACCAAATGGTTCTAGATACTCTAAATTGGGTTTACGTTGTTGGAGCAACTCATAACAAGTTTTTCCATAACGTTTGACTACCAAGACTTGATTTAGAGTATAACATGCATTAGGCACTGCCTCGTTCGGAATTGAACTAGCAGTTTTGAGTCAGCTAGCATTGTCCTTACTGCTTCTATCAAGCTCCTATTCTTCTGTTTAGCAACACCATTCATCTATGGAGTGTAGGCAGAAGTGAATTGATGAACAATCCCATTCTCACGACAGAATACCTCCATCCACTGATTCTTGAATTCTGTCCCATTGCCTGAACGTATTTTCCTGACTTTCAGCTTGTAGAGTGATTCCAATTGTTGTAACTAGATGTTTGAAGGATTCAAATGTATCTGACTTTGCTTTCAGAAACATCACCCAAGAGAATCTTGGGTAATCATCTGTCACCACAAAGCAGTACCAATCCCCAGCTATGCTCTTTGTGCTGACTGTCCCAAACAGATCCATATGTAGAAGCTCGAGAGGAATGTCGATAGAATTAACTTTCTTTGACTTGTGAGACTTCTTTGTTTGTATCCCTTTCTTGCATGCTATGTAGAAGTCTGGAAGCTGGAAGTTCTTGACAGTAACTCTATCCACCAGATCATTCTGAACCAACTGATTCATCTTCCTGGGATTGATGTGTCCCATTCTCTTGTGCTAGGAATCTAAATATCTTTCTGTTGCTTTTGACAAGAAGCATTGAGCAGTAGACTCAGTTGTGGAGGCTTTTGACAGGTCCAAGACATACAATCGTTATATCTTGAAGCTGACATTAGAACGTGCTGCTCTGGGATAACAAAATTCTTCTTCAGTATGTAGAACTTCTTGTTATCAAACACAACCTTAAATCCCTTATCACATATTTGGGAGGGAGAAAGCAAGTTGTTTTGCAATTGTTGAAAGTAGTTGACCTTGTCAAACTTCACTTTCTCGTTTCCCACTTCGCCTTGTGCGGTGATGTAACCACTTTTATTCCCAGCGAATGATAAGTGTCCCCCTTTAATTTTCTTCACGTTGAAAAGGAGGGATGAATTCCCGGTCATGTGCCTGGAAGCCCTACTATGGACACCCTACACATTCAAAGGAAATGGTTAGTTCAGGTTGAGACCCAGCCTTAACTGGCTTGGCTGTCCTAGAGGTATCACACATCATGAACTCCACCCACTTATCTTTCTTTTTCCTGTCTTCACTATCAGACACATTACTTGATTTTTCCTTCCATAAATAGTTTTGTGTAAGGCATGTTTCTGGTAAACAGATGACTGGCTTATGGTTTGAACTTTTGGTTCACTAGTAATCCTAGATTTAACCTTAGGTGGCACAGCTTTGCTTTGAGCGTGTCTATGTTGACTTTGGTGTTTTTGAGGAGTATTGGATCTGATTTTAGAAAATCATGGTTTTTCATCATCAAAAAGTTCAATTTTCTTTTTAGGTGTCTGATAATAAGGACAATTTGGAGAAATACGTCCTTGTTTTCTACAACTGTAGCAGGATCTCCCTTCGACAGTATGAGGAAAGTGTTGATGTGGGATTGAGTTTGGTCGGGGGCTGGGTAGTTTCTCTTCCTTTTAGATGTTTCACCTTCTTTAACAAACTTAATTGTTTTGACATTTTGAACATCTTTTGCTTTCATTTTATTTTGATTTTGATGACTTACACGTTTAGGGTTCATTGATTTAGACTGTTTAGGTTCTGAAGTAGACGTTTTTGAACCTGACCCTAAGTTAACCCTTTTAATTTTATCATCCAAATCCTCGATAGGCATCTTATCTTTAGATATCGAAGTAGTCGCCTTCTGTTCAGTGACAGACTTCACAATTTTACCCGTAGAATCTGGATCACTGACAAGAGGCGTAGACACCACATGATCCTTTACTGGTTTATTATTGACTGGTCTAAATTTTGTATTCAAAAGGATTGCATGTGGTGGCGGTACTACCTTGTAACCCAGACCTTCCCCGCCATTTCATTCTTTCACTATGTTTTGATTACTATGTGAGAGGAACTTGCTAAATTGTGCAGTTTTGGTTTTAATGATTCAACTTTAACTTGTAAAACTGCTTTTTCCTTTTTAGTTTCTTCCAAAGTGGTTAAGTAGAACTTAATGTCATTTCATTGATTTAAGGCACAACCTCGGTTTCCTTTAGTTGTTTCCCTAAAAGTTCTAACTTTTCTTTAAAGCTGCATTCGTTTTGTTTTAAAACACGATTTGCTTCAGTGCAGAGTTGTAAATCATTTACTAGATTATCATTGTGTTCTAATAACCTACAAATTTTAAATCAATGCTTCTTTAAATTTATTACATTCAGCACAAGCATGTTTCTCAAATAATTTGTTTTTAGTGTATACCTGTGTAGAACCAGACGAATCGGCCATCAATGCAGTGTCAGACTCTTCAGTAACTTGAGATTCTGAGTTTGTGGCACTTAGTTCCTCTTCAACAATATGATCGACGACATCCATAGCTTCTTCGAACATGCATGCTCAGCTATGTTGTCTTCTTCACTTGCAGATCCATCATCCAAGGTATCAACTAATTCAACATTTGATTCTCCCTCAAATACAAATCGGAAGGACCAGTATTGTCCTTCATCTCCCTGAGCAACCGAAGCTTTAGATTCTTTACTTGATGATGCTCCAGCTTTCTCTTTAACTTGACGGTTGAATGTAGGAAACGGATTTCCATTCCAGTCTTCTTTGGCTTTATGCACTCACATTTGAAGTGCCCCTTTTCTCCACAGTTGAAGCACGTGACCTTGGTTTTATCAAATCCAAATGTAGTATCCTTTATAGCAACCAAGTTCTACCCGATCTTCTTTACGAACTTCTTAGCCCGTCTAACAACACTAGCTAAGGCCCACATGATGTCCATCCACACCAACTCAGTTTCATTAACTTACTCATAGTCCTCGTTAGCAAGATGACAGTTTCCAATCTTCCCTGCGACTAATCCATCATAAGATTGAACAACTGCAGCTAGAAGATCCATGTGCTCTTTAGCAACTTCCATCGTGACATTTCCGAGATTCTCGGTCTTCAGCTTGGTTGTGTTTGCCTCAGGAACAGTGTATTGGGTACCAGAGGTTCTTCATGTTTTGGTTCCTGAGGAACTACTTTGTAAGGGGCAAAAGAGTTAGACACAAACGCTGTTTGTAGTGGTGCGCCTGATGAGGCAGGAGTTGAAACCGAATCGTACAATGCAGGATTCTGAGCGTAGGATCCTTTCTTTGACTTATATTTCTGACGCAGTTCTTCCTCCCTTAACTTTAGAATGAAATGATTTATGTCTAATGTGGCAAGAATGTCATTTTGTCTCAGATTAGACACAAATGGATCCCATTTATCTGACAGACCTTCAGCAAAACTTGAAATTTTTATCTTCCATGGATGTGGTCACGCCATGAGTGTGCAACTCACTCATTAAGTGATAGAATCTATCAATAATGTCATCTAAGCTCTCTTTTCCTATTAGTGAAAAATTGTCAAATTCCATTTTAAGAGCTTTAGCCTTCAGTGCCTTCAGAGTTGCATTCTTCTCATATCGTTTTTCTAAGGCCTCCCATAACTTCTTCGACTGCTTGTTCTCTGAGAACTGATGGAAAATGTCCTTAGGTATAGACTGAGTCAACAAGGCATAAGCTTTCTTCTTAACATTATGCATAGTCTTTTGGGATTCACTCATTCCTCCCAAAGTCAATTTTACCCCATTAGCACTGACTGGTTCCACATAACCAGTCTCAATAGACGTCCATAGATTGGGGTCAACTCCATTCAAGTAGATTACAACCACTGTTTACACTGTGGGTATTCATCCAACGTTAACAGCTTTGGCGGTTTATTGTGGTTCCCGATCTCAGTTTCCAGAATTAGAAGATTCTGGATATGTGAGTCCTTTCCAGCAGTGAATGCAGAGAATTGATCTTCTATTTCTTTGAACTTGATGAACTTAGAACAGGACAGATTGACTTATGCGATTGGCCAAGACGACGGGGTCAAACGTGCGATTGAAGGATGCGGATGACTTCAATCGTGCTATTGGATTCAGTCGTACGAATGAACAGGACGAATAAGGCCAACCATCTGGAATAACTCAACCGTGCAAATGAAGGACGCGGATGACTTCAGTCGTGCGATTGAATTATACGAATAGGATTCAGTCGTGTAATTGAGCTAATCGTGCGACTGAAGCTGCTGCTGCGGGAAAAAATCGAATTTTTGAACACTTTTACGAATTTTTATGAACCCTAATCTGCCGTATGGTAAGAGGTCGAAACTTTAACACCAAGACTCGTCAAAACATGTTTTCGAAGTGAAAAAATGGATCTTTTGATTGAAAATGTTGATTTTAACACCAAAACCAACTGAATCCATGCAAAATCACGAGCCTAAGCTCTGATACCACTTGTTAGGACCATGTACGTACGAAGTACTAATGGATTCTGCGTGAGACCAGATCAAGTAGCGCAGAATTCTATTTGATTGACGATCCAATCACTGAGAACGAACAACCTGATCGATCTAACGATGAAACAAACATTAAGAACGAGTTGGAATCGATCAGGAACGAACTATGAACTTGGATTGGCGAGTTAGAAAGCTCTGGATGGCTAGGGTATGAAAGTATTCGAAGTGTTATGTTTTTCAACGAATTATGTGGTATTTATAGGTTTTCAGTGTTCATTCGTACGACTGAACCATTAGCATGGTTCAATAGTGCGACTGACTCATGCGGTTGACTCATACGCACGACTGAAGGTTCAGTCGTGCGACTGAATCAATCTTATGTCTCAATCATACGACTGATCCAGTCACCTGGTTCAGTCGTGCGACTGGTCCATAAGTATGGTTCACTCACGCGTATGTGCCATAAGTATGGTCCATTAGCAAGAATAACCACATGACTAAGTTGAACACATTTCTAAGTTCTTATTGACTTAGAACTATGTAAAACAACATCAAACCTATGTATTAAGTTCATACATGTGAATCAAATTCAATACAATGATAATATGATATAATCAATCACAAATAAACATCAAAATGCATTTCATATATCGTTGAATCATCACATTACATCAGATTACATCAGTGTAAGACATGATAGACTTTACATTTAGATCATAAACTAGGTACATAAAGATGTATCAACAATAGAGAATGTGACATGAGTATGTATGAGGCAGAGATAAAATCCCCAGACCATACCCTCATGGCGTACGTTAAGGAGAAACTAATAGAAATCCTGAAAGAAGTAAAAGAAAATCTATGCACACAAGCACGTATTGATGAGGTCACTTGATACAGAGAGCATGCCGATCAACTTTCCAAGAAAGTGATTGAAACAAACATTTTAAATGACAGTCTTAAATCTAAACAAAAACAATATAAAATCGAGATCCTGTCTCTTAGTATGATTTAGATAAACTTTTGTCTAAAAAATTAATACTCAAAACGCATGTTAAGCAACTATTTGAATCATTGACTAAATCTAAATCATTGTAGTCTGAAACTAAAGTTAAACTTTAAAATTTTTACATGAGCAACAAGAAGTTTGAAGAAGTTCTTGCTCAACAAAGTGCATTTAAAGAACCTTCAACTCTTGGGTATGAGCCTTGGGTATAACAAGGTTAACCTACCATATAATGATAATTATATCCCATTGCCTAAATCCATGACCAACAAACATGGGGAATCACTTGATACTCATGACTGAATAGATGACTAAAAGCCATCATTATCACCATTAAAGACATCATTTTTATCAAAATCACCATTGATTAAATTTGTTAAAAGTCAAACACGACCAAAATATAAAAATCAACTGATTTTTAACAAGGAGAAACTAATAAATTTGATGACCATACTTCTGAGAAGATGATAAAGATCTATTATATAATGAGTCTGATCAACCACCTATTGAAACTGTAAAGGTTTCATGTATGGTTGATCCATCTCCTAAACAAACAAAGCAGAAGCAAATATTTGACATTTGCTCTAGTGCAAGAAAGGCTGAATCTTTCACTGCCTTTCTAAAAAGACAACCCAAAGGAAACGGCAAAACCCACCCACCCCCCAACAAAAACATCAAATGGTAACTTTTGATATTCCACCAAAATCAAATTTAAAATCAAAATTTCAACAAACACACTACTTTAGATTTACCTTACTGTGAATGGTGTAATCAATACACACACAACACATAAAAGAGTTAATATGGAAAGTATTGCAAAGACTGTGACATGAACAATGACAGTACTGAAGCATAGTATTTTCACAATTACTGTTCAATTTGTGAAAGAAATAATCATAACATAGGAAGTTTCTTTTTCAATAGAAAGAATAAAAAGCAAAACAATAAGCTAAGGTTGAGAAATCAACTAAGATACAAATAGTTGTTCCTAATAAGAACAAGAGTGGAGTACCAAGACAAGCTCCACGCACCAAAGTTTTTTTAAATAATCACAAATCATTTTATGACAACTTCAAACAAACATACATGAGACATAAGTCTTAAAACAGACATTAATCAGACCATAGCATCAAAGGAGAAGAGCTCAAAGAACTTCTCCTCGCACAGCTAAAAACATTCAAAGGAAGTCTAGTGTGCCTATAGTTCCTAAGCCAGCGACAATGCATCCCTACAGGAAATTTTTGTACTTGGAAAAGACGGAAAACCTAAGACTATCTTGGCTAGGTTGTACCATCTAACTAGTTTCATCATCTATAGGGACATCAAAGAAGGCCTGACAATATCTGGTATGTTGACATTGAGTGTTCCCATCATATGACTAGCAATTGTTCCCTCCTTTGGGATTTTAAAAGCAAACATTGAGAAAATATAGCATTTAGGGGAGACAAGACAGGTGGAAAGATTAGTGATGAAAGAACAGTATCAAATGGGTGATCAGCTTTAAGAATGTCAACTACTGCTCAAACCTCTAGTTTAATCTTTGAGTGTATCCCAGATTTAAGATACCGGACATGCCACCCTTTTCGACTCCAATAACTACTGCATACTCAAGATGGATTTTCAAATACCAGAAGAATGTATCGTTTTGAAAACTACTCATCAAAACAACACATACATATTATTAAAGACATGAGATAATGCTTCCTAATTATGGCATAGATGACTGGGACACTCTAACATTAAAAGAATGAATGAAGTATTGAATGGTGATCTAATAATAGGTCTACCTGAAAAAGAATTTTATGTATACACAACTTCCCTGCATATCTGAAAAGCAAACAACAAAAAGTGTGACATAAGTCTAAATTGGTAAACATTAATCATAAACCATTTAAATTGCTTCATATGGCCCTATTTGGACCAACAAACATTTTGAGCACAGGCAAGAAGCAATATTGTCTTGTAATAGTAGATGATTACACTAGATTTACATGGTTATTTTTTCTTCTACACAAGTTAGAAACAGTAGAAATCATCAAATCATTTATCACTAAAATTGAAAATCAATTAGATCTTAATGTCAAAACTTTATGAAGTGATAATGGTACTAAATTTAAAAATGAAATTATTTCTTCATTTTATATAGAGAAAGGAATAAGTAAAAAATTCAGCATAGCAAGGAATCCTCAGCAAAATGGAGTTGCTGAACGAAGGAATAAAACATTAATAGAAGTTGCTAGATTGATGCTAGCAGACTCTCTATTGCCAATATCATTTTAGGCAAAAGCAGTAAACACAACTTGCTATAAACAAAACTGAACATTTATGAAATAGTGATTAAAAGAAAACCTTTTTTGCCTTTCTTAAGGCATTTGGTTGTTCTTTCTCTATATTAAAACACCAAAAAACATATATCAATGTTTGCCCCAAAAGCAGATAATGGTTCTTTAATGGATACTCTATAAGCTCTAAAGCATACAGAGTATACAAGCCAAGACTGAGCATAATGGAAGAAACAGCTGATGTTGTTTTAAGAAACATTCTTTCACTAAGAAAGTTATTGGATCTGACTGGTTGTTTGGATATAGATTCACTAAAAAATCATATACACGTCTTATTTTGATGTTTCAGGTGCCAATGAAGATACTAAATATCCTATGATTTTACCAACAAATATTGATGTTCCATTAATTGTTGACCCTCCAAGGAGAATAACCACTACTCCTTCAATTCAATAGTTATAACTCCACCTGATCAAACAAATACTTCTAAAGGAATATCAACAAACACCCCATCTTCATCCGTACATGTGACCAACCAACCACAAGCTTTAGTTGACCCTCAACCAAGCAAGCAAACTAGGTCACATCATCAGGAAATAGCTAAGGAAGATGATAATTATCATTCACTTCCTATCACACATCATAAGGATGAAATATTACATTTCATCCGTAGTTCCACCTAAATATTTCATGACAATCCATAGCTAGATGACCCAATCATATCCTATACTCTTGCTCAACCATAAACACATGACCTAACCATTAACAATCTTGATTCTACAATCCTTGTTGATCAGATTGAAACCAATAGAGCTCATAAATATCATCCATTAGAAAACATCATAGGTTACCTCAATGTCAGATTGACAAGAAATCAATTTGATATAGCAAACATCTCCTTGTTCTCCTATATTTTTATCCCTCACTGTACTTAAAAACATCATATAAGCTCTTAAAGACAAAAGTTAGATAGATGCCATGCGAGAAGAATTTTCGTAATTTAGAAAACAAGAGGTGTGGAAGTTGGTTGATCTTCTGGAAGGTTAATATTCTTTCAGCACTAGATGGTTGTATAGAAACAAAGCAGATCACAAAGGGATTGTCACTCAAAACAAAGCAAGGGTAATTTACCAAGGTTACACTCAATAGGAAGGTATTGACTATGATGATGTCTTTGCTCTAGTGACTAGATTGGAAGCAATCACAGTGTTTCGTACATATGCTTCATCACATAAATTCAATGTCTTCCAAATGGATATGAACTGTGCATTCTTATATGGGAAGATAGATGAAGAAGTACATGTGTTGGATCAAGAAGAAGGCTGACCAAAACCAATTCACTTAGATAATTTTTGGTACTACATACAAAGACTTTCGAAGCTTAGGATGGAACTTCCAATGGTTGTAGAGTTCTTCCAAAGACAAAGTGAAAGATCAACTTTTGAGGACAGAACTCTACTTCCAAAGTTAAGAAAAGAAGAAGTTTCCAAGTCTCAAAGAAGCAGTCTCTTCTGAAGTATAAGTAGCTTCGGAAGTACTTGTTCTTCTGAAGCCACTTAACCTTCGGAAGACACTGCTATGAACCAGTGGACACAAGTATGGTCTCTGACACTCCGCTGCAGACACAGCATGGCTTCTTCCTAAAGAGCCATGTAGTTAACCATACCTTATACCACTGTTTACCTTTTATGATAGTACAAGTTACCAACTTTAGTTGGTGACAAAAGGTAAGTCAGGGCCATGTCCTGACTACCATATCTCAGATAGACTTTATCCGAGATACCTTAAACTATAGTCTTGTAGTATAGGCTTTAGTTATAGGATCCCAACTGGTTTAAAAGTATATCTGGCTGTAGGTAGTATTATATTTAGTTTCTCATTGTAACTCATTTAAAAAAAGAGTCTTGTAATACTTGAGTTGAGAGGCAATATATGAAAGTACCTTGAAAATTAGTTCCTGTGTTCATTGTTACTGGTTATATTGTGATCAACTCTTACCGATTCTATCTTTAACCGAGTGTTGTTCAAGGTGAGTTTGAGAGATAAAATTAAGTGTTAAGTAACCCCAACCAATCCTGCAATTGGTATCAAAGCTCTTTAGGCTCTTGATTGCGTGATCTAACCATCCAAATCAACCTGTTTTTCACTCCTCCCTACAACTCACTCACTCAAAATGGCCCTTAACAAATCCGAAGTAGATATGGAAACTCTGACAAAGGCTCCCATCATTACTCCTGAAAATTTCAGGTCTTGGAGCAGAAGAATGGAAGGCTTCATCAGATACCAAGACAGCAAAATGTGGAACTCTATTGTCAATGGCCCATATAAGCCAAAGGTGGCAGCGTCTGGTGGAAACGGTGCCATGATAGAGAAGGCTGTTGAGGATTACTCTAAAAGGGCTATTGAGGATTACTCCGATGAAGATAAAATAAAATGGACATCGACAGCAATGCTATGACCATTCTTATGACTGCAATACCGAACTCCATTATGGTGGGATTTGAGCATTGCAAGACTGCCAAAGAATTGTTTGATGCACTTACTCAGATGTATTCAAACTCCAACGACTCAAAGAAGGACTCACTGAAGCAGCAGTTCAAGAACTTCATTCATATTGCTGGAGAAACCCTCAGCCAGCAGTACATTAGGTACATGGATCTTATCTCTTCTCTTAAGTCTGTAAAGATCACTCCCGAACTTAGAGATCTCACTAGAAAGTTCACGAGTACTCTTCCAAACGAGTGGACATTCTACTGTGTCTCTATCAAGAGAACAGAAAACTTGAACACTCTTACCATGACTGAACTCTATGGCATCCTCGTTGGATATCATATAGAGATGGAGAGTAAGAAGGGCCACCAAACAAGCAGACCCATGAGTCTTCCTGCTAGCAACGCTTTAATGGTCGCTGAAGGCATATTAACCCTACAACCTCAGCATTACCTGACCTACCAGCAGCCATCCTACTTTTCTAGACCACATATCACTTTCCCTGAGACTCCAAGGTCTCAACAGGCTCAACACAACTCCTTTTAGGAAACTTGTGCCTTTGTCTCAAGAAGTGGACACTCTGGTGATTTTCAATACTGCTTTGATGATCTTGAGTGTTTCAGTCCAGACGATGTAGAGTATGTAGACATTGTCCAACAGATGGCTCTTTTAACTTACTGAGCTAAAATGTTCTTTAAGAGAACTGGAAGGAAATTCCCTCAAAACCCAACTACCAGCAAGTTTGGGTTTGACAAGACCAAGGCAAAGTGTTACAACTGTAACCAACTAGGTCACTTTACAAGGGAATGCAAGGCTCCCAAGAACAATCCAGGAACCCCACAGGCCTCCACACATCCCTCAACCTCAAAGCCGATGAAAAGTCAACTGAAACAGCTGCAATAGCTCAAGATGTCGACTGGAGCTTCATGGTACAAGATATGACTCCTGCTCAAGCTCTCATGGCTGGAATAGACGATGCCCAGGTATATGAACATCTTTGTACTCCAGCCTGTATAGCTAAAGTCAAACTTTATCAGGACTACAATATGGAGATCAGATCTGACATTGAGTCTTTAAATATCTTAAAATCTGATTTTAAAAGAGCTGAATCTGACTACCAAAAGAAAATTTAGGAGTTAGAGAAAACTGTATCTCTTTTAAAACATGAACACACCAACTACAAGACTCAAATCAAGGATCTGATATCCAAATTGTCTGAGGCTCAAGCCCAACTTGTCACTGCTGAGGCTCAGGCCAGGAAGCATGCTATTTCTGAGCAAAACTTCCAAGCTATTCTTGCATCATCCTCCTATTCCAAACTCTGTTATAAGAATAAAAAAGGGTTGGGAACCAATGAAATTGCTCCACCACACTCCTATGAGTCTATTAGACAGCCTAGATGTGGTACTGAGGAGCAAGAGGTTCCAAATGCTGACCCTTCCTCACTAGAATTGAAGGATGAAGCAACAATAGTGGCCACCACAGGGAAGGAACACGAAGATGTACTCATCTCCTCCTGTGAAGACCAAATCCTAACTACCAAGGCCAGAAGAAGCAGAGCTAAAGCTGCTAGAAGAACTGCTAAGAAAGTGGCTGAGTCCAAGCTATAGATTGACCCAAGGCAGAAAGGAGTTTTCATATCAGCTGGATTCCAAGTGGTAGGTACTTCCGATTCAGGAAAGGAGTGTAATAGCAGCACTCCTGTCCTGCCAAAGGATAAGAAGATGAAGGGAAAAGTTGTTGATGCAGAGAAGAAGCCTAAGAAACTGCAACCCTCATATTTCTAAAAGACTAACATTGCATGCATAATGTGCGGTCTGCAAAACCACATGGCAAAAGATTGATACTACAATCCTGCAAGCACACATTATGCAAATAATGTTAGAAAAGAAGGAGTCAAGGAAGGTTTTACATTTGGACCCTTTCAAATGGTTCAAGTGATGAAAAAGGGAAAGCTAGTTTCGGAAGCAAGGTTGCTTTCGGGAGAAAATTTTTCTTCCGAAGGGAAAATATCTTCGGAAGCACAAGCTACTAAGGTTCAGAAGAACAAGAAAATTCCCATGAAACTATCCCAAAAGAAGACTACTTCGGAAGAAAAGGTGGTGAAGGCTTCTTCCGAAAAGAAAGAAGCTTCGGAAGAAGACCATGCTGCAAAAGCTTCAACAAGCTCATCCTCCAAGATCAACCAAAGGGTGGACTGGAAGATGAAGGAAGATGCTGCAGCCCAAACCTCTTCTTCAAAGACCTCTATTGAACCCCAATGCATATCTTTTGTTTCAATTATGTCATTAACTTTGGAAGAACCCAAGACCAACAAGGCTTGGGCTTCCAAAGAAAACTAACAATCTCATCTTATGTGTAGGGACATACATATGACAAGAACAACAATGTCTGGATTGTAGACAGTGGATGCTCCAGGCACATGACAGGGAATAGATTTCTCCTTCAACAGTTCGAGAACTTTGATGGAGGACCTATCCAATTTGGAGGTGAGGCCGGAGGATATATTTCTGGCAGAGGGATTATATCCAATAGTAAATTAAAAGTTGATAAAGTTCACTTTATCAAACAGCTTGAACACAATCTATTAAGTGTTTCTCAATTCTATGATCAAAAGCACCAAATGCTTTTCACAAAACATGAGTGCATTATCCTCAAACCAGGGATGACAATTCCTCCGGAATGGTGCTTCTTAGATCTCCCAGGATAGGGGATATGTACAAGCTAGATATGAACAATGCTTATCCAATGGTGAAGTATCATGCTTTCTTTCCAAAGCTGATAGTGATGAGTCAACACTATGGCATAAACGTATGTGTCATGTAAATTTTAAGACAATGAATAAATTGGCTAAAAATAACTTGGTACATGGTTTACCTAAAAATGAGTTTTTCTGCAAAGATAACTGTGTTGCTTTCCTGAAAGGGAAACAACACAGGACATCTCACAAATCCAAATGTGTTAACTCTATCACTACTCCATTACACTTATTGCACATGGATCTTTTTGGTCCCACAAGTATAATGAGCATTGGAAGAAAATCATAATGCCTTGTGATTGTTGATGATTTTACAAAATTTACATGGGTATTCTTTTTAAGAACTAAAGATGAAACTGCTGAAACACTAAAATCTTTTATTCTTAAAATAGAAAATCAAATTGATCATAAGGTTAAGATTATTAGAAGTGATCAAGGGACTGAGTTTAAGAACTTTGTTCTTGACTCATTCTGTGACTCAAAAGGAATTTCCAGACAATATAGTGCTCCCAGAACTCCTTAACAAAATGGTGTTGCTGAGAGGAGGAACATGACACTTATTGAAGCTGCTAGAACTATGTTAGCTGATTCCAAACTACCTCTAACATTCTGGGCAGAGGCAGTCAGCACTGCATGCTATGTGCAGAATGGAGTTCTTCTAGTTAAGCCACATGGAAAAACCCCTTATGAGTTATGGAACAAAAGGCCACAATTCGTTGGTTTTCTAAGTTCCTTTGGCTGCAGGTGTACCATCCTTAACACAAAAGACAATTTGGCAAAGTTTGCTGAAAAGTCAGATGATGCTATCTTTGTTGGATACTCTTCTAGCTCTAAAGCTTATAGAGTATACAACAATAAGAATCAACAATTTGAGGAATCATCCAATATAGTTGTTAATGAGCACACTCCTTGTGTTAGGGGAAATGGCCCTGATCATATTCTTGATTTAGAATTGTTTCAAAACTATTCTAAACCATCATGTGAGAATGTTTTAGCTGGAACAGGTACTCAAAGCATTTCTGAAGAGAATCATCTATTTGAGTTACCTAGACCTATTCCAAGTTCTCCAAGATCCACAACAAATCAGGCCCCCACTATTGACAGAACTGAAAGTATAACCCTCTTAAGAGATAGTGGAGCCTCAACCAGTGACTCACCTGTTGATCCTTCAACTCCATCAGGCGAAACTATACAACATCAGGCTGAAGGAAGCAGCATTATGAAGGAACAGGCAACTGTTAATACTGCTTCATAGCCAATAATTGATGATGTTTCTCATTCATTCAATCAGTCCTCATTGAATGACTTTGAAACAGCTGCTGGTCAAAATGCCCCAGTTCCTGAGCAGAATATGTCAAATCTGGATTTATCTCTGCAACTGAAAGTGATTCGTCGGCTAAGGATTCACAATACTCATCCAGCTGAGAACATCATAGGGGATGTCTCTAAAGGTGTGAGAACAAGAGGGCAGACTCATCATGAGAATGTCTGCTTGTACTCATGCTTTTTATCCCAGATGGAACCTAAGAAGGTGGAAGATGCCTTGAAAGATAGTAGTTGGGTTGAATCGATGTAGGAAGAGCCGCTTCAATTCAGAAGACAAAAGGTCTGGAATCTATGCCCACTACCATCTGGTCAAGTACCCATAGGCACTAAATGGGTTTTAAGAAACAAAAGAGATGATAGAGGCTTGATCATCAAGAACAAAGCAAGATTAGTGGTTCAAGGATACACCCAAGAGGAAGGAATTGATTATACTAATGTCTTTGCACCTGTTGCAAGACTTGAGGCAGTTAGGATCTTCCTTGCTTATGCTGCATCCAAGAATTTCACTGTCTACCAACTTGATGTCAAATGTGCTTTTCTATATGGGGATATAGATAGGGAAGTATACGTGTGCCAACCTCCAGGATTTGAAGACCCATAACACCCTAACTATGTGTGCAAATTGGATAAAGCTCTATATGGGCTGCACCAAGCACCTAGGCTGTGGTATGAGACTTTGTCTAAATTTCTTCTAAAAAATGGTTACACCAAAGGTACCATTGATAAGACTCTTTTATAAAGAAGTATGGAAAGGATATCCTGCTTGTTCAAGTCTATGTTGATGACATCATATTTGGTTCTTCAAATGACCAAATGTGCAAAGACTTTGAGAGCATTATGAAGAAGAAGTTTGAAATGAGTTCCATGGGAGAAATGGACTTTTTCCTTGGAATTCAGGTGAAGAAATTGAAAGAAGGGTTCTTCATCAATCAATCCAAGTATGTCAATGGCATCTTAGAGAGATTTTGAATATATGATTGTAAACCAGCCAAGACACCCATACCCAGAAACCATAATCTTTGTCCTGACCTTGAGGGGGAGGATACTGATTAACATCAGTATAGAGCAATTATTGGTTCTCTGATGTATCTTACTGCTAGTAGACCTGATATCATGTTTGCCACTTGCATTTGTGTAAGATATCAGGCTGCTCCAAAGGTGTCTCACCTAGCTACTACAAAGAGAATCCTCAGATACCTCAAAGGAGCACCTAAACTAGGTCTCTGGTATCCAAGAAATAGTGATTTCAATCTCTATAGATACTCTGATAGTGAGTATGGTGGCTCCAACATTGATAAGAAATCAACATCAGGAGGATGTCAATTTCTTGGTGGAAGGATCATCTCATGGCAATGCAAGAAACAATCATGGGTGTCTACATCAACTGCTGAAGCTGAATACATTGCTGTTGCTACATTCTATGCTCAGCTGTTGCTACCTGCTATGCTCAGCTGTTGTGGATTCAGAACCAGATGTTAGACTATGTATTCAACTTTATGAGTACTCCTATCCATATTGACAACAACAGTGCTATCTCCATCACTGAAAATCCAGTAAAGCACTCCAAGACAAAGCACATTCATATAAGGTATCATTTCATTAGATATATTTATGAGAATAATCTAATCAAGCTAATCAAAGTTGACTCAAATGAACAATACGCTGATTTGTCCACAAAAGCTTTTGATGAACAAAGGTTTAAATATCTCATATCAGCTTTTGGGATGATAAACATTGATTAAACTACCTCTTTTGAAGACTTTCTAATGTGTAATGTCTTGTGTCAATACAATCTAAGCCCTGTTACAATAGATCTCTTTGAAATATTTTAAGTGCAAATTTCTTCCGAAAAGGAATTAACTCTCGGAAGATATTCTTCAATATCGTCCAAAGCCAAATCCTCCATAGAAAATTTTCTTTTCGGAAGAGTTTCTAGTCTCGGAAGAAGCGACTGAATTCATTTCATATCTACTTTCGAAGCTTATAAAACTCTACATTCGGAAAGCAATACTACCTTCCGAAGTATTGCTTCGGAAGAAAGAATTGCCTTCGGAAGACAAACTACCTTCGGAAATGTTTTACACTCGGAAAGAGAGATTTTACTGTGTAACGGATAACTTTTGGGCCCCACTCTGTAAAAGGTAAAGATTGTTGTTCATGATGTCGGATTATTTAACTAAAATTTAACCCTTACCACCACTATCATTTCATAACCTCACCTTATCCTTACCCCCATTACCGCCATTCCTCTTCCATTTAAACAATCCTGACTATTCAACTTCATCTTCATTTACCAATTTACTGACCTAAAAGTCTCTTTCACCCAAGTTCAAATTTATCCAGTTTCACCTTTCTCAAATGGCACTCAACCCTCAGCACAATCAAGTCGCATTTCTTGATTCCTCAAGAGATGATGACTTCTCTGAAATAATATCCTTTCAAACCCAATCATCCTATTACACAACCTTAACTGTAAATCCCATTGTTTACTCAAATCAAATGGCTGAATTTTAGGAAAACAGTCAAGTCGAAACCCTAAACGGAGTTCGTGTGATACGGTCCCGCATTTGTGGACAAGAGTTGGTAATAACTGAACAACTCATCAGGGAGCATCTCAAGCTTCATGATGAGGGAGCTCTTACAGAATTCCCCAGATCTGATTTGGACAGAACTTACATCCTCATAGGATATGGTGGAGACGTGAGCAGATCGACAGTCTACAAATTCAACTTCTCCTACAATTGGAAGTTCCTCCTGCACATTGTCCTTTACTGTCTGTCAAACAAATCTGGGGGATGGGACCAAATCCCATATGAACTAGGATGCCTAGTTCATGGATTGGTGAGAGGTCTATGCTTCAACTACTCAAGATATGTGCTGACTAATCTCATTGGGAATCTTTAAAGGGAAACATTCTTTATGTATCCCAGATTCCTTCAGCACATCATTAACTGTGAACTGGATCAGAGTCAGCTTGTCTATGACTGTCCCTCATATGCGACCTACTATCTTCAAGACTTTGAAAAAGGTGTCCACTAACTTCACTGGAAGGTATACTACTCTACTTCCAGGTATGATTGAGCACATAGCTCATGGTGACATCCCTGTTCACCCCACAGGTAATGAACCCATACCAGCAATCTTCACCACAAAGCTAACACTGCCTTCTCCACCCATCGCCATCACATACCAAAGACTCCCCAAACGAACCCTTGTTCAATCTACTCTGAATGAACAAGCCCCTCCTATTCAATCCAAAAGGACAAGAGTGGAAACATGGGATCCTACTCAGTCTGAGGTCTCTTCATCCTTCTCTTTTGACCTCACTATGGGTTTTGAGTCTCCTCAGTCTCAAACCCAGGAGCCCGACACCTAAACCTTCAGCCCTCAGGATAAGTGTTTACACTCTTCTGAGCAGCCAATTAGGGATAGCCCCACCAAAGGCTAAATGCCTGTAGACATTAACCAAGGTCCCGGGTCAGTAGGTCTAACCTCTCTATCTTTTACTGACCTTCTATTCAAAACTGATGAAGAGATAACATCTCTCCATGGTAATGAAGTTGATCTCCAACACCCTCTCTAAGATCAACAGAGTCTAGAGAAATCCGTTATCTCTATCCCCCATCAGTAACCTATAACTGACGTGAGTCCCACTGATGTGGAGGGGACTCATGCAGATTCAGCTGCCACTATAAAAGGTGCCTCAATGGACCTTATGGACAGTTGTAACATATCTCAGACTGAATCTGCGGCAACCGAGCCTTTTGATGACTCTGAAAGGGACATCATTAAGCACGGGAAACCAGAGTGCCAAGAAACCACATTTGATGGTGAGGCTGAACATACTAGGTATGTTGTCTCATCTCCCGCTGATTCTTCACCTGAAGATATGGGAAGTCTGCAACTCATAATTCAGTACTTGATCTCTAAGATCTCAAACCTAGTATCTAAGGTTATGATCTTAAAGGACAGGTCTGCCACTCAACAACTTGAGATTGACAATCTCAAGGCTAAACTAGCTGAGAAACAGACCGAGAGATTTGTTAGGCATGTACCTATTCAAGTCTCATTGACTTCTTCCTACAACTCATCTAGCTCTCAAGATGATCCTATCAAAAAGGAGGAGAATGTTCAGAGACAAACATCTGAAGAATCACAGAGCCAATCTTCAACTTCAACATCTTCTATCATTACTGTGTCTGAGCCATCTCAAGTTATCCTTCAGATTGACTCAAAGATGCTCAGTGATCTCTACAGACTTTTCACCAAGTTTGTGTTGAGATCCTCCACTGATCAGTCAAGCCCTGACGCTGAAATGATTTACTTCGGAGCTAAAGAGCTTCAAAGGCTTACTGCACCTTCTACCACTCTGAAAGAAGTTGATCAACCTAAGGTCCACATGGAACCTAAGATTCAATTCAAAGGGGAAATGGGGACTAACGGCCCAGCAACTGAAGAAGTTGGGGTAGAATTTGCATCTCCTCCATCTTCCGAAGCTGAAGTTAAAGCCTCGAAAGAACAAGCTGAATCTTCCGAAGCTGAAATAGAAGCTGCGGAAGGACTCTTAAACTTGTTCGAAGAACTAATCATCACAGATGCAGTCCTTGAAATGGCATCTGAAGTGAACAACAAGGACTTTGTGCATGTACCTCCATCCCAAACACCCTCTCTACCTCTCTCACAATCAGAATCCATTGTCCAAGAACCACCACAGTCAAGCTCTTCCAAAGATAAAGGGAAAAGAAAGACGACTCAGAAGAGCTTCAGGAAGAGGAGAAGATTGAGAAACTAAAGAAGAAAGGAAGACTTCCTGCTAAAAAGTTGCCAGCTGCTAGTACAAAAGCAGCTGCAGCCAGTCTGGAGGATATCAACAACAAGAAAATAGAAGAGATCATTGACGAAATTGTCAAATTGGGAGCTGCCAATGAAGAAACACTCCTGCTATCACTAGAAGAGTTGGTGAATCTGAAGAAGGCAACCCGGCTGAAACAGGAAGAAGAAGCAAGGGTGGCCTTAGAGAAACAGAAAGAAGAACAGAAGGAAGCTGACTTGTAGCTGAGGAAACACAGGATAAAATACCTACTTTCCAGAGGCTTTAATCTTCAAGAACTCTCTCCACATAATGATGAGACGATCCTCTGGCTGTACAACAAAGAAGAGGATCAAATGTAGAAAGAAAGATGAAAAGCTGCAAGCGAAAAGACAAAGGAGAAGAAGAAGAAGGAAGAAGAAGCTAGGGTCACTGCAAAAAGATTATCTTCGGGCCCATGGCTTCTCTGGAAGGCAAGTGGGTCCCATGTCAGAGAAGACACTCCAACGGATTGTCAGTGAAATCAAGGCTGACATCCGTATGGGAAAGCAAAAAGAGATGTACAGAAAGGCAAAGGGAATGACCTTCACCGCAACCTCTTAACAACAACCTGAACCTCACCCCTACCTTTGACCATCAAAACTGAACCTTTCACCCCTGAACCCACATCTTTACCCACATCCATTTCATCACCCCAACCGCCTAAACTTCCTATCCTTCAACCTAAAACACTTTCCAGAACCTCTGAACCACAACCTACCCAACTACTATCCAACCATTCCCTCAGCCTTCTCAACATCTCTCTCTTGAGGAGTTCAAGGCAATCAAGACCAAGCTCATAAACTGCACAACCTTAAGCGATGTCTCAAGTGAAGAAGACTCTGTCAACATCACCTATGTTGATGAATCTTCATGTTCCCTTACAAGAAATCAATTGCTTGATTTGCCTAGAGGAACATGCGACCAGGCTGATAGACTTCTAGGTCTCAACTCAGATTCATTAAATGATGAAGAGATGTAACACCCGAAAATTTCGGTATGAGGTGTCATGCGACTGGAGCATCTAATCGCGTGGTAATCGCACGACTGGAGTCCCATAGGCATGGAAGTCATGCGACTGGAGCTCCATACGGGTGGTAGTCGCACGACTAGAGTGTCTAATCGCATGGAGCTCATGCGGCTGAAGGTTCAGTCGCATAGGGACTCGGGCGACTGGACTGTAGTATTTAAGGGAGAGGGCAGCCCTTACCCTCTCCCCATACTTGTGAAATCAGAGAGAAAAGGGAAGAGAGGAGGAGAAGAAACCTTGGTTCAAGCGGGTTGAGAGTGCAAAATTGACGTGTAACTAGTTAAGAAGCTCTACTCGACGGGATAATCTAGGTGAGTTCTAGGACCCCTCTTTTACATGATTTTGAATGATTTTGGGGCTGGAACACGTCTGAAACCCAATTTTCAAGTTTTTGGGTGTAAACCCGTTTTTATGCATTTGTGTATGTGTATGATGCGTTTGGTGCTTGATTTCATGCGTGGTTATGCTCAAATGAGGTCGTGGTATGTTTCCCTATGGCTTAGGATGGTCGATTTAGGCTCAAAATGGGTTTAGATGAGTTTGGAGGCCGAAAACCCTCGGCTGCAGTCGGGATGAACTCCATTCTGCATCAGCTAGGGCCAGTCACCCGAATGGAGGGAGACTGGAGGCCAGTCAACCGAATGGAGGGAGACTGGAGGCCGGTCACCTGAATGGAGGGAGACTGTCACGCGAATGGAGGGAGACTGGAGGCCAGTCACCCGAATGGAGGGAGACTGGAGGCCAGTCACCCAACTGGAGGGAGAATGAAGGTCCAGTCACCCGAATGAAGGTCCAGTCACTCGAATGAAGGTCCAGTCACCCAAATGAAGGTCTAGTCACCCGAATGAAAGGCTTGTCGCATGGAGGCCAGGCGACTAAAGGATGTCAATACGCCCGAATGCCCGTAGTATTGTCCGACTTTTGAAAAGTGCAGAGTTAGACTCGGACCCTCGGGGTCGTAGATGATGAGTTAGGCATGGATGATGCAAGATGATATATGATGATGAGTTGATGACGATGACGTGCATGATGTTAGGTGTGATGTATGCCTGGTGGTGGGTGTGATGCATTGTATGTCGGATGTGTGTTATGAATGTATGATGATGCCTGTATAGAGATGATGTATGTTTATGATGATGTGTATGTTCCTTTTATTTATTGTATGTTTGTCTTCCCTGGGCTTTGCGATGAATGTTAAAGAATGAATTGAATGTATTATGTAACGTAAAGTGGAAGATAATGAAAGAGGAATATGATGAATTAGTGCATGCATTAATGAACGAACGAACGGACGTAAGGCTTGCAAGCGTATGTATGAGGTGAGCGACTCTGTGTCGCAACAGACTCGAACAAGATCCTCGTCGCTTATCCCGGTACTGTGTCAGTCTTCGGACATGAGTCGGGGGTTTGTTAGTCAGGCACCGGCATAGTATCAGTCTTCGGACATGAGTCGGGGGTATTGCATGAGACGAGATAGTGAGGTGAGCAACTTTGTGTTGCAACAGACTCGGATAGAGTTCAATCCAGGTGATTGACTCAAACGGGATCTTTGTTGCGTATCACGGTGCTGTGTCAGTCTTCGGACATGATTCTGGGGTTTGTGAGAAGGCCCCGGCACAGCATCAACTTTTGAGCATGAGTCGGGGATATTGCATGAGACAGGATCTAGTTGGATGAGTAGAGGATCGCGTGCTCCAGTACTGTGTCAGTGTTCGGTCATGAGTCGGGGGTTGTGTACAGGCCCCGGCACAGTATCAGTCTTTGGACATGAGTCGGGAGTAGTGCGTGAGAGTGAGATGAGATGAATGAGAAACGGATCGCGTGCTCCGGTACTGTGTCAGTCTTCGGACATGAGTCGGGGGTTTGTTTACGGGCCCCGGCACAGTATCAGTCTCCGGCCATGAGTCAGGAGTATCACGTGAGTTAATGAATAAGAGAGATAATTATGAAAGAAAGAAAGTATGAAACAAACGAAAGATAATGAACGTAATGAAAGCTAAAGAACGAATGAATGAAAATAATGAACGAAAGGAACATAGTGATAACGCATGAAACGGGATCCTTGTCACACGACCTCAGTAATCATGGCTGTGTGCCATGAAGAGGGTAAAGTGTGACCAGATCTAGATAGAAGTAAAAGACTGAGAATGAATGAAAGTTAAAGATGAAGAATGAACGAGAAAAGAAGATAATAGTGATATTATCCATGTGTATGTACGTACGATGTGTGTTTACATACGAAAGTATAGTATGATTTTGAAAGAAGTAAAGAATGGTTTTAACGAAAAGAAAGTATGTATTTCATATAAAACTAAAACTCACTCAGCAACGCTAACTTTTGATGTGTTTCCAGTTGACAGGTATGTTGCTGAGGATGGCACGGGGGGACTACTCAGTTTCGTTGAGGATGGCATCCATATTTTGACATGTCATTGTACTTTGAAATGAAAAAAAATGTTGTAAAGTTATGAAATGACATGTTTTAGTTATTAAAGAAAGTTTTAAATTCCGCTGAAAGATAAATATATGTTTTAAAATGTTTTATGCGCGATGAATGACCAACTGTGAGGTGCCCGGGAACGGGGCCTTACAAGAGAAGAAACTTAGAAGAAAACGGGTGACTCTGCTTGATACAAGGAAAAAGGACAAGATTCCCAGTCATTCTCTTGTGCCTAGGAAGAAAATAATCCAGTGGAGGTTCGATGAAGCTTCTCACAACTTTCTTGTGGAAAGGGAAAATGGTGAAGTCAACAGACTTAATGCAACCTCTCTGCTACACTCCAGCAGGTTTGATATTGCTGAGTTAGCAGAGAAGCCATTTTCCGACCCCTCCAACTCTGAAACAGCTGCAGTCATCAGAAATCATCTTAGCAGTCTTCATCTAGCCGAGCTAACTGCAAAAGCCAAGATTGAAGAAGAGTTGAAGTTGAGAAGAAAGGAGACAAGGAAAGATCTTCCACCAAGGGCACTGCCTATCTACAGATGGTGGAGGGTCCAGAATTGGAACCTATAGTTAGATGGGAATATGATTACAGTTCCCATCAACTAAGTCTTTTCAGAGGGCAACAAGAGAGGATACACATCATCCAAGGTAACAGACTGGACTTCCTATCTTGTAACACCCAGAAATTTCGGTTTGAGGTGTCATGCGACTAGAGCATCCAATCGCATGGTAGTCGCACGACTGGAGTCCCATACGCATGGAAGCCATGCGACTGGAGCTCCATACGCATGATAGTCGCACGATTGGAGAGTCCAATCGCATGGAGCTCAGGCGACTGGAGTGCCCATACGCCTGGAGCTTGGGCGACTGAACTGTAGCATTTAAGAGAGAGGGTAGCCCTTACCCACTCCCACACTCACAAACATCAGCCATAGAGAGAGAAAGAAGAGAGAAAAAGGGAGAAGACGGGAAGAAAGCTTGGTTCAAGCGGGTTCGAGAGTGCGAAATCGACGTGTAGCGAGTTAAATCGAAGCTCTACTCAACGGGATAGTTCATGTGAGTTCTAGGACCCCTCTTTTACATGTTTTTGAAGGATTTTGGGGCAAGGAACACGTCTGAAAACCCTTTTTCATGTTTTTGGGTGTAAACCCGATTTTATGCATTTGTGTATGTGAATGATGTGTTTAGAGCTCGATTTCATCCGTGGTTATGCTCGAATGAGGTCGTGGTATGTTTCCCTAAGGCTTAGGATGGTCGATTTGGGCTCAAATGGGTTTAGATGAGTTTGGAGGCCGAAAACCCTAGGTTGCAGTCGGGATGAACTCCATTCTGCATCAGCTAGGGCCAGTCGCCCGAATGGGGGTAGGCTGGAGGCCAGTCGCCGGAATGGGGGGAGACTGGAGGCCAGTCGCCCGAATGGGGGGAGACTGGAGGCCAGTCGCCCGAATGGGGGGGGCTGGAGGCCAGTCGCCCCGAATAGGGAGAGACTGGAGGCTAGTCCCTCGAATGGGGGGAGACTGGTGGCCAGTCACCCGAATGGGGGGACACTGGAGGCCAGTCACCTGAATGGGGGGAGACTGCAGGCCAGTCACCCGAATGGAGGGAGACTGCAGGCCAGCCACCCGAATGGAGGGAGACTGAAGGTCCAGTCACCCGAATGAAGGTCTAGTCACCCGAATGAAGGTCTAGTCACCCAAATGAAGGTCTAGTCACCCGAATGAAGGGCCTGGCGCATGGAGGCCAGGCGACTGAAGGGTTTCCATACGCCCGAATGTCCGTAGTATTGTCCAACTTTCGAAAAGTGCGGACTTAGACTCGGACCCTTGGGGTTGTAGATGATGAGTTGGGCATGGATGATGCAAGACGATGTATGATGATGAGTTGATGATGATGACGTGCATGATGTTATGTGTGATGTATACCTGGCGGTGCGTGTGATGTATTGTATGTCGGATGTGTGTTATGAGTGTATGATGATTCCTGTATGGTGATGATGTATGTTTAGGATTATGTGTATGTTCCTTATTATGTATATATGTCTTCCCTTGGCTTTACGTTGAACGCTAGTGAATGTAATGAAAGTAATTTATAACGTAAAGTGAAATATGATGAAAAGAGGAACGTAATGAATGAGTGAATGCATTAATGAATGAATGAACGAACACATGAAATAATGAATGGATGAAAGGCTTGCAAGTAAGTGTATGAGGTGAGTGACTCTGTGTTGCAACAGACTCGAAAGAGGTCCTTGTCGCGTACTCCGGTATTGCAGGCGACAGGATCCAGATGAATGAGAGTAAGATTGGCTTGCAAGCAGAAGGAAAAGAGGTTCACGACTCAATGAGAGTTGTTAGCTCAACTGTGTGTGGGTGTTATAGCGTGCGATCTTGGCTAACTCATAAGGGGACATAGACACAGTGGGAGTTCAGTTTTGGTAACTGCTCCGATACGTGCGATGTGGTATTTACTGTGTGCTATGTAGCGTGTGATTATGGCCTACCTCATGTGGATTATGTAGCGTGCGATGTTTGAGCTAACCCATGAGACGGCGTGCGATTCTGGCTAAACCCTGAGAGCCCTCACACACACAGGGGGAGTCGGTCTTGGTGATCTCTCCGTTAGTGCGATTTGAGCGATATGTATGGTGGAACTCATAAGGGGACATAGACACAGTGGGAGTTCAGCTTTGGTAGCTGCTCTGATACGTGCGATGTGGTATTTACTGTGTGATATGTAGCGTGCGATTTTGGCATACCTCATGTGGATTATGTAGCATGCGATGTTAGGCTAACCCATGAGATGGCGTGCGATTCTGGCTGAACCCCAAGAGTTCTCACACAGAGGGAGAGTTGGTCTTAGTGACAACTCCAATGGTGCGATTTATGCTATATGTACTTCGGGTACGAAGATGTGATGGTGCGATAAGGAAGATAATAAATGAATGAAGGACAAAGCATGAATGAAAGAAACGAACGAAAGGTATTGAACGTAATAAAAGCTAAAGAATGTATGAATGAAAATAATGAACGGAAGGAACATAGTGTTAATACAGGAAATGGGATCCTCGTCACTCGACCTCAGTAATCATGGCTGTGTGCCATGAAGAGGGTAAAGTGTGACCGGATCCAAATAGAAGTAAAAGATAGAGAATGCATGAAAGATAAAGATAGATAATGAACGAATGACAGACAGAGAATGAATGAAAGTTATGTATAAAGAATGAATGAGAAAAGAAGATAATAATGATATTATCTATGTGTACGTACGATGTGTGATAGCGTAAAAGTAAAGAAATGGTTTTTTTTAAAGTAAAGAAAAGTATGTTTTAAATATAAAACTAGAACTCACTCAGCAACGCTGACTTTGATGTGTTTCCAGTTGGCAGGTATGTTGCTGAGGATGGCACATGGCAACTACTCAGTTCCGATGAGACTGGCATCCATATTTTTACATGTCATTGTATTTTGAAATGGAAACAATTGTTGTAAAGTCATGAAATGACATGTTTTTAGTTGTTAATGAATGTTTTAAATTTCCGCTGCAAAGTAAATGTATGTTTTAAAATGTTTTATGCGCAATGAATGACCAACTGTGAGGTGCCCGGGAACGGGGCCTAACATGTCTACCAAGGACTTGTACAAGCTTCTCAGCACCACATCAGGGAAGAACAAGGAAACAGATAAATATATACTCTCCTTGGTGCTGAAAGTTTTGAGAAGAAGAGATAAGTGAAGTTTTGGTAGCATCAGCCTAGGGGGAGTTTGTTGGATCAAGAAGAAGGCTGGTGCAACCAAAACCAATTCACATAGATAATTTTTGGTACTACATACAAAGACCTCTGAAGCTTAGGATGGAACTTCCAAAGGTTGTAGAGTTCTTCCGAAGACAAAGTGAAAGATCAACCTCCGAAGATAGAACTCTACTTCCGAAGTTAAGATATGAAGAAGTTTCCAAGTCTCAGAAGAAGCAGTCTCTTCCAAAGTATAAGTACCTTCAAAAGTACTTGTTCTTCTGAAGCCACTTAACCTTCGGAAGACACTGCTATGAACCAGTGGACACAAATATGGTCTCTGACACTCCGCTGCAGACACAGCATGGCTTCTTCCTAAAGAGCCATGTAGTTGACCATACCTTATATCACTGTTTACCTTTTATGATAGTACAAGTTACCATCTTTAGTTGGTGACAAAAGGAAAGTCAGGGACATGTCCTGACTACCATATCTCAGATAAGACTTTATCCGAGATACCTTAAACTATAGTCTTGTAGTATAGGCTTTAGTTATAGGATCCCAGCTGGTTTCAAAGCATATCCGGATGTAGGTAGTATTATATAAAGGTTCTTATTGGAACTCATTTAAAAAAAGAGTCTTATAATACTTGAGTTGAGAAGCAAATATAAAAGTACCTTGAAAATTACTTCATGTGTTCATTGTTACTGGTTATATTGTGATCAACTCTTATTGATTCTATCTTTAACTGAGTGTTGTTCAAGGTGAGTTTGAGAGAAAAAACATAAGTGTTAAGTAACCCCAACCGATCCTGCAACATGTTATACAACCACCAGGGATTGAAGACCCAAACATCCCTCATATATTTTATATGTTAGGTCAAGCTCGGTATGGTCTTTATCAGGCACGCAGAATGTTGTATGAAACTCTGTCAATGTTTCTACTATAGAATGGATACACATGAGGGAAGATAGATCAAACATTGTTTTTTTAAAAAGAAAGGACTAGACTTGTTGGTTATACAAGTCTTTGTGGATGACATCATATTTGGATCCACAAACATCCTGCTTTGTTGAGAGTTTGAAACCCTTATGCAATCCAAATTCCAAATGATTTCAATAGGAGAACTTCCATTCTTGCTTGGACTTCAAGTACAATAGTCACCAGAAGGGATCTTCATCAATCAAAGCAAATATGTGAATCAGATCCTGAAGAAGTACAACATGGCTGATTGTACCTCAAGCAAGACACCATTTGCAACTATATTAAAGCTTGGACCAGATCCAGAAGGAACAATAGTAGATCAGCATCTGTATAGATCAATGATTGGTTCTCTAATATACCTTATTGCAAGCCGACTGCATATCAAGTAGATCTAAAAGAATCACACTACAAAGCAGTGAAGATGATCTTCAGATATTTGAAAGGCAAACCAGCACTTGGCCATTAGTATCATAAAGATGGAGACTTCTCTTTATTTACATACACTAACTGTGACTATGGTGGCTGCAACAACAAAAGAAATCAAAATAGGAGGATGTTAGTTTCATGGATAGATATTGATCTCTTGGCAATGAAACAAATATGTATGTGTCAATAGCTGAGGCATAATACATAGCTGTTTCTGCTTGCTGTTCTTAAGTGCTTTGGATACAAAATCAAATGCTTGATTATGGTTTTAATTTTCTAAAAACACCCATACACATAGATAATTCTGTTGCCATGTTCATAATTAATAATCATGTTTAACATTTAGAAACAAAACATAGAGACATCATATATCACTTACTAAGAGATTGCTTAGAAAAGGGTCTGATTAAATGGATCAAAGTTTGTACTGACAATCAATTAGCTGACCTCTTTACAAAACCATTGATTTAATAAGATTTCATTTTTTGGTTTAGACACTTGGTTTGATCAATTATGAACCAAACAAGTAATGTTTTCCAAAACATTAACACCATACATGCTTGATTTTATTAAAGTTCAAGTCTAATACCAAACACTCATCCTTTCAAATTCAAGATATCATTCAAATATTTATGTTTTCAATAAAGGCTGACATATTTTACTTGATTTGTGGATAGGCTCAGCATGGAACATATAACATCACATTCAATGGTGAATAACTAAATTCTCATAATTATATGGTAAGCAAAACACCCATCTTGGTGTATAGTAAGTCTTGATCTATCAAATATAGATTGCTTGTAATGTAGCTCATATACACCAATTGAAACAATTTTATAAACTGGTTAATCATACACAAGTATTTCATTTGTTATAATTCTCATAGACCTAGAGTATATTAAGGCATCCTTTGATGTGCTAAGCATAGACCTGGATTACCTATATCATGATCCAAAAATATTCCTAATAAGGAACACATCCATCTTGGATGAAACACCAATAAAGTCTATTATAAACTACATTCCTAATGAATTAATCAAAATACTCTTAAAGAGGATCACCTTCCAATGTGAAGTGAAAAAGACTTCCAATATGGATCAATCAATAAGGATCAACTTGAGCGTTTATACTCTTAAGTAACTAGGTTCTAAGTATTGAAAGTGCTTTCTTGCATATCTTGAGGAGGGTTGATCTTAATATACAACCTAGTGTGGGGTACATACAAATCATCCAAATATACCCAAAACATGATAATCACTCACTATTTAAGTAACCTGAGTTTTAGTGGATAACAATATCTGCAATCAATATTGTATTAGTATATGTGTATTCTAAAAATCATCAAATCCACTCAATAAGGGCTTAAGACTAGTACAATCTCATGGCATGTGAAAATGATTCCTTTCAAAGCATACAAATCATTCATTTCCTAGTTAGATGAAGTGTCATCTTTCTAATGCTTGTTATTCATAATGCAAGCAAAGAAGTTGGACTTTAATAATTTCCATCAAGCAAAGTCAAATTTTTGACATTTTATAAAGGGCTTTATAAATATGAAAATATTTATGGGGATTAAAAAGGAACATGGAAGTATAAAGGCAGGAGAATATATGCATCATCATACATGTGAAAATATGAAATACTAAAATTTTGAGGATTTTAAAGTTTTCAGTAATTTCATGTTTTAATTAAAGAAAATTAGCCAACCAAGCAAGCATTCAAAACAGAAGGTTGACACATATACATGCACATTATTGCTTGTGAGTGAGAACTTAACATCCATATATCAATCATGCTAAAATTTTAAGAAATGTAATAAAGAAACAATTTTTGAAAATATTTTACAAATATTGTTAAGTATGGGCAACGCATGAACAAGTACATATGCGCTGCAAATACAACAGATAAATAAGTGTTCATAGCATATATATTATGTTACAAAGCCGATAAGCAAAATTTTCAGAAACAAACAAAGTTTTTTTATATTTTGTCAACTGTAGACACAGCAGACACACAAACATGCAATTGTTGTAGCCACATTCAATCATAAAAGATGTAAAATACACCAAATATGTATAGCGGACACACATAAACACACCCGCTATGCATCTATGAACACAAACACAAACTGTTCACAGCGCATGTTGTCAGATAACATATCCACTATGAATATGGTTTCACACCACAACGGATGACCACAGGTAATCATCCATTGTAAAAACAAATCTTGTGTGCATAACGTATGTACATAATTAAGCATACGCTGTACGCAATCAAACAAGTGTTCACAGCATATCGAACTAAGTCATCCAGTGTGAATATTCGACAAATAAATATAGTGTATACAACACATGAGCAAAAAATCATCCGCTGTGAACAACTAAAACAAACATTCAAGTAGGCAAAATGCATAAATAAATATTCATCCGCTTTGTGTACCGTGTACATTTACATAGCGTATGACAATCAGTCATTAGTTGTAAACATAAAGAACAAATACTCAAGTGTCCACAGCGCATGTACCAACAAGCATCCGCTCTAAACAAATTTTTAAATCATTCAAGTGCTCACAGCGTACACATAAAATTGTACTGCGGACACATTGTAGCCACAACCCACATGATATTCATAGTGTATGACTTAAATTTAATATTAACACTATTTGTACAGCGTCCGAATAAACTGTATACACAACGTACACATGTTTTGCCGTTGCATATATAGTTCAAAACTTGTCTGATTTGCATTTATGACGAGTGTGCAAGCCAAAATCAAATTTTCTAAACATTGCTACAGTCGAACAAAATTTTATCACCAATACTCACATCTATTTAATCTCCACCATGTTATTCAATCAAACAAGTATAAGAACAAGTTCTTAATCATCAAAAAATCATCAAATCATTCAGCAAAATTATTATAATCAGAGCATTGTTAAAGCCTAGTTTAACTAATGAACCAGACCCAAAATGAAATTAATGAATGTTACTTGTGAAATCAAACACTGAATACTTTTTTAGCTATTATTTCCGCATGTATTAAACATGTTTATTTTATGTAATTTGATTATGCATTCATCGAACATATGAACAGTAAAACTATTCATGTTAAAATCATAAAGAAATTACTGTGAGATCTTTGAAATTGTTAAAAAAAACATGTTAAATATGATATAACTTATCAAACATGTTCAAAAGAAATTAACAAACATTGTATGACAGTTGATTTGGTAATAAACGCAACATCTTTCAATGCGCATTAAATGAACTAGTTTGACTAAAAAGTCATCCGAAAATGATGAAAATCTGTTATAAGATATAAAAAATGTTCTTTTTGAAACAAATTAACTCATTGTCATCAAATAAACATGATTACAAGAAATTTTGATCAAAATCACCAAAAATCAATGAGATTTGCACTTACAAATTTGACTGAAATTGACTTTGTATACTTTCATCAAAGTCAAAACTTTTCAAAATAAACAAAACCAACAAACAACATCATTGGCATTGTAATATGCTTTACACAAATGAACACTAAATCAAATATGTATTAGATCAAACTCATACATTTTAACAATTCAAGTACTAACACACATTTTCTCTTTATTTTGCAGATATGGCAAACCTTGTGTTTGTCAGAGATCACAATCTTTGTGTGTATTTATACCCTGATTCTCATAAGTCAGAGAGCTACAGTAATATGATTTATGCCATCGGACAAACTAGACTAGTTCATGCTATGAGTTTAAGACCTTTTATCTTTAAAGAACATATAGTTTTGGACTAATGCTCATCTGGAGCAAGATCAAGATTAACAGGTTATTGTTTCTTATGTTTATGATAAGCATATTACTATCTTTGAAGATATGATCAGAGGGGTTCTTTAATTGGGTGATGAGGATGCCAATGGTTCAATTTAATTTGATGATAATTTGGTGCTGCATGTATTTAGGCAGATTGGGTATACAGGAACCATTGATAGAAAACATATTAAAACGTCATACATGTGTGCTCTATTTAGGTTTCTAATGCACACTTACCAAAAGGCAATGATTAATAGGAAGACATAACGGGATGCTACTTCTTTAAGAAGTTCCTCTACTATTACAAACATCATAGCAAAGAGACCATTTAACTTTGCAGCCCAAATCCTTAATGGAATTATCTAAATTTGATTGAAGTAAGGAACAGGTTCCAAATGTATCAAAGGTTCCTTCAGATGATCATTGATGATTTATTGCCAAACATTCCAAGAGAAGAAGCTTTGTTTGAACCAGTGCACTTTAATGAGCATATGTTTAACAAAATCAATTCTACCTTGTATCATGGTGATAAAGTGTCTGCTCCATATCACATGATCAATTATGATCTTCCAGTTCCTGATGTGTTTATGAGGATTCCTGGCCAAGGAGAGCCATATATGAAATTTCAAAATGCAGGATCGGTGTTGGTCTCTCAATACAATATTTTCTCACAAACTCACTAATTCGTACTCGTTTGATGATGCCGAATCTAAAACTAAGTTCATGATAATATACTAAGTTAATGAACACAAGAATGATATTTCAAGATACTTGTATATATTACTTGTCAACTCAATCTTTGCAAGACTCTTACCTAGCATACATAATGAGTAACATTAAGAAACTATATATACTACTATCTATGTCCGATTATACTTAGAAAACCAGCTGGAACTTACATCTAAAAGATACTACATTACTAGAAGTAAGGTATCTAAGATAAAATACTATCTTAGATTAGGTAGTCATGACATGTCCATGACTTACCTTTTGTTACCTACTAAAGTTAGTAACTATACTAACTGATAAAAGGTGAAGCTTGGAATAAACTATGGTCAACTACATGGGCGTGGGAAGACGCCATGCAGTATATCAGACTTGACAGCATGTCTTATTCAGACCATACTTATGTCCATTGGTCCATAGTTTATTCTTCCGAAGGTAAATTAGCTTTGGAAGAATAAGTTCTTCCAAGGCCATTTATACTTTGGAAGAATCAACTTCTTTCGAGTCTTTTGCAAGTCTTCAGGACTTCATTCTATGGAAGGCTTTGCCTTGGATCTTCTAAGTTGAACACTTCAGAAGGAAAACTACTTAATCTCGGAAGACTTAGTCTTCCTTTAGAAGCTCCTCACACTTTAGGCTTTAGATGATCTTCAGTTTGTCTTCAGAAGAGTTGCTTTTGCTTTGGAAGACTTTCTTCAGTTGTACTCAAAATCTTTTAAGTGTAGTTTTTGTTGCACCAGCCTCATCTAATCCAACAAACTCCCCCTAGGATGATGCTACCAAAACTTCACTCTCTTCTTCTTCTCAAAACTTTCAACACCATGGAAAAAAGGTATTTATCAGTTTCCATATTTTTTTCTGACGTGGTGCTGAGAAATTTGTACAAGTCATTAGTAGAGAGGAGGTCCAATCTATTGTTATGAATGATATGTACTTTTTGTTGTGGCCCTATGAAGAAAGTTAGTTGATAGGAATTATAGTCATATTTCCATATAACTATGGAATCTGAAGTAGTGGCTTGAATCATTTGAAGGAATAAGCTTCCTTTAGTAGTGGCACCTTCTTCTTCTTCCTTTCTTAGTGTCAACTCCTCTTCATTTCTTTCCTTCTTTGTTAGCTTAGCAAGTTGAAGGCCGCCTAGGTGATTTCTGATGTGAGCGGCTACTTGGGAGTTTAAGGGATCGGAAAATGGCTTCTCTACTAACTCAGTAATGTTAAATCTACTTGCTGTAGCAGAGATGGTGTGTCAAGTCTGTTGACTTCACCCTTTTCTCTTTCAATAACAAAGTTGTAAGAAGAGTCATCGAACCTCCACTGGACAATTTTCTTCCTAAAAGTGTGGGGCTTATTTGGCAGTTTATCCCCTTTCCTGGTGTCTAGTAAAGTCACTAGTATTCCTCTTAACTTCTCCCCTTCTTCTCTGAGGAGTCAGAGTTTGTAGCCAAGAGTTGAAGAGCTTTGTCCAGTGTTCCCCTAGGAAGATCCATGAATGCATCTCTTGTGAGGTAATAGGAAGAGTCATTAATGTATCTCAGTGTTATGGACTCTTCCTCATAAGAGATGTCGCTCAGGGTTGTGAAGTTGATGTGCTTTCCATTGATCTCCTTGAACTCCTCTATGGTCAGAGACTTAGATGGTTCAGAGGATGGCTTGGGTAATGGTTAGGTTTTGGGTTGTGTTTTAAGTTTTGAGGATATGTTATGGTGGTGGTTGTTGAGAGGTAGTGGATGATGGTGGGATTAAGGCTGATTGTGTAGATTCAGGGGTGTAAGGTTAAGTAGTGCATTCGGTTTTGATAGAGAAGGGAAGAGGTGTGGGCTCAAGTTTTATTAGTTATGTTATAGGTGTTGGTTTGGGTACCATCCTCTATACACTTTGAGTTCGATATACCTCTTTCCTTCTTCCTACGCGAATGTAATATTTGATATCGCTAACATGTCGCTATAGGGTCTTCTTAGACATGGGTCCTACTTGCCTACGTGTGAAGTCGTTATCCTTGAGATAAGCCTTCATCCAGGCATTGTCTCACACCTTCTTGGCAGCCATAAGTCTGGCCTCCTCCTATTTCCTTTTCTTCTCCTTCACCTTCTCTCTTGCAGCTTTCTTCCTCTCCTTATTGATCTGATCATGTTCTTTGATAAAAAGGAACAAGATTGTCTCATTTTCATGACGAGTCAGCTCCTCCTGAGAAGTTAGCTCCTCTTGAGAATAGTCCCTTGAGCATAGGAAGGCTGTCCTCTGCGCCCTCTCCCTTTTTTATCTTCTTATCTCTTTCTCCTATTCTCTTCCTCTTCGATCAACCTTGCTGCTTGCTCCTTCTCATTTTGCAGCATGGTTGCCTTCTCCAGTTTTATAAGCTCATCAAGTGGGAGTAAGAGCATTTCTTCATTATCCACTACTAGATTGATAAGCCTATCTATCACCTCTACTCTTCTTTTTTTATTGATAGACTCTTGAGTTACTACTGCTGCCTTCCTGCTTGTAGCCAGCAGCTTCCTAGTATTGAGTCTGCCTTTTCTTTTTAGCTTTTCCAACCTTTCTTCTTCAAGAATCTCTTCATCTATCATCTTCCATTTTCCTTTGGGATCTGAGGAAGATTCAGCCTTTGGGGATTATGGCTTGGATGATTCAAGTTGGGGAGAGTGGAGATAAACTTGTGGTGTTGAAGAGAGAGGGATCTTAAGAAAGTCCTCACTGTTTACCTTAAAGGATAGATCAAGGATAGACTCTGTGATAAGCAGATCATCAGATAAGGATGAAAATTCAATAATCACTTCTGCAGCTTGAACTTCAGCTTCAGAAGACATTTGAATATCACTACCTGTCCCAACTAATTCAGTTTCTAGGCCATGAGTCATTATTTCCCCTTCAAAGTCAATCTTAGGTTCAATAGGGACTTTTGGTTGACTAACTTATTTCTTAGTGGTAGGTGGTGCACTCAACCTTTGAAGCTCTTCAGCTCCAACGTATGCTACTGCAACATCAGGCGAGGGTTGTTCAAGTAAGAAGCTTATGAGATACTTGGTTAAGAATCTATGAAGATCAATAAGCATCCTAGGATCCACTTGAATTGCAATGGGAGGTGGCTGATGAAAGATGGATGTGGAATATTATGTTGTAGGATGAGTTGAGGATGGAGTTGAGATGGCCAGGGTAAGATCCTCATGTCTTTGACTCTGTACATTCTCCCCCTTTTTAGTAGCATCATCTTGAGAAGTAGATGAGCCAGAGGAAGAATTTAAAGAGACTTGAACTGTTACATGTCTAACAAACTTCTTAATTTGCGTCTCAGTTAGTTTGGCCTTGAGATTTTCAATCTTAAGTTGCTGAGTGGCACACTTATCTTCTAAAATCCTAATCTTGTATTCAAGGTTTGAGACTTTAGAAAGTAGGTACTGAATGGTGAGTTGTATACTTCTCTCATCTTCTTTTGAAGAATCATAGGGAGATGAGATAACATACTTTGTATGTTTATACTCACCACCAGATGTGGTTTCTTGGCACCCTGGTTTCCCTTGCGGACTGATGTCTCTTTCAGAGATATCAATTGGAAAGGTTGTCATAGACTCAGTCTCAATGATGTTACCACTATCCTTAGAGGTCAATGAGACACTCTCAGTAGTGGTAGCTGATCCTACATGAGTCCTCTCCATACCTATAGGACTCACCTCAGTCTGGCTTAACTGATGTAGGCTAAAAATCAGAGGTTCCCTGTTGCTTAGTTGATCTAGAGAGTGGTGTGGTAGATCACCATCATAGCCCTAAGGAAATATAAGATCGTCATCGGATTGGGTTAATAGGTCAGTGAAGGATATAGCAGTTATACCTAATGACCCGGGACCTTGGTCAACATCTAGTGGCATTGAGCTAGTGATATGGGTGTCCCTTTTTGGCTACTCAGGGGAGTGTTAGGATTCACCCAGAGGGCTTGAATCTTAGGCAATAGGCTTATCAGGTTGATACTAAGGAGACTCAACACTGATATTGAGATCAATTATGGAGGATTGTTAGACCTCTGGCTGAGTGGGAGCTTTTTGTTCCAGTCTAGCCTTTTTGGCTTGAATAGAGGGGACTTGTTCAATCAGAGTAGATGAAACAAGGGTTCATTTGGGGTATCTTTGGTATGTGATATTGATAAGGTAGGAAGAAGTGATTGGCTGTAAAGTGGCGGTGGCTAGTGTGGGTTCATCACTTGTTGGGTCTACATGGATGTCACCGGGAGCCATTGGCTCAAGCATACATGGAAGGAGGTTTGTGAACCTTCTAGTAAAGTTAGAGGATATCTTCTTTAGCATCTTGAAAATACCCTACCTAATTTGAGGAAAACTAGAAGATCTGTATATTCTAGCTTCTCGTGATCCAACTCATAATTGATTATGTGCTAGATATACCTATAATACATGTAAAATGTGGTCATAGTGAGATTACCTCGTAAGTTATTCAGCACAAACCTAGAGTAGTTGAATCTGAGGCCCTATACCAATCTGTGTACTAGGCAGCCCAGATCATAAGGAATTTGATCCCAACCCCCTGACTTGTTTGACAAGCTATGAAGGATGACATGCAGCAAGAACTTCCAGTAGTAGGAATAGTTAAACTTGTAGACTGTGGACTTGCTGACGTCTCCTCCTTATCCCATTTCGGTATATGTGTCTTCCAAATCTTGTTTGGGGAACTCCGTGGGGGCATCTTCATCATGAAGCTCCAAATGCTCCCTTTGGTGGCTTCATTGACGGTAATCTCCTATGTGCATACTCTTGACCTGATAACCCTTTGACCAGTAAGCATGTCATTTTGACCATTGGCCTAGAATTCAGCCATATGAGTTGAGTAAATAATGGGTTTTATGGTCAGAGCAGTGAAATATGCTAATGGGGCTAGGAATTGGATGTGATTAGGGCAAAAATCGACATCCATGGAAGAGTCCAGGATGGCGACTTGGTTGTCCTGGGCATTGAAGGCCATTATTTCAACGGAGTTTGAGAATAGTAGTTTGAGAGTGAGTGAAGTTGATAATGGTGATTTTAGGTCTTTTATAGTGTAAAGAAATTAATGAAAGAAGGTCGGAAATATTTAAATGGTGGTGAAAAATCAAACCAATAAGGTGATAGGATGTTTTGGGTTCCGATTTGACAGTGGCGGTAAGAAAGACCTTTTAAAAATTCTAACAATCATCAACAAAATCTTACTTTTTGCAGAGTGGGCCCCAAGGATTTCCATTACATAGTAAAGTTTCTTCCGAGAGTAAAATTTCCTATCGGAAAGTTTTCTTCCGAGAGTAAATTTGCTTCCGAGAGAACACTTGTGTTTCTCTAGAGTAAATTTGCTTCCAAGAGAACACTTGTGTTTCTCTTTTTGGATTGTCTTTCGAAGCCACTTTATCTTCTAAATCAAATTATATCTTGAGGAGAAATTAGCTTCTGAGAGTAAAGTGTTCTTCCGGGAGAAGAAGTTAGTAACCTTTGAAAGGAAACTTGATCTATGATCAAATGATCTTCCAAGGCTAAAAACTTTTAACAAGAGAATACTTGTGCAGAGGAATTCTCCTTCTGAAGATGAATAAGGATTTCCTCTGAGAGTAAATTTCTCTTTGAAAAAATTTATACTTAGAGAATTTTGGAGGAAACCTTTTATAACAGTGCTTAGATTGTAAATAGACAACTTAGACATGACATATTTTCAAAAGATTTTTAAAAGAGGATTTATTAATCAATGGTGATCATCCCAAGAGCCTTAATTAAGTACCTAAATCTTTGTTCATCAAAGGATTTGGTGAATAAATCTGCGTATTGTTCATTTGAATCAACTTTGACTAGTTTGATCAAGTTTTCTCATTTATATCTTGCAATGAGATACATTAGAGATCCAATAATTACCTTGTTCTTATGCTGATCAGTGTCCTCCCCTTCGGAATCAGGACAAAGATTATGTTTTCTTTGTATAGGTGTCTTGGAGAGCTTAAAATCTTTCATATCAAATCTTTCTAAGATGACCTTGATATACTTAGATTGATTGATGAAGAACTCAGCTCTCATCTATTTCACTTGAATTTCTAGGAAGAAATCAATATTTCCCATTGAACTCATTTCAAATTTTATTCTCATGATGCTTTCAAAGTCTTTACATATTTGATTATTAAATGAACCAAATCTAATGTCATCAACATAGACTTGTACAAACAACATGTCCTTCCCAGACTTCTTTATGAACAATGTCTTGTCTATAGTGCCTTTGGTGTAGCCCTTCTTTAGAAGAAACTGAGACAGTGTCTCATACCAAGCCTAGGTGCTTGGTGTAATCCATAAAGAGCTTTGTCCAATTTGCACACATAGTTGGGGTGCTGTGGGTCTTCAAATCCAGGTGGCTGACACACATAGACTTCTCTATCAATATTCCTATGCAGAAATGCACATTTCATATCAAGTTGATGGACTGTGAGGTTCTTGGATGCTGTAAAAGCAAGAAAGATTCTCACAGCCTCAAGTCTTGCAACATGTGCAAAAACATCAGTGTAACCTATCCCTTACTCTTGTGTATATCCTTGAACTACAAGTCTATCCTTTTTCTTGATTATTAAACCTCTATCATCTCTTTTATTCCTTAACACCCACTTGGTGCAAATACAGACTTTACAGGTGGCAATTGACATAGTTTTGTACATTTTGCCTCTTGAATTGAAGCAACTCCTCTTGCATTGCTTCGACCTAATGTTGTCCTTGAGAGTTACCTCTACCTTCTTAGGTTCCACTTAGGAGAGAAAGCACGAGTACAAGCAGATATTCCTATTATTAGTTTGTCTTCTAGTTCTCACACCTTCTAAGACATCCCCAATGTTGTTCTCAGCTGGATGAGTGCTATGGATCCTGAGTCTTAGAATCACATCTAGTTGCATAGATAGGTCAAAGTTTGAAAGGTTTTTCTTAGGATTGTGAACATTGATTCCAGTTGATGTCTCACTCTCATTCAATGAGGACTGATTTAATGAATGAGTGACATCATCAATGGTGTTTTGTTATGAAGCAGTATTAACAGTTTTCTGTTCCTCCAGATTACTGTCTTCATTAGCTCCATGTTGAGAGTTAGTGTTTTCATCTAATGACTTTTGAGGTTCAACTGACAGACAACTTGTTAAAGTTCCACTATTTCCTGTAATATTCAAACTTTCAGGACTTGCAGCAATAGGAGCTTGCTCTTCATGTCTTCTTGAAGAAAGTGGAAAGGGTCTCAGTAACTCAAACACTTAATCATTATAGAAGTCATTTTGAGTTACTGTTCTAGCTGAAACATTCTCACAAGATGGTTTAGAATACTTGGAAAACAATTCTAAGTCAAAGATATGGTCAGGGCCATTCCCCTTAATATAAGGAGTGTGCTCATTTACAATAATATTAGACGATTCCTCAAATTGTTGACTCTTAATGTTATATACTCTATAAGCTTTAGAGCATGAAGAGTATCCAACAATGATAGCATCATCTGACTTTTTGGTAAATTTTGCCAAATTGCCTTTTGTGTTATGTATGGTACACCTGCTGCCAAAGGACCTTAGGAATCCAATGAATGGTGGCCTCTTGTTCCATAGCTTTGAATCAGCTAACATAGTTCTTGCACCCTCAACAAGTGTCTTGTTCCTCCTCTCAGCAACACCATTTTGTTAAGGAGTTCTACGAGCACTATATTGTTTGGTAATCCCTTTTGAGTTATAGAATGAGTCAAGAACCTGATTTTTAAACTTAGTCCCTTCATCACTTCTAATTGTTTTTACCTTGTGATCAATTTGATTTTCTATTTTTAGAATGAAAGATTTTAACATTTTAGTAGTTTCATCCTTAGTTCTTAAAAAGAATACCCATATGAATCTTGTAATATCATCAACTATCACAAGGCAATATGATTTTCCTTCCAATGCTCATTATACTTGTGGGACCAAATAGATCCTTGTGCAATAAGTGTAATGAAGTGATGATGGAATTAACTTCTTAGAATTTATGGGTTGCCTTATGTTGCTTTCCTTTAAGACAAGAATAATAGTTGTCTTTATAGAAAAACTCATTTCTAGGCACTCGATATACCAAGTTATTTTTAACTAGCTTATTCATGGTTTTAAATTTGACATGACACATGCTCTTATGCCAAAGAGTTGATTCATCACCATTTTCTTTGGAAAGAAAGCATGTAAGTCCACCTAGTGGGGAAGCATTGTTCATATCTAGCTTGTACATATCCCTCTCCTAGGAGATCTAAGAGGCACCAATTCCTAAGGAATTGTCATCCCTGGTTTGAGGATAATGCATTCATGCTCTGCGAAAAGCATTTGATGCTTTTGATCACGGAACTAAGAAACACCCAAGTGATTGTATTCAAGCTGTTTGACAAAATTTTCTTCGTCCACTTTTAACTTACTATGAGATTCATTACCTCTACTAGAAATGTATCCTCCGGCTTTACCTCTATATTGAAAAGGACCTCCATTAAAATGTTAAAATTATTGAAGAAGAGATCTATTCCCTGTCATATGCTCGGAGCATCCACTGTCTACAATCCAAATATTTCCATTCTTGTCATGTTGAAGTCCATGCACACAAGGTGAAATGATTAGTTACTATTGGAAGCCCAAGCCTTATTGGTCTTGGGCTCTGTGACATCCGTCACCAAAGGTCCGTCTATTGACGTCATCTGTTAATTTTTGTTGTCGGTCATCCCTGACCTTTATAGCCCATCTATGTGGATATTATGCCTGTATGCTTGCTTGGTTAACCCTATGCGTGTGCTATCGTTGCTTGAATTGTTATCAACCTAAAACGTTTTCCAAGATTTGCCCCGTTACCATTAAACGCACCGTTTTTATAAGTACATAATGTCACAAATAAAATCATTTTAAATTATAAATATCATTAATAACATTTTATCTTTAATAAAACAAGACTAATTAATAACGTTTTCAACCCAAAAAAAATTTAGGAACTCGGGGCAAAGTGTAGGGACTAAAAGTGACATTTTTGCAAACTTGGGATGGGTATAAAAACCCCATTCCCAGCCATTTTTCACCATCTTCTTCATTTCTTCATCTTTTCTTCTCCTTCACTCTCTTCACTACTCTAGCACCAAAAACCGCTCATTTTCTCGCGTTTTCACCGTCAAAACTTGGTTATCTACGCAAATACTAACTTCTAGCAGGTAGATAACTTTGTTTGACCCGTTTCTTGCTCGATTTCACTTCTGCCTTTCTAGGGTTTCGGGTGCTCGGGTTCATCCGAGCACGTGAGGTCGTGTAGCCTTGCATGTTGCGTTTCTGAGTGTGCTTCTTGTTTAGGCATGTTAGAATAGGTATTCTGGAACTTTTTGGGGTGTAAAACGAGTGCACGGAGCAGCTGGAGACTGCTCTGCACTCGACAGTCGCGAATCTGCTGTTCATCGTGACTGGGTCTGTTCACGCGACTGAGCCGTGCGAATGGGCGAATCGTACGACTGAGTCATGCGTATGGGTGTGTCGTGCGACTGAGTGGTGCGACTGGGGCGAGTCGTATGACTGAGTCATGCGACTGGGTGTGTGCGATTGAATGTGTGTGCGAATTAGTCTATGCGAGTGAGTGTGCGTGCGATTGAGTCAGTGCGAATGAGATTGTGTGCGATTGTGCGTGAGTCGTACGACTGAAAGGCCAGTCGCACGAATGAATGTTCAATCGCACGAATGAAGCCGATTCATGCGAATGAAGGTTCAATCGTGTGTATGGAGGTTGAGTTGTGTGACTGGGTCTTGCATGGTACGACTGAATGCTTAGTCGCATGAATGAAGGTTCAATCGTACGAATGAAGCTGATTCGTATGACTGAAGGTCCATTCATACGAAGGAAGGGTTGAGTTGTGCGTCCTGTCCTGTTGTGTGACTGATGATGGTGTGTGTGTGTGTGGATCCCCTTTTCGGAGATCTTACGACGATAAGGTAACATTAATAAAGTGTCATAGCTTGACCACAAAGATTAAAGTCAACGCTATCAACAGGCACATACTATTTAAAATAACCTAGTATGATATGTGTTTGTCTGCTTGTGTGCGTACTACCCACGACCGAACCGAAACTGCCCGAGCCTATTGATATCATCTTATGCTTTATGCTCATTATTAATGCTTATCAGTAACTGTCAATAGGTGTTGATTGTTCATAGCATCCTACCATTGGGAACATTCATCATACGTGCTTATCATCTGTTCAGTGAGTTTTGTGGCCCCCTTTACTCTTATAAATCCTTTTTCAAATATTTTCAACTTGGGGGAAAAGAATGCTCACCTACTACTTGATTTTAGGCACCTTCCCTAGTGGAAATTGGCTACTACTTCTATGAGTAACTTATCTTGCTTATCTTGTGATTGCTGCTATATGAACTTGAACTATGTGCTATGTTACCCCTATGTATGTTACTTAGTGGTAACATAATACTATGTGCTACTACTTGATGTTATGTGTTGTTTGATGCTACTTGTGAATGCTATTGACCTTGGATGCTCTCGGCGGTGTGGCTCTTCTGTGTGGTTCTTCTGTGTGGTTTTTCTAGCCGATCATCCATTACAACCATCAATCCTGGAAATTGGGACCTAAAGATTGGTTTGGTTGTAACCTATACGTATGCGCTGTGTGGATCTTGCTACGTCATGTTAAACTCATTTTACTATGGAAAACCTTTTTATATAACCATTAATCCCGGTAATGGGACCTAAGGACTGGTTTGGTTATACACTATACGTATGCGCTGTGTGGATCTTGCTACGTCTTATTAAACTAGTTATGCCTTGAGAATACTTTCTTTACAGCCATCAATTCCCGTGAGGAACCGAACATTAGGTTTGGCTGTAGCTACTTATAACTGGTACAACCGCCTATACATAAGTATAGTTGCGGTGGCTCTTATTAAACTTACTGGTTTCGTCTTAACATCTTTTATTACTTAAAACCTGCGAAGCTCACCAACCATTATGTTGACCATTTTGAGCATATCTTTTCAGGTGATCAAGGTAATTGAAGATCTAGTAGTGCTGCCTTTTAGAGGAGACCCTAGGATAAATTTGTAAATATTACCCTTGTAAAGCTTGAACATGGTCTTTTGTATACTTGTTCCCGAGTTGTGGGAATTTACACTACAATTATCCTTAATGCTTATGTGATCATTTATGTTGTGCTTATGGCTATGCTGTCGTGAACTTTGATTATACACGACACAAGTCTCCATTTGTGTTTAGGTGTCGTCATGACACGCTTGTCATCATATTTTTATTGCTACTCTATCGTATACCATGTGTTATGACGATCCCGTCTAGCTCGCATCCTCGTGTTTCCGCTATCAGCGGGGGTGTGACAGACTGGTATCAGAGCCATTGGTTATAGAGAATTAGGCAATTACACTTGACCTAGACTATAACCTAGGAACCTTCATGTAGATTTGCATGCTTAAGCTTGTGTGCATTTATATATCTCGTGTATGTATTCCTCTTTACATGTTTGATTATCCTTCTGTCATGTGATCTTCACCTTGTGCTTGAGCCCTTGTGCTCGTCCCCTTATGAGATGCTTTCTATTAGATCTTCTGTTCCCTCTGCGTACCAAGTTATCATAACCAAATTCGGGTATTGAGACCCGAAGAGATCTTCACAGATCATACATTGCGCTAGACCTCAGATACTGAGACCAACCCGAGGAGGCTATGTCTGGGTCCTCTCAAGGACGCGAGATAGACAACCTCCGCCAGACCATATGTGATTACATGTTGGGCTCTCAGATAACTTGATGGGTTATTATGGATATGATGTGAAGAAAGGTCGGATGTCATGTAACCGGATTAGGCATCATTCTCGGTACATCGTGGGTGTGGTGGGAACGCTGCGGGGAACCCTATATATAAACATCATCGGTATACCGAAAATATGCTTAAAATGGGCTGCATGGTGATCTTGACTGACTGGAACATGAAACGTTGGAACTTGATAAGTGGAGTACTTGTGTATCTTACAGTGACTAAAGCTTATATGTTGCCTCTTGTATGAATAGAACATGCCGCCTCGAAGATCTACCCGCAGCAATAGTAGCGGAAGTGAAGCCCCGAGGGGCAGAGGCAGAGGCAGGGGTAGACCTCCAATAGCAAATGAAGGCCCTTCTGGCAATACGCAAGGCACTGGAAATGCTGATATGGCAGCCTTAATTGCTCAACAATTGACTGCCCTGATTCCAACTATTGTAGCTCAGGTGAGCGATGCTCTGCAACAACAAAACCACCCCCACGGGGACGGTGGTAATGAAAACGAGGACACTGGGAACCCGATTGGGAATGAAAGCAATCAGGAGACTGGAAATGGTGGTACAGCAGGAAATGAAGCTAGGGCTGCTAACACCAAACAGGGCTGTTCTTACAAGGAGTTTGTGGCCTGTAAGCCCCGGGATTTCGATGGGAAAGGTGGGGCGATAGCCCTGACTAGATGGCTTGAGAAGATGGAGGTTGTGATCGACATCAGTGAATGCCTCGATAGCCAACGGATCAAGTACGTTACGTGCTCACTGCAGGGCAGAGCACTAACCTGGTGGAACACCCAGGTTCAAGCTAGAGGAAGGGAATGTGCGATGCAGATGACTTGGGATGAATTCAAAGCCCTGATTACTGAGGAATACTGCCCTTTCAACGAGATGCAGAAACTTGAGCATGAATTTTGGAATCATGCTATGGTGGGGGCTGGGCACGCAGCTTATACTGACCGATTCCACGACTGGCTAGACTAGTTCCACACCTAGTCACTCCGGAATCCAAGAGGATAGAAAGGTACATTTGGGGACCCGCGCCTCAAATCCGGGAAATGGTAACTGCAGCTGCTCCTCCTACAATCCAGAGCGCAATTCTGAAAGCTGGCGCTCTCACTGATGAGATGATAAGGACAGGGGTATTGGGTAAAGGAGCAGAGAGAAGGAAGGAAGCTGGGGAAACGAGCCGGTCCAGTACCGGAAAGTTTGATAAGAGGGCCAAAGCAACCAGAAAATTTGTGGCCGTGACTCAAGGGAAGAAGAAATATGCTGGGCCGCACCCGAGATGTGACAGGTGCAATCTTCATCATCCTCCAGCAGCGCCGTGCCGGGTGTGTTTGAACTGCAGACGCCCGGGGCATCAAGCAAGAGACTGCAGAGTAGCCCAAACCTGGTGGCACCCATCAACACGGTTAACCCCGCCGGGAATGTCAGGGCTTGTTACGAGTGTGGAGGCCTCGATCACTTCAGAAATATGTGCCCCCGACTGAATAGGGCATAGGTTCAGCAAGGAAACAACCAATAGCAGATAATGGCCATAGCAGGTGCTCAAGGCCAAGGAAACCAAGGTAATGCTGCACGGGGTCGTTCCTTCGTCATTGGAGCTAATGATGCCCGTCAAGATCCAAACGTTGTCACGGGTACGCACTTACTCAATAACCACTTCGCATCTGTACTGTTTGATACTGGGGCAGACAATAGCTTTATATCATCTGAGTTTGTGCAAATGCTTGATTTGAGTGCCAATAGACTAGAAACTAGTTACTCTCTAGAAATGGCAAATGGTAGGGTTGAACAGGCAGAGGAAATTATTAAGAACTGCACCCTAATATTGGAAGACCAGGCCTTCAACATAGATTTGATACCTTTTGAGTTGGGGAGCTTTGACGTAATAGTGGGAATGGATTGGTTGTCTAAGCATGGAGCCCAGATTGTTTGCCGAGATAAAGTAGTGCGGATCCCCATGTCAGATGGGAAAGTACTCAGAATACAAGGAGAGACCGGGAAAGAACTTGAAGCTTATTACCTGCATGAAAGCACGCCAAGGTCTACGGAAGCAGTGTTACACTTTTCTGGCTCACGTGGTAGAAAAGAAGGAAGAAGAGACGAAATTGGCAGACATTCTGATTGTACGGGATTACCCGGAAGTGTTCCCTGATGATTTGTCTGGATTGCCTCCTCCACGACAGGTGGAATTCCATATAGAGTTGGTTCCTGGAGCTACACCGATAGCTAAGACACCGTATCGGTTAGCACCCTCAGAGATGCAAGAGTTATCAAGCCAACTACAGGAACTACTGGAGAAAGGTTTTATTCGACCGAGTTATTCACCGTGGGGAGCACCAGTGTTATTTGTCAAGAAGAAGGACGGGTCGTTCCGTATGTGTATCGACTACAGGGAATTGAACAAATTGACCGTGAAGAATCAATATCCTCTTCCTAGAATAGACGACCTGTTCGATCAGTTGCAAGGAGCCTCGTATTTCTCTAAGATTGACCTTCGATCTGGATATCATCCACTAAGAGTATTCGAGGACGATATTCCGAAAACAGCATTTAGAACTCATTACGGCACTATGAGTTCTTGGTCATGCCGTTTGGGTTGACCAACGCACCAGCTGTCTTTATGGATTTAATGAATCGGGTGTGCAAGCCTTACCTAGATAAGTTCGTGATCGTATTCATAGACGACATACTCATCTACTCTCGTTCGAAGGAGGATCACGAAAAACACCTCCAAGCAATTCTAGAACTGTTGAAGGAGGAGAAACTTTTCGCCAAATTCTCGAAGTGTGAATTCTGGCTTCGAGAAGTGAAGTTTTTGGGTCATGTGGTTAACGAAGATGGAATTCATGTGGACCCCGGTAAGATTGAAGCTGTGAAGAAATAGGATACTCCCCAAACACCCTCAGAAATACGGCAATTCCTAAGATTGACCGGATACTACCGTCGTTTTATTGCGAACTTTTCGAAGATCACACAACCGTTAACGCTGCTAACCCAGAAAGACAAGAAGTTTGATTGGGGACATGCACAAGAACGAGCCTTCCAGACATTGAAAGAAAAGCTGTGCAATGCTCCCATACTGTCCCTCCCAGACGGAACTGATGGTTTTGTGGTATACTGCGATGCTTCACATCAAGGGTTGGGATGTGTGCTAATGCAAAGAGATAAGGTAATTGCCTATGCATCGCGACAACTAAAGGTGCATGAAAAGAACTACACAACTCATGACTTGGAGTTGGGCGCTGTAGTATTTGCACTCAAGATATGGAGGCATTATCTATATGGAACCAAATGCATCATTTACACAGATCATAAGAGCCTTCAACATATTCTTGATCAGAAGGAACTTAACATGCGACAGCGACGCTGGGTAGAGTTACTTAGCGACTACGATTGTGAAATCCGGTATCATCCCGGGAAAGCTAACGTGGTAGCTGATGCTTTAAGCCGCAAGGAACGCGTGAAGACATTACGTGCTCAAGCGCTAGGATTGACTATTCAAACCAATCTAAAGGTTCAAATTCAAATTGCGCAAAGTGAGGCTTTGAAAGAAGAAAAACTTGCGGGAGAAGAATTCGAGGGATGGATAAACAAATGAGTCGCAAGGATGACGGCATACATTACTTCATGGATCGTTTATGGGTCCCCAGATGGGGAGGTGTACGTACACTAGTCTTGGATGAAGCACACAAGACTCGATACTCTGTTCATCCTAGTGCAGACAAGATGTACCACGATCTGAAGGAGCTGTACTGGTGGCCAGGTATGAAGAAAGATATTGCATTATATGTGAGCAAATTCTTGACATGTTCAAAGGTCAAGGCTGAACACCAGAAACCATCGGGATTATTGCAACAACCTAAAATCCCCGAGTGGAAATGGGAGAACATCACTATGGATTTCATTACCAAACTCCCGAGAACGCCAAGCGGACACGACTCGATATGGGTCGTGGTGGATCGAATGACAAAATCCACTCACTTCTTGCCTATCCGATAAGACTATAAGATGGATAAGCTGGCAAGGGTGTACATCAAAGAGGTTGTGACACGGCACGGGGTGCCGGTTCAATCATATCCGACCGAGACAGTCGATTCACTTCACGATTTCGGCAGACGTTACAGAAAGCGATGGGCACTCGATTAGACATGAGTACAGCCTATCACCCCTAGACAGACGGCCAAAGTGAACGAACGATATAGACGCTTGAGGACATGCTGAGGGCATGCGTTATTGATTTTGGTGGCAGTTGGGATACTCATCTACCGCTGATCGAGTTTTCCTACAATAACAGTTACCATACTAGTATTGGTTGTGCACCGTTCGAAGCGTTGTATGGACGGAAATGTAGATCGCCTGTATGTTGGGCCGAGATTGGTGAAAGCCAGCTAACAGGTCCCGAAATCATTCAAGAAACAACCGATAAGATCTTCCAAATCAAAGACAGACTCAAAGCTGCTAGAGACCGCCAAAAGAGCTATGCCGACAACCGTCGGAAGCCACTAGAGTTTAACGTTGGGGATCGAGTGTTGCTTAAGGTCTCTCTGTGGAAAGGGATCGTACGGTTTGGAAAGAAAGGGAAGTTGGCCCCAAGATATGTTGGACCATTCGAGATCACAGAAAGAATCGGTCCGGTGGCATACCGATTAAGGTTGCCATAAAAGCTTAATAGTGTATATGATACTTTCCATGTATCGAACCTCAAGAAGTGTTTAGCTGACGAATCACTTCACGTGCCTATTGAGGATATCAAGATTGATCAAAGCCTCCATTTTGTGGAGGAACCTATTGAGGTCATGGACCGAAAGGTCAAAAGGTGGAGGCGCAGCAAGATACCTATTGTTCGTGTAAGATGGAATTCCAAACGAGGGCCAGAGTCTACATGGGAACGTGAAGATCAGATGAGACTCAAATATCCACACCTATTCAAGGATGACACCCTTAGACCTAGCACCAGTTGAATTTCGGGACGAAATTCCCTCAACTGGGGGATACTGTGACATTCGTCACCAAAGGTCCGTCTATTGACGTAATCTGTTAATTTTTGTTGTCGGTCATCCCTCACCTTTATAGCCCATCTATGTGGATATTATGCATGTATGCTTGCTTGGTTAACCTTATGCGTGTGCTATCGTTGCTTGAATTGTTATCAACCTAAAACGTCTTCCAAGATTTGCCCCGTTACCATTAAACGTACCGTTTTTATAAGTACATAATGTCACAAATAAAACCATTTTAAATTATAAATATCGTTAATAACATTTCATCATTAATAAAACAAGACTAATTAATAACGTTTTCAACCGAAACAAAATTTAGGAACTCGGGGCAAAGTGTAGGGACTAAAAGTGACATTTTTGCAAACTTGGGATGGGTATAAAAACCCCATTCCCAGCCATTTTTCACCATCTTCTTCATTTCTTCATCTTTTCTTCTCCTTCACTCTCTTCACTACTCTAGCACCAAAACCGCTCATTTTCTCGCGTTTTCACCGTCAAAACTTGGTTATCTACGCAAATACTCACTTCTAGTAGGTAGATAACTTTGTTTGACCCGTTTCTTCCTCGATTTCACTTCTGCGTTTTCTAGGGTTTCGGGTGCTCGGGTTCATCCAAGCACATGAAGTCGTGTAGGCTTGCATGTTGCGTTTCTGAGTGTGCTTCTTGTTTAGGCATGTTAGAATAGGTATTCTAGAAGTTTTTGGGGTGTAAAACGAGCGCACGGAGCAGCTGGAGACTGCTTTGCACTCGACAGTCGCGAATCTGCTGTTCATCGCGACTGGGTCTGTTCACGCGACTGAGCCGTGCGAATGGGCGAATCGTACGACTAAGTCATGCGTATGGGTGTGTCGAGCGAATGAGTGCTACGACTGGGGCGAGTCGTACGACTGAGTCATGTGACTGGGTGTGTGCGATTGAATGTGTGTGCGAATGAGTCTATGCGAGTGAGTTTGCGTGCGATTGAGTCAGTGCGAATGAGATTGTGTGCGATTGTGCGTGATTCGTACGACTAAAAGGCCAGTCGCACGAATGAATGTTCAATCGCACGAATGAAGCTGATTCGTGCGAATGAAGGTTCAATCGTGTGTATGGAGGTTCAGTCATATGACTGGGTCTTGCATGGTACGAATGAATGCTTAGTCGCATGAATGAAGGTTCAATCGTACGAATGAAGCTGATTCGTACGACTGAAAGTCCATTCATACGAAGGAAGGGTTGAGTCGTGCGTCCGGTCTTGTTGTGTGACTGATGATGGTGTGTGTGTGTGTGGATCTCCTTTTCGGAGATCTTACGACGATAAGGTACATTAATAAAGTGTCATAGCTTGACCACAAAGATTAAAGTCAGCGCTATCAACAGGCACATACTATTTAAAATAACCTAGTCTGATATGTGTATGTCTGCTTGTGTGTGTACTACCCATGACCGAACCGAAACTGCCCGAGCCTATTGATATCATCTTATGCTTTATGCTCATTATTAATGCTTATCAGTAACTGTCAATAGGTGTTGACTGTTCATAGCATCCTACCATTAGGAACATTCATCATATGTGCCTATCATCTGTTCAGTGAGTTTCGTGGCCCCTTTTTACTCTTATAAAACCTTTTTCAAATATTTTCAACTTGGGGGAAAGGAATGCTCACCTACTTAACTTGATTTCAGGCACCTTCCCTAGTGGAAGTTGGCCGGTACTTCTATGAGTAACTTATCTTGCTTATCTTGTGATTGCTGCTATATGAACTTGAACTATGTGCTATGTTACCCCTATGTATGTTACTTAGTGGTATAACACATTACTATGTGCTACTACTTGATGTTATGTGTTGTTTGATGCTACTTGTGAATGTTATTGACCTTGGATGCTCTCGGCGGTGTGGCTCTTCTGTGTGGTTCTTCTGTGTGGTTCTTCTAAGCCGATCATCCATTACAAGCATTAATCCCGGAAATTGGGACCTAAAGATTGGTTTGGTTGTAACCTATACGTATGCGCTGTGTGTATCTTGCTACGTCATGTTAAACTCATTTTACTATGGAAAACCTTTTTATATAACCATTAATCCCGATAATGGGACCTAAGGACTGGTTTGGTTATACACTATACGTATGCGCTGTGTGGATCTTGCTACGTCTTATTAAACTATTTATGCCTTGAGAATACTTTCTTTACAGCCATCAATTCCCGTGAGGAACCGAACATTAGGTTTGGCTGTAGCTACTTATAACTGGTACAACCGCCTATACATAAGTATAGTTGCGGTGGCTCTTATTAAACTTACTGGTTTCATCTTAACATCTTTTATTACTTAAAACCGGCAAAGCTCACCAACAATTATGTTGACCATTTTGAGCATCTCTTTTCAGGTGATCAAGGTAATTGAAGATCTACGAGTGCTGCCTTTTAGAGGAGACCCTAGGATAAATTTTGTAAATATTACCCTTGTAAAGCTTGAACATGGTCTTTTGTATACTTGTTCCCGAGTTGTAGGAATTTACACTACAAGTTATCCTTAATGCTTATGTGATCATTTATGTTGTGCTTATGGCTATGCTGTCGTGAACTTTGATTATACACGACACAAGTCTCCATTTGTGTTCGGGTGTCGTCATGACACGCTTGTCATCATATTTTTATTGCTACTCTATCGTATACCATGTGTTATGACGATCCCGTCTAGCTCGCATCCCCGTGTTTCCGCTATCAGCGGGGGTGTGACAGGCTCTTCCAATGTTGATGACATAATTGAACAAATTTATATGCATGGGGGTTCAACTATGGTTTGTGAAGAAGAGGTTTGGGCTGTAGCATCTTGTCTAATCTTCCATTCCATCCTATGGTTGATTAGTGTAGATGAGCCTAAAGAGGCTTGAGCAGCATGACTTGCTTCCAAGGCTTCTTTGTTCTCGGAAGAACTTATCACCACCTTTTTTTTCCGAAGCAGTCTTCTTCTCGAAAGATTTCAATGGATTCTTTTGTTCCTTTGTTTGTTCTTGGGCTTGTCTTCCAAAGCTATTTTCCTTTCGGAAGTATGAGTTTCTTCCGAAAGGAACTTGGCTTCGGAAACAAGCTTTCCTTTCTTTAACACTTGAACCATATGATAAGGTCCAAATGTGAAACCTTCTTTGACTCCTTTTTTTCTTCACATTGTTTGCATAATGTGTGCTTGCAGGATTGTAGTCACAATCTTTAGCCATGTGATTATGCAAGCCACAGATTATTCATTCAATGTTAACTTTAATGGGGCATGAGGGCTGTTGTTTCTTGCACTTCTTGACTCTTCAACAGCCTTCACCTTTAAGTTCTGATTCTGTAGCTGGACAGGAGTACTGGTACTACACTCCTTTCCTAAATCAGAGTTTCCAGCCACTTAGAATCTAGCTGAGATTAACACACCCTTTAGTCTAGGGTCTATTTTCATCTTAGACTCAGCCACTTCTTAGCAGTTTTTCTAGCTGCCCTGATATTGTTCTTTCTGTGTTTAGTGGTCAGAGGTTCATCTTCAGCTATGTGGATGAGGTTTTCTATGTTATCCTTCACTGTGATGGTCACTATTATTACATCATTCTTCTTCTCAAAGGCTAGTGGATAAGTAGTTGGAACCTCTTGCTGATTAGTTCCATATCTTGGCTTTCTTATAAACACATAAGAATATGGTGGAGCAATTTCATTGGTTCCCAATCCACTCTTGTTTTGATAGCACACCTTTCAATTGGAGGATGATGCAAGAATGGTGTTGAAGTTATGCTTGTGAATAGCATACATCTCTGCTTTAGCCTCAGCTATCATTAGTTGGCCTTGAGCCTCAGTCTACTTAGAAACCAAATCTTTTATTTGAGTCCGGTAGTTTGAGTGTTCATGTTTTAAAGAGGATACATTTTTCTCTAACTTATCAATTTTAAATTTATAGTTAGATTCTGCTCTCATAAAATCAGATTTCAGTATGTTTAAACACTCAATATCATACTTGATCTCCATGTTCTAGTCATGATACATTTTAACCTTAGCTATACAGGCTCGAATATAGAGATGTTCATATACCTTGGTCTCATCAGTTCCGGCCAAGAGAGCTTGAGTAGGGGTCACATCTTACATCGTGATGCTCTAATCAACTTCCTGAGCAACAACTGCAGTTTGCTACGCAGTTGGCTTGGTTGCAGCCTTTGGGGTAGCATGATGTTGGGAGGCTTGAGCTGCCCCAAGATTAGATCTAGGAGCTTTGCATTCGCATACAAAATGACCAAGTTGGTCACAGTTGTAACATTTGGTTTTTGACTTATCAAGCCCAAACTTGCTGTTAGTTGGGTTATAGGGGAATTGCCTTCAAGATCTCTTAAAGAACTTCTTTGCTCTATAGGTTATAAGAGCCATCTGTTCGAAAATGTCCATGTATTCTACAACGTCTAGGCTAAAACAATCTAGATCATCAAAACAGAATTGAAAATCACGAGAGTGTTCATTTCCTAAAACAAAAGCACAACTATCCTGAAACGGACTTTGTTGAGCTTGTTGAGACCTAGGTGTCTCAGGAAATATGATGTAAGGCCTAGAGGACTGTGATAGGTGTTGATTATAGTTCAGGTACATCTGGGGATGAGGAGCTCTTGACCCTGATTGTAGTTGAGCTAAATCTGGGGCTGAGGAGCTCTTGACCCTTCCGCAACATATAGAGCATTGCTAATAGGAGGGTTTGAGCTTCTATTCATCTGATGGCCCTTTTGAGTCTCCATCACCATGCGGTATCCATGAAGGATCCCGTATACTTTAGTCATGGTGAGTGTGTTCGGATTCTCAGTTCTTTTGATAGAAACATAATATAATGTTCATTTAGAGGAAGTGCACTCATGAACTTTCTTACTATGTCTCTCTTCTCAAGAGTCATTGCCATAGACTAAAGTAATGTGATTAAGTCCATGTATCTGAAGTATTGTTGACTTAAGGTCTCACCAACAATATAAGTGAAGTTTTCAAACTTCTGCTTTAGTACATCTTTCTTCTACTCTTTGGGTTTGGAGGAACCAGAGTCCATCAATCTCAAATCATTAATGAGTTCTTTAGCTTTTGTGCAGTGCTCAAAGCCTATAATTATGGAAATTGGTATGGTAGTAAGCAAGACAGTCATTACTTTGCAATCGATCTCCATCATCTCAAGTCTTAATCTGAGTAGTTTTCAATCTCCTTTTCAATCATGGCATCGTCACCAGTGGTGATGCCACTTTTAGCTTGTATGGACCATGAGTGCCAGATCTCCACATCCGGTTGTCTTGATACTTGATAAAGCCTTCAATACGTTGACACCAGCATGTAAAATTATTAGGAGTGATAATAAAAGCCTTAGTCATGGTTGCCATCTCAATCTTAGAACATTTTTGGTTGAGAGCTAATTGAGTAGAGTGACTATGAAGAAATAAGGGTGATTTAGGATGGTTAGATCTCATAATTAAGTGCCTGGATGCTCTGATACCAATTGCAGGGTCGGTGTTGGTCTCTCAACATAATATTTTCTCACAAACTCACTACATCTCACACGTTTGATGATGCATAATCTCAAACTAAGTTGATGATAATATACTAAGTTAATGAACACAAGAAATGGGTTTTCAAGATACTTGTATATATTACTTCTCAACTTAGTGTTTACAAGACTCTTACCATGCATACATAATGATTTACATTAAGAAACTATATCTACTACTACCTACAGCCGGTTATACTTTGAAAATCAGTTGGAACTTACATCTAAACAAATACTACATTGCTAGAATTAAGGTATCTAAGATAAAATACTATCCTAGATTAGCTAGTCATGATATGTCCATGACTTACCTTTTGTTACCTAATAAAGTTGGTAAGTGTACTAACTTATAAAAGGTGAAGAGTGGAATAAAGTATGGTCAACTACATGGGCGTGGGTAAACGACATGCAGTATATCGGACTTGACAGCGTGTGTTAGTCAGACCATACTTATGTTCGCTAGTCCATAGTTGATTCCTCCTAAGGTAAATTATCTTTGGAAGAATAAGTACTTCTGAGACCAATTATACTTCGGAAGAATCAACTTCTTCCAAGTCTTTTGTAAGTCTTTAGGACTTCATCTTTGTAAGGCTTTGACTTGGATCTCCTAAGTTGAACACTTCGGAAGGAAAACTACTTAATCTCAAAAGACTTAGTTTTTCTTCGGAAGCTCTTCACACTTTATGCATTGGAAGATCTTCAGTTTGCCTTCGAAAGAGCTGCTTTTGCTTCAGAAGACTTTCTTGAGTTGTACTTAAAATGTTCTAAGTGTATTTTTGGTTGCACTAGCCTCATATGATCCAACATGAAATGTAATTCATCATGCACCTATCATCTAACCAGATCTAGTGATTCAACAAGAAGTTCCAATCATACAAGAACCATAACCACTTCATGAAGAAGCTCAAGAGCAAAACCAGTTTTAGTTTGACCAAAACATTCCCTCTCCACCACATAACCTATATTCGTCTGATCAACATACACTTTCCTCTCTGTTAAGTGACATTGATGCTACAATGGCTAAACATACATCACATCAAGGGAAAGTTAGCACATCCTCGATGCATGAAACTAAACAAGAACAATAAAGTTTTTAGTTAGACCAAACTAAAACTAAAGATCAATTAGGAGAAGTACCAACTGAAGAGGATATATAACACTAAAATGTTTTTATGTTCACTGATTATAATAAACTCATTGAAAAGTCAAATAGAAATGCTAAGAAACTTAAAGACAAGCTTAAAGCTAAGGATGAAGAAATCCAAAAGTTAGAGGCTGATTAGAAAGTCCAAAAGTTAATTATTCAATTCCTTGAACAAAAACTTGATCCAACAAAAAATGTGAAAGCCAAAGCTCAAGAATTAAATAATGCAAGGCTTGGTATAGCCTATTTGACTGATCAAACAGATGCCAAGGATAGTGAAATAAATTCCCTGAGAAGAATCATTTGAGAACAATGAGGAGATAAGCAGATTGAATAGAGAATTAGAGTGTGTTGATCAACAAACATAAAATGAAGTAAACGATGAGCAAACAGAAAAGCATGAATGTAATTTGATAAGCATTGATGTGAATCAATTGACTGAACAACAAAAAGAGCTTATCAGAAGGTTTGCTGAGTCTTTGAAATATCAATCTGAACAATCAAAGCAACAAGAATCATCATCATCTTAAAAACCACTAAAGACCTATAAAATAAAGAGAAAAATGTTATACCTTGCTACTTTAGCCTAAAGGAAAGAAAAGATTCTAGAGCAAGATGAACCAGAATCCCCTCTAATGAAGTTGTTAAAGGTCAAAGCAGAGCCAATGGATGTGGATGAGTTCAAACAAAAGGAAGCTAAGTTTGTTGATCTAGAATATGGTGAGATAGATCAAACTCTTGAACAAACACAAGATCCTATCATGACAGGATTACTCTAACAACAACACATAATGAAAGAAAGATAGTAGCATGGAAATATGATGAAGTGTGCGATGTTGTACTAATCAAGAGGGTATCTGGTCTTGTCAAATACTTATAATTTATATCGTAATTAGAATCCCTATCATATGAAGACAAGCTTGAATTAATGCAACTAAGGATGGTGAATTATACAAATAACCCAAGGGTGGTGATTTCTTTCACATCCTTAGATCATACATGAAAAGACAGTATGGTGACATGCAAAACAAAAGCAGATAGAGAAGATAATTTAAAAAGTTGAGAAAAGAAAAAAAGTTACCCAGTAAAAACCAAATCGCATAAGGTAAGAGAAAAGAATAATACCTTGATTCTGAGTTACTCAATAGAGTTGGTTATCCTTTAATACCAACTGATCTTAAGATGATCATAAGGAAAGTAAAAGGCAATTAGTACAATCATCCAATCACCAAACTGTTTTATGATGAAAACTATTCTGAAGTAGTGTCGGAAAGGTAGCTTGAAGGAAAAAAGGAAAATGATATCAGGTTGTTTGTGTCACACCCTCAAATTCCATAAACGGGGTTTTACCATTAGTCACATGACATACAAGGATCTCAGCCGATAGTTATACCAAATGACACAATAATTAGAAAACATAGTTGTTCAAATAAATTCAAGAAACATTTCCGGAAGCGTAAATAGTTAATCATTCATAATTTAAGTAGCACAAAACATGCGCAACTCAAGTTAATGTAAACTTGCGAAAACTATTGTTAACTGTTTTGGAAAGAAATCAGAATTATGATAGAAGTGATGCAATGCTCCTAAACGTGTGCACCTTTTGAACCTCAAAGAAACAAGCTAAAGTGTCAACATAGGGTAGGTGAGTTCACAGGTTTTGATAAATAGTAACATAATCTAAAACTGATCCAATAAACAAAGTAATATTAGTAGATAGCTAGTACACATAACAAGTTACATAGTGTATGAAGTTCACATCCAAAGCTGACAAATAAGTATGCCTCGGTTGTGGTTACCAGACCACAGCAATAGAATTTAGGTCAATTAAACACTCGTTTGACATGCAGTCATGCCAGCGCGACTAGCCTAGGTGGGGCTTGTCAAACCCATTAGATCTACTTTCAATTATCTCGCTAAAGAACATACATTAAAGCCCAGTCATGCCAGTGCGACTAGCCTAGGTGGGGCTTGTCAAACCTAGTAGATCTATTTAAAATTATCTCGCTAAAGGACATACATTAAACCTAAGAAATTGATTACTTAAGTTCGTACAACACTAGTAAGCATGTGATAACACAGTAATACTGATGAAAGAACATTAAAATGAACATTTTTCTTTTCCCTAAAAGGAATATATGTAAAGTGGGGTCGTAGATTCACCATGAATGCACCGCAAGAAGTAAATGCAAGCACAAATTATTATGTTTCCGATACCTTGAATTTACATTAAATATTTGTTAATAATGATCACTAATAATTCGATCGTACGGTTTCACATTCTCGGTTCGGGTTCGCATTGGTCATTAAGACATACTTTCACACAAACCAAATTTATATCACACAAGCACATGCAAAGTTCACTCACATATAAACACACCTATGCACCAACACACTTATAAGCCAACATACAATATCCACAGAAGCACATACAAGTTTTTCCATCTACCCATGCTCATAATTATACATACATACATCATACCATAAGTTGAGAGACTCAACTTCTACCACCTCATGTAGCCATCGATTCCAACCCACACACATCGTAGAAACCCATAACATATATATCTGTATAACCCACACACATTCATTATATATATATATATATATATATATATATATATTCCATATGCACACATTAACATAATACATGGTACAAGCATAACATACATGCATATTGTTGGATCGTATAAGGCTGGTGCAACCAATACAACACTTAGAAGAATTTTGAAGTACAATTGAAGAAGTCTTTGAAGCTAAAGCAACTCTTCCGAAGGCAAGTTGAAGTTCTTCTAAAGTTTAAAGTATGAAGAGCTTCCAAAGTAAAAGTAAGCCTTCCAAGACTTACTAGTTTTCCTTTCGAAGTATATGAAGAACTTCTAAAGATAGAGCTAAGTCTTCTAAAGAATCAAGTCATGTAGACCTGCAGAACACTCGGAAGAAGTTGATTCTTCCAAAGGATAAATGGCCTTGGAAGAACTTATTCTTCTGACACCATTTACCTTTGGAAGACCCAACTATGAACCAGTGGACAAAAGTATGGGTTGTTTGACATCCACTGCCAACTCTGATATACTGCATGGCACTTTCCCACACCCATGTAGTTGACCATACTTTATTCCACTATGCACCATTATTAATTAGTACAGTTACCATATTTAGTTAGTGGTGAAAGGTAAATCATGAACCTGTGATCTCTACCTAATCTAGGATCGTATTTTATCTTAGATGCTTTACTTCGAACAAATGTAGTATTTGTTCAGTTGTAAATTCTAGCTGGTCATCCAAGTATGGTATAGATAGTAGTATATATAGTTTCTCATTGTAACTCATCAAACCATGCTTGTAAGAGTCTTGTAACACTGAGTTGAGAAGTAATATATACAAGTATCTTGAAAATCATTCTTGTGTTCATTAACTTATTATATTATTGTCAACTTAGTTTGAGATTTTGCTTCAGTTTGAGATTCTGCTTCAGTTTGAGACTCTGCTTCATCAACCGAGTTAGACTTAGTGAGTTTGTGAGGTACATCTTATGTTGAGAGACCACCACCGATCATGCAATTGGTATTAGAGCTTCTTAGGCTCTTGATTATGAGATCTAACCATCCCAAATCGTCCTTGTTTTCATACTTACTAATTTCACCTAAAATGGCTCTCAACAGAAAATTGTTGAGACTAAGATGAGAACCATGACAAAGGCCCCTATTATCACACCTGATAACTTCAGAGCCTGGTGTCAACTTATTGAAGGCTTAATCAAGTATTAAGATAGCCAAATATGGATATCAGTAACTCACGGTCCCTACAAGCCAAAGGTAGCATCTTCAACTGGTAATGGTGCTATGATTGAGAAAGCTATTAAAGACTACTCAAATGAATACTACAAGTAGATGGACATCAAATACAAAGCAATGACTGTATTGCTTACAGCCATACCAAACTCCATAATAGTAGGCTTTGACACTGCAAGTCAGCCAAATAGCTATTTGATGCTTTAACATTGATGTACTCTAGTTCATCTGAATCCAAAGAGTCCAAGAAAGATGTACTAAAGCAGAAGTTTGAAAACTTCACTTATATTGTTGGTGAGACCTTGAGCCAACAATACTTTACATACATGGACTTAATCGCATCTCTTCAATCTATGGGAGTGACTCTTGAGAAGAGAGACATAGTAAGAAAGTTCATGAGTGCACTTCCTCATGAGTGGACTTTCTATTGTGTCTCTATCAAGAGAACTTAATCTAAACACTCTCACCATGACTGTAGTATATAGATCCTTCATGGATTTTGTATGGAGATGGAGATTCAGAAGGGCCATCAGGTGAATAGAAACTCAATCCTCCTATCGGTAATGCTCTACATGTTACTGGAGGATCAAGAACTCCCCAGCCCCATATGTACCTAAACTACAACTAACAACCATCATACTCCTCTAGGCCTTACGTCACATTTCTTAAGACCACCCAGGCCTAAATAAGCTCAACAAAATCCTTTCTACGATAGTTGTTCTTTTGTTTCAGGAAATGAGCATCTTGACATTTTCGGTTTTGTTTTGATGATCTCGAGTGTTTTAGCCCATATGATGTGGAATATATGGACATTATCCAACAGATGGATCTTTAACCTATAGAGTAAAGAAGTTCTTTTAGAGAACTTAAAGGCAAATCCACAGAACCCAACCAATAACAAATTTAGGTTTGATAAGTCAAAAGTCAAATGTTACAACTGCAACCAACTAGGTCATTTTGCAATGGAATGCAAGGCTCCTAGATCTAATCCTAGAGCCACTCAAGCCTCCATACATCCTGCTACCGCAATGGTTGCAACCAAGCCAACTGAGCAACACACTATAGTTGTTGCTCAAGAGGTCGATTGGAGCTTCATGGTGCAAGATGTCACCCCTTCTCAAGCTCTTATGGCTGGAACTGAAGACACCAAGGTACATGAACATCTCTGTACCTCAGCCTATATAGCTAAGGTTAAAAGGTATCAGGACTACAACATGGAAATTAACTCCAATATTGAGCCCTTAAACACACAAAAATCTGATTTTAAGAGAGCAGAATCTGACAACAAAACAAAATTGAAGAGATACAGAAAATTATATCTTCTTTAAAACATGAACACTCAAACTACAGGGTTCAAACAAGAGATTTAGTCTCCAGGTTTACTAAGGCTCAAGCCCAGATAGTAACAGCTGAGGCTAAAGAAAAAAGTATGCTATTCAACAGCATAACTTCAACACCATCCTTGCATCATCCTCACACTCAAAGGTGTGTTAACGAAATGAATGTGGGTTGGGAACCAATGAAACTGCTCCACCATAGTGAAGGATAAGCTAGAAAACCACATCCACATAGCTGATGATCAACCTTTGACAACCAAAGATAGAAAGAACAAGATTAGGGTTGTAATAAAAACAGCTAAAAGGTGTCTGAGTCTAAGTTGAAAATAAACCCAAGACAAAAGGGTGTATTTATCTCAGCTTGATTCCAAGTGGTCGAAAACTCTAATTCAGGAAAGGAATATAGTACCATCACTCCTATCTAGCTGAAGAATCAGAGGTTAAAGGGGGAGGCTATTGAAAAAGAGAATAAGTGCAAGAAACAGCAGCCTTCGTGCCCCATCAAAGTTAACATTGAGTGCATAATCTACGGCCTGCATAACCACATGGCTAAAGATTGTTACTACAATCCAGCAAGCACACATTATGCAAACAATATTAAGGAAGAAGGCGTCAAGAAAGGTTTCATATTTAGATCTTATCATATGGTTCAAGTGTTGAAGAGAGGAAAACTTGTTTCCAAAGCGAAGTTGCTTTCGGAAGAAACTCATTCTACCGAAAGGAAAATAGCTTCGGAAGACAATGCCAAGAACAAACAAAGGAATAAAGGAATCCTTTGAAATCTTCTGAGAAGAAGACTACTTTAGAAGAAAAGGTGGTGACAACTTCTTCTGAGAACAATGATGCATTGGAAGCAAGTCATGCTGCTCAAGCCTCTTCAAGCTCATCTACACTGATTAACCATAGGGGAGAATGTAAGATAAGACTAGATGATGCAGCCAAAAGCTCTTCTTCACAAACCATAGTTGAACCCTATGCGTACATTTGATTCAATTATTTCATCTACATTGGAAGAGCTCAAGACCAACAAGGCTTGGAATTCCAATAGTAACTAGACATTTCACCTTATGTGTAGGGACATCCACATGATAAAAATAGAAATGTATAGATTATGGATAGTGGATGCTCCAGTCACATGACAGGGAACAGATCACTCCTACAACAGTTTGAACACTTTGATGGAGTTCCTATTTAGTTTGAAGGATACATTTCTGGTAGAGGTAGTGTATCCAATGGTAAGTTAAAAGTTGACAAAGTAAACTTTATCAAACAGCTTGAACACAATCTCTTGAGTGTTTCTTAATTCAATAATCAAAAGTACCAAATGCTTTTTATAGAACAAGAGTGCATTATCCTCAAACCTGGGATGACAATTCATCAAGAATTGGTTCTTTTCAGATCTCCCAGGAGAAGGGATATGTACAATCTGGATATGAACAATTGGGTTTGTTAGAACATAAAATCATAGTTTAACCTCTTAAACTTTCAGAAAACGCAGCGGAAGTATAGCATTATAACCATGTTTATAAGCTGAAAATTATGTTCTTCAAGTGACCATTCAAGTGCATAAAACAAACCCATAAATCAAAGGATCATTTATGTGAATTAACAGCTATGAACATATGTTAAACTACATAAAATCACAGCTTCATTGAGCTATGATATACCTTACTGCAGCAGCAATAATGTCGACCAAAAGAGATGTTTGGTGAAGATGGAGATGCCCAAAACGCAGCCAAGACTTCAAGGGTAGAAGTCCTCAAGCTAGTATACCCCAAGCTCCTTGCAAACACACCTTCTTGTTAGGTAGAATACACCAAGAACAGCTCCAAAACCCTCTTTGTTCTTGCTGAAAACCCTCTTTTCAGCTTGCTACAATCCGTGGGATTTGAGAGGAAGAAGGAGAGATTTGTTGTGTTGCATGCAAATGAGAATCATGATCATGGAATGCAAGAACCTTTCTTGTTATTAGAACACTCCAAGAACAACACAAGAACACTTCAAGAACACCTTAAAATGCTGCTGGTCCGTAGCTTTTCCTAGAGAGAGAGAGAGCCGCATTTTTCTTGTTTGCATGTGTTGTTCTTTTTGGATGAGAGCTGAATACATGCTTGTTAGTGGAACTAGCAAGTGTGTGTTTATCAAGAGAATCCTTTGTGGAAAAACACACAAGCATGCAAGCCTCACATGCATGTTATGTCTCCTACTTAAAGCAAGACCAAGGGGACGGTTTGTTGTTCATTTAAAAGGAGGATTTCTTTTATAAATAATACACACACATATGTATTGTCTAGTATTTTAACTAGTTTATACAATTAACCAATTAATTGTATAAGTAGTATACTCTCATTATTATTTGGTGTTATACAACTAATTTAAGTAACACTACAATAATATTATTGAACAAAATATCCTAATAAATTGTTCCATCTCATATGCAACTTATTTAGAAAACCCATTTTCTAAATTGGTGTAAATATTTAATTGTATGATCATATCACTAATTAAATATCAACTGGTGTTTGCTAAGCATGTTATTGGGTATAACCCGACTTGGATCATAACGTACTAACCACATCAATATTCTAAGTGTCTTTGGCACATAGAATCCTACAATCTCCCACTTGCCCAAGATTCATAGAAGATTGATGCAAGCAGTAAATAACGCCTAACAACGGTTTACTACCCTTAATACGCATGACTTATGGCCATTCAATAACATCATCCCATTCAAGTACCCTACTTGAAATGATTTAGGTGAATCAATCATCTATCCTTTTGTTACAGATGTCATGTTAAATCCAAGGACACAGAATGATCATTCCTTGTTGATTTAACTTAATCAGGCCTTAGACATCTAACTCTCAACGAATAAGAGGAACAAATTCCATCTTGACTACATACGTTTCTCACAAACACCTCGTGTTATACCTGAACATACCCTTATGTACTGTCCACTATTTCAGGACAGTGAAGAATTAGCTCAAGGCATAATACTTGGTCAATATCAAAACCCAGTATGTATCTCAGGTCGGAGGATACCAAATGATATTCGCCTTTACTCAAATTTACTTATGATCAATCGATAAGATTCCATGTAGTAAAATTTGAGATGCGGGTTAGTCCAATATTTGTATCCCACAAATACCTATGAACCTTGGTAGCAACCCATTGCTCTATATTCATCCTTATTAATATCAACCAATCCAAGTTCATAATAATCTTACCCTCATACTTGCTCCCACAAGTATGAACGACTACGGACATTTAGAGTAAATAATTTACTCATGGATTAAACATGCTAAATTGGAACATTAATTGAAACATTATAACCAAATAGTTTTACTCAAATAATAAAGAGTTCCACATATTCAAATACAAAATTTGATCAAGTCCAATCACTAGAATATTGAAGTCCTAAGGCATAGGTATGACTTTCATGCTTTGCCCTTTCAAGGAGCTTCATGAGTGGATCCGCAATATTTTGATCAAAATGAACTTTGCGAATACATATCTTTCCCTTTTCAACTTCATCCCTTATGTAGTTGAATCTCCGCTCATTGTGCCTAATCTTTTGATGTGCACGGGGTTCCTTGATTTGAGCAATCACACCCTCGTTATCACAAAAGATTTCTAAGGGGTCTTGAATGGTAGAGACCACCCTTAGATCGGTGATAAACCTTTATTCATGCAGCTTCCAAAGCTGCTAATGAGGCGGCTATGTATTCCTATTTTGTAGTGGACAATGCTACCCTATTCATAATGGAGACATACCCAATTGTGATCGAGTTAGTTTGGAAACTCGCATCCGTGTAACCCTTTACAACGAGTTCCTCTTTCTCAGATCCGTATATTAGAAACATATGCTTAGTCCTCCTAAGGTATTTCAATATACTTTTAACAGCCATCCAATGGCTATTACTTGGATTCTGCTGATATTTTCTTGTCATGCTTAACGCGCATGACACGTCCAGTCTTAGTGCATATCATCGCATATATGATGGATCCTATAGCACACGCATATGGGATGTCCTTTATACAATCTTGCTTATCCTTTGAGGTTGGACATTGAGATAACCTCAATATTGTCCCTCTTTGAATAGGTACCATACTTTTTTAGAGTTTTCCATCTTGAACCTTTTCAAGATTTTATCAATATATGCACTTTGGTTTAGACCTATCAACCGCCTCGATCTATCCCTATAGATCTTTATTCCCAAAATATAGGCGGCTTCACCGAGATCTTTCATGGAAAAACAATTTCCAAGCCAGGTTTTAACACCTTCAATGGTTGGAATGTCTTTTCCATATAGTACTATGTCATCAACATACAATACCAAGAATGTGATTACACTCCCACTAGCCTTTTTATACACACAAGCCTTGTCAGTATCCAAGTTACCATGCATATTTGTTTTCTTCTCAAAAACCCACTTGCATCCAACCGGTTTGGAGTTAAGTGGAGGGTCAACCAATTCCTAAACTTGGTTGTCATACATGGATTGTATCTCTACGTCCATAGCTTCCAGCCATTTGTCACAATCCGAATTGGACATTGCATCATGGTATGTAGTTGGCTCATCGGAGTCAACCACATAGCATCCATCCATGAAAAATCCATATATTTCAGGAGGAATGCTAACTCTACCAGATCTATGAACGTTTTGTATGTATTGATCAACCTCTTGATCATCATCAACAACCTCTTGTTGATAGCCAGTGTCAACCAAACGTGTATCGGCTTGTGGATCTTGAACTTCATCAAATTCCATTGTTCTATGCGTCACTCCATCAATAAGGAACTTGGCTTCCAAGAACTCTTGCCCTTTGAGCAATAAATTCCTTTTGCTCTGTTGGATCAAAGAAGTAGTATCCTATACAGTCTTTGGGATATCCAACAAATATACACGTAGTGGATCGACTTTCAAATTTGTTTTGGGTGTTAAGCTTAACATAAGCTTCACTACCCAATACCTTTTAAATATGATAGTGATGGAACTCTGTCCATGCCATATTTCAAAAGGGTGTCGAATCCACTTTCTTGGTTTGGGCCATATTCAAAATACGAGCCGTGGAGATTAGTGTGAAAACCCATGATGATAAAGATGGTAAGCTCATAGCCTTAATGAATTGAACCATATCCAAATAGGGTTCAGTTTCTCCTTTATCAGAATGAAGAACTTAGATAGTTATGTAGAGTTGATTTTCTACTTCATTATTGAAGATTTTGAACATTTCAAAAGCTTCGTTCTTATGTGTCATCAAGTGCACACAATAATAGTGACTGTTATCGTCGGTAACAGTAAGGAAGTATCTTTTCACCAATCTTTGTCATTGTCTTAAAAGGACCACATACATCCAAATGTATCATTCCTAATATGTCTTTTGGTTCACACTTATCAAATAAAACATTTTCATTTGTTTCCAAAAGACCATTCTTTTGAAGTGTTTGAATCCAATTCTTGTTTATGTGACCAAGATGTCAATGTTAAAGATAATAATAACTTAAACTGATTTTAAGTTTCTTGGTGCTTAATGTGTATAATGAGTTATTATAGGATGAATTATCATGAACTAATTCATGAATATCATTAAAAGGCATATCTTTAAAATGAAATACATCATCCATAAAACTTAATACCATTATATACAAACTTTAAATCATGACCATATTCTTTTAATATGAAACATTAATTATGTTCCTAGTCAAACTAGGTGCATACAAAAGGTTTTGACAACAACTTCCAAACCATTTGAAAGTCTCAAAATAGAGTTTCCCTCCTTCAAGCGCACATTTCTTTTGTACCCTTTTGCAACAATTGCAAGTATGAGTCTTACATCCGGTATCCAATACCCATGTGTTTGAAGAAATGACATTTAATACAATATGAATCATGAAAATTGTATTCGAGGTTTGCCTAGCATCCCTCTTTATTTTTCAACTCCTTGAGATAGGAGGGACAATTCCCTTTTATTGTCCTATCTCTCCATGCTCAAAGCATGGATCGTTCTCCTTTACTTTAGGCTTCATAAGCTTAGGTTGTTGAGGTTTCGCTTTAACCTTTGCTTTGATGTATTCCTTTCTTTTGGCAATAATTGCCTTAAGATCGAGATTGGCCATTTCTTATAGTCTCCCTCATTGATCGAGAGAATAGGTAGAACCTCTCTATCCATCCCTGCCTCGGTTGCTTTTGAGCATTGCGTGAATTTCACCGATGCTCTCGTCCCACCCGTTCATATTATAGTTTATTATGAATGTCTCAAACCTTTACTTGGGCAATCAAGGATCAAATCCTTGGCCAACTACTTTGAGATAGGACAGTCAAGCATCTTGAGACTATCAATGTGGCTTTTCATCTTAAGAATATATAAGATGATATCGATTGGGTTTCTTCCATGTGACATGCATAAAGTGCTTGAACCGTTTCGAAGCAATCTTATTAAAGTTTTTTGAAGGAAATTTCCTTCAACTAGATTATCATGTCATATGCCCTATGATGTTCCAAACCCTTTTGGAGTTCGGGAATCATATTCCCAACATGAGGTAGGAAACTTGCACAGAATCCTTAATGTGCTTAAGCCAATCGTCAAAAGGCCTTAACATCAACAGCGTTGGTTGGTGAGACATGGGTTCGTCAAGGACATAAGCCTTGACTCATTTTGATAACGATTCTAGTGATAGGGTATGGACGGTCGGGGTGGTAGCATTATTGTTTGAGGCCATTCTACAATATTTACAAAGTTCTTATTAGTATTTCTTAAAATTTTATTTTAATTATTAATACCCTTTTATGTCTCATAGACAATTTATAATTAAAATCTAGAATCCAACGTTACATTCAAATAATGGTTAGGTGACCTTTATCCCATTATTTAATTTAACAAGGTAGTCAATATTTGACAATTGCAACCTTTTGCAACTTCTAGCCTTTATGGGATCGGTTAAACATCTTATGTTTGGTTGGCATGTTTAATCCCATCAACACCATTGTACGCCATGCTTCGGTGACCCTATGCCCATGGTTTCCAATTCAAGTTGTCCTACTCACACACACGTGTGAGTTTTCACATACAAGCGGTTAGGTGACCTTTATCCCACAAGTATGTTAGACTCACCTCAAACACACAAGTTCCCTATAAGTGGTTAGGTGACCTTTATCCCACAAATAGTTCTCAAGTGATTCGAGTGTCGTGTAAAAGGATGGTGTTTAAACTTGTTTCAAAAGGGATTTTTGGTTTTCATTAATTCTAGTTTTGAAAACTCTATGTACTTGTATTTGCATGCTTTCAAATACAAGATACCCTATGGTTCTTTTAATAAAACTCATTTTATTATAAAACCATTAATCCTTTTAATAACCGTTTATTAACGCTTAATGATTAAGAACCATTTTATATTAGCTTGTTAAGGTCATTTTTATTAAGATTGTTTTTCATATCCAAATATCATACAATCATTCATAAAATCACAATCAAACAAGCATAATATAAACAACCACAATGTGCATAACCATAGCTACTATTGTGACCACACTTGTTTGCCATCATAAGTGTGGTCATTTGGTCTTTCCTAAGGGTTGAATACAACAAAAATAGAGGTCTTCAGTGACTCCCACTTGAACTTGCATCCATACGCTTCAAGTCCTTCTTTTGTGTCTTCTTCTTGTGCCTCCTTCCGAGCATCTTCTTTTACAAAATATATATATCCTAATACACATTTTCTAGTAAAAGAAAAACACTCCTAATATATTATTACATCCTAATGAATAAATAGACAAATTACATTTTTAAACAAAGCACAAAAGAATGATATTACAACCCAATTGAAAATAACCAAAACAAACATTGCAAGCATCCAAACAACACAAGGTCAATGGCTAGGTTATGCACACTAACATCCAATGATCATATCATCCAAACATATAATGAAACCCCACTTAAAACCACCAAATTTCAGCCAACATAAACTAAAATTTGGGTTTTAAACATTGTCCAAACAATCAACATTTCATAATATATATCTTTCAAGGTCTAATCACTAGCATGTGTGATATGACCTTGAAAGTTTGGGGAATCATTCAAACAAAACATAGCAGCCCAAAATCAGCCTATACTAAGTTTATAATAATCCTTTAAAACTAATTTTTAAAGGACAAGAACAAGCAAGCTATTCACATAACCGGCTCTTGATGCCATTGTTGGGTTTGTTAGAACATAAAATCATAGTTTAACCTCTTAAACTTTCAGAAAACACAGCGGAAGTATTGCATTATAACCATGTTTATAAGCTGAAAATTATGTTCTTCAAGTGACCATTCAAGTGTATAAAACAAACCCATAAATCAAAGAATCATTTATGTGAATTAACAAGCTATGAAAATATGTAAAACTACATAAAATCACAGCTTCATTGAGTTGTGATATACCTTACTGCAGCAGCAATAATGTCGACCAAAAGAGATGTTTGGTGAAGATGGAGATGCCCAAAATGCAGCCAAGACTTCAAGGGTAGAAGTCCTCAAGCTAGTATACCCCAAGCTCCTTGCAAATACACCTTCTTGTTAGGTAATATACACCAAGAACAGCTCCAAAACCCTCTTTGTTCTTGCTGAAAACCCTCTTTTCAGCTTGCTACAATCCGTGGGATTTGAGAGGAAGAAGGAGAGATTTGTTGTGTTGCATGCAAATGAGAATCATGATCATGGAATGCAAGAACCTTTCTTGTTATTAGAACACTCCAAGAACAACACAAGAACACTTCAAGAACACCTTAAAATGCTGCTGGTCCGTAGCTTTTCCTAGAGAGAGAGAGAGCTGCATTTTTCCGTTTGCATGTGTTGTTCTTTTTGGATGAGAGCTGAATACATGCTTGTTAGTGGAACTAGCAAGTGTGTGTTTATCAAGAGAATCCTTTGTGGAAAAACACACAAGCATGCAAGCCTCACATGCATGTTATGTCTCCCACTTAAAGCAAGACCAAGGGGACGGTTTGTTGTTCATTTAAATGGAGGATTTCTTTTATAAATAATACACACACACATATGTATTGTCTAGTATTTTAACTAGTTTATACAATTAACCAATTAATTGTATAAGTAGTATACTCTCATTATTATTTGGTGTTATACAACTAATTTAAATAACACTACAAATAATATTATTGAACAAAATATCCTAATAAATTGTTCCATCTCATATGCAACTTATTTAGAAAACCCAATTTCTAAATTGGTGTAAATATTTAATTGTATGATCATATCACTAATTAAATATCAATTGGTGTTTGCTAAGCTTGTTATTGGGTATAACCCGACTTGGATCATAACGTACTAACCACATCAATATTCTAAGTGTCTTGGGCACATAGAATCGTGCACAATCTGGATATGAACAATGCTTCCCCATTGGGAGAAGTATCGTGCTTTTTTTCCAAAGATACTAGTGATGAGTTAACTCTTTGGCATAAAAGAATGTGTCATGTTAACTTCAAAACCATGAATAAACTGGTTAAAAATAACTTGGTATATGGTGTGCCTAAAAAAGAGTTTCTCTGTAAAGACAACAGCCATCCATCCCATAAATCCAAAGAAATTAACAACATCACCACTCCATTACACTTATTGCACATGGATCATTCGGTCCTACAAGTATAATGAGTATTGGAAGGAAATCATACTACTTTGTGATAGTTGATGATTTTAGAAGATTTACATAGGTATTCTTTCTAAGAACTAAAGATGAAACTGCTGAAACGTTAAAATCTTTTATTCTTAAAATTGAAAATCAAATTGACCATAAGGTGAAAAAAATCAAAAGTGATTAAGGGACTGAGTTTAAGAATCAAGTTCTTGACTCATTCTATAACTCAAAAGGGATAACCAGACAATATAATGCTCCTAGAACTCCTCAACTAAATGGTGTTGCTGAGAGGAGGACAAGACACATATTGAGGCTACAAGAACTATGTTAGATGATTCAAAGTTGCCTCTAACTTTCTGGACAGAGGCAGTCAACACCGCATGTTATATGCAGGACAGGGTTCTCATTGTTAAGCCTCATGGAAAATCCCTTTATGAGCTATGGAACAAAAGGCCATCGTTCATTGGCTTTCAAGTGAAGCATCAAAGATTTGGCATGAAAGATTGTAAGCCATCAAGGACATCTTAAAAGATTTGGCAAGAAAGATTGTAAGCCATCCAAGACACCAATACAAAGAAATCACAATTTTTGTCCTGGTTCCAAGGGGGAGGATACTGATCAGCATCAGTACAGGGCAATTATTGGAGCTCTAATATATCTCACTGCAGGTAGACCTGATATCATGTTTGAAACTGACATCTGTGCAAGATATCAGGCTGCTCCTAAGGTGCCTCACCTAATTGCTATCACGAGAATTCTTAGATACCTCAAAGGAGCTCCCAAACTGGGACTTTGGTATCTTAAGAACAAGGATTTCAATCTTTATTGTTACACAGATAGTGATTATGGAGGCTGCAACAATAACAAGAAATTCATATCATGAGGATGTCAATTTCTTGGTGGAAGAATCATCTACTGGCAATGCAAGAAGCAGTCATGTATCTTTACGTCAACTGCTGAAGCTTAATACATTCTTGTTGCAAGCTGCTATGCTGAACTGGTACGGATTCAGAATCAGTTATTAGACAATGGTTTCAACTTCATGGAAACTCCTATCCACACATGTAAAACTACGCTATTTCAATCATAGAAACTCCAGTCAAGCACTCGAAGACAAAGCATATTGACATCCGGTGTCATTTCATTCGAGATATAAAGGGAGAAATACTTAATCAAACTAGTCAAAGTTAATTCAAATGAACAATATGTTGATTTGTTCACCAATGCCTTTGATGAACAAAGAATTTAGTATTTAATTACAGCTATTGGGATGATAAACATTGACTAGTAAATCTCTTTTGAAATTTTTTTGAAAATATGTATTGTCTGAAGAGAAATTATCTATGTATAAATTCTTTTGAAGAGAAATTACCCTTGGAAGAGATCTTTATCTATCTTCCGAAGGCAAACTCCTCTGCACAAATATTCTCTTCCGAAGAGTTTTTAGCCTCGAAAGACTATTTGACCATAGTTCAAATTTCCATCCGAAGTTTACTAACGTTTCTTATGAAAGAACACTCTACTCACGGAAGCAAAGTTTGTCTTTAAGACATAGTTTGCTTCAGATGTAATAGTGGCTTTAGAAGATAATATTAACAAACAAAATGTTTACTCTCGGAAGCAATTTTACTCTCCGAAAAATAACTTTACTATGTAGTGGAAATCTTTGGCCCCATTCTGCAAAAAGTAAGATTTTATTCATGATTGTCAAAATATTTTAAATGGTTTATCTTACCGCATCTGTCAAATCGGAACCTAAACTGTGCTTTCACCTTATCCGTTTGGTCTTTTATACACCATTTAAATACATTCAACTCTCTTTCTTTGAAAACTTTACCACTGTAAAACCCTAAATTTCTACTATCTTCTTCACTCACTCTTAAATTCCTTCATTCTAATAGTACTTTCATCACAATGGGTTTGAATCCCTAACACAACTAGGTCACCATCCTTGATTCTTCAAAGGATGACAATTTTGGCCCCATTGTCCAATTTCTAACACAATGCGCATACTTCACGGCTCACACTGTTAACCCCACCGTCTATTGAAACCACATGGCCGAATTCTAGGCCAATGGTCAAAATGACATGCTCTATGGTGAACGGGTTCTCAGATCAACAATTTACGAACAAGAGATTATTATAAGTGAGAGAACCATCAGGGAGTATCTGGAGCTACATTATGAAGGAGTCCCCACTGAATTTCCCAAGTCTGATTTGGAGGACACTTACATCCAAATGGGATATAAAGGAGATCTAAGCAAGTCTACACTTTACAAGTTCAACTTTTCTTACAACTAGAAGTTCTTGCTAAATATAGTCCTGCACAGCTTATCCAATAAAATAAGGTATTGGGACAAAATCCCATACGATCTAGGATGCCTAGTCCATGGTTTGGTGAAAAGCCACAGATTCAATTACTCAAGATTTGTGTTGAACAACCTGAGAGGTAATCTGACAAGGAATACATTCTATATGTATCTTAGGTTTATTTAGCATATAATCAACTGTGAGTTAGATCAGGACAAACTAGAATGTTCAAATGTTCTAGTAGTTCCTCAAATGAGGTTGGGTATCTTTAAAATGCTGAAGAAGATATCCACCAACTTTACTAAAAGGTTCACTAATCTCCTTCCAAGTATGCTTGAGCCAATGGCTCCTTGTGACATCCCTGCACACCTCGCGGGTGATGAACCAACACCAGAAACAACCACTTCACAGCCAATTACTTCTTCACACCCATCAGATTCACATACCAAAGACGTCCCAAACAAACCCTTGTTCAATCTACTCTGATTGAATAAGTTCTCTCTGTTCACACCAAAAAGGCTAGAGTGGAACACAGGGCTCCCACTCAGCTAGAGGTCCAACCATCCTCCACAATAGACCTTGTTGGGTCTCTATAAGGCTGGTGCAACCAAAACTACTTCACATAGTCGATTTTGGTGCGACATTCAAAGGCTTCCAAAGCCAAGTATGAGAACTTCCGAAGTTTGAAGATATCTTCCGAAGACAAAGTCTGAAGATAACAGCTGAAGACATCAGCTGAAGACATCAGCTGAAGACATCAGCTGAAGACATCTTCCGAAGACAAAGTCTAAAGATAACAGCTGAAGACATCAGCTGAAGACATCTTCCGAAGACAAAGTCTGAGGACAAGAGCTGGAGACAAAGTCTGAAGAAAGAGCTACAGACAAAGTCTGAAGACAAGAGCTGAAGACAAAGTCTGAAGACAAACTCTACTTCCGAAGACAAAGAAGACTCCAAGCCTCGGAAGAAGCAGTCTTCTGAAGTATAAGTGGCTTCGGAAGAAGTTATTCTTCCGAAGCAATTTAACCTTCGGAACACATTGCTATAACCAGTAGACATAAGTATGGTCTCTGACAATCCGCTGCAGACCTCTGATACAGCATGGCTTCTTCCTAAAGAGCCATGTTGTTGACCATACTTTATTCTACTGTTTACCTTTTTATGATAGTACATGTTACCAACTTTAGTTGGTGACAAAGGGTAAGTCAGGGACATGTCCTGACTACTAAATCTCAGATAAGGTATCCGAGATACCTTAACCTATAGTCTTGTAGTATAGGCTTTTTGGTTATAGGTTTTCAGCTGGGATCAAAGTATATCCGGTTGTAGGTAGTATTATATATAGTTCTCATTGTAACTCAATGATAGAAAGATTGTGTCTTGTAAGAGTCTTGTAATCCTTTGAGTTGAGAATCAATATATAAAAGTACCTTAAAAATTTACTTCCTGTGTTTATTATCATTTACTACTTGTTATATTGTGATCAACTCTTGTTAAGACTCTTTCTGAGTGTTGTTCAAGGTGAGTTTGAGAGAAAGAAATCACTTTTTGAGTGACCAAAACCGATCCTGCAATTGGTATTAGAGCTTTGGCTCTTGATTGCGTGATCTAACCATCCAAATCAACTCGTTTTTCACTCCTCCCTATAACCCATTCACTCAAATGGTCGCTCTCTCAAAAGCTGATATGGAAACTGGTACCATGACCAAGTCCCTACTGATCACCCCTGAAGATTTTGACACATGGTGCACTAGAATGGAAGCCTCATCAAGTGTCAAGACTCAAGGATGTGGGACTCCATTGTTAATGGTCCTTTCATACCAAAGACTACTTCAGCTACTGGTAATCGCATTATTCCAAAAGATGTTGATGATTACTCAGAGAAGATAGGAAAAGAATAGAGCTTGATCAAAGGGCTGACTTCTCTTCAAACTGCTCTTCCAAACGCCATCTACAGAGGCTTCAAGAAGTGCAAGACAGCTAAAGATCTATGGGATGCACTGAAGCTCATGTATGAAGGATCCAAGGAAACTAAAGAGAACAAGAAGGATCTCTTAAAGCAGCAGTTTAAGAACTTCACTTTCAAGGCTGGAGACACCTTGACTCAACAATACTTCAGGTACATTGAGATAGTGGACACTCTGGTGGATATTGGAGTACCCCTTGAGAATAGAGACATAGTTAGGAAGTTCATGTCTTCCCTTCCTAAACTATGGATGCACTACTGTGTTGTAATCAAGAGAACTTCGGACCTTAAAACTCTTTCTCTCACAGAGTTGTATGGTATCCTAAGTGCATTCCAAATGGAGATGAACATGCAGAACTCCTCTGGTAACTCCAATAACCAACTGAGTTCAGCCCTTCATGTGGTTGAAAGGGAAATCACAGAACCACGACATCAGTTGCTGTGCTACCCTGACAACTCACATATTGGACCCTACATTACTCTACCTGAGAAACCAAGGTCTCAAAAGGCTCAACATAACTCCTTTAGGATAGTTGTGCCTTTGTCTCTGGAAGTGGACACTCCGGTGATTTTCAATATTGCTTTGATGATCTCGAGTGCTTCAGTCCAGATGATGTTGAGTATGTGGACATTGTCCAACAGATGGCTCTCTTAACCTACAGAGCGAAGAACTTCTTCAAATGAACAGGAAGGCAATTCCCTCAAAACCCTATCAACAGCATGTTTGGGTTTGACAAGAGCAAAGCAAAGTGTTACAACTGCAACCAACTAGGTCACTTTGCTAGGGAATGCAAGGCTCCCAGGAACAACCCAGGAACCCCACAGGCCTCCACACATCCCTCAACCTCAAAACATGAAGAGAAGACAATTGAAACAGCTGCAATAGCTCAAGAAGTTGACTGGAGCTTCATGGTACAGGATGTGAGTCCCGCTCAAGTACTCATGGCCGGAACAGATGATGCTCAGGTATATGAACATCTTTGCACTCCAGCCTGTATTGCTAAGGTTAAACATATAAGGATTACAATATAGAAATCAGATCTGATGTTGAGTCCTTAAATATCCTAAAATCTGACTTTAAAAGAGCTGAATCTGACTATCAAAAGAAAATTGAGGAGTTAGAGCAAACTGTGTCTCTTTTAAAGCATGAACAAACCAATTACAAGACTCAAATCAAAGATCTGATATCCAAGCTGTTTGAAGCACAAGCTCGGCTTGTCACTACTAAGGCTCAGGCCAGGAAGCAAGCTATTGCTGAGCAAAACTTCCAAGCTATTCTTGCATCATCCTCCCATTCCAAAATGTTTTATCAAAACAAAGGAGGGTTAGGAACCAATGAAATAGTTCCACCACACTCTTATGAGTCTATCAGACTACCCTGATGTGGTACTAAGGAGCAAGAGCTTCCAACTGCTGACCCTTCTCCATTGCAACTAAAGGATGAGGCAAAAATAGTGGCCACCACAGGGGAGAAATAGGAAGATACACTCATCTCCACCTGTGAAGATCAAATCCTAACCACCAAGGTAAGAAGAAGCAGAGCTAAAGCTGCAAGAAAGACTGCCAAGAAAGTTGTCGAGTCCAAGCTGAAGATTGACCCAAAGTAAAAAGGTGTCTTCATCTCTGCTGGATTCTAAGTGGTAGGTACTTCTAATTCAGAAAAGGAGTGTAGTACCAGCACTCCTGTTCTACTAAAGGATCAGAACTTGAAAGGGAAAGTTGCTGATGAAGAAAAGAAATCCAAGAAACAGAACTCTTCAAATTCCCAAAAGACTAACATTGCATGCATAATGTGTGGTCTGCACAACCACATGGCTAAAGATTGTTACTACAATCCAGCAAGCACACACTATGCAAATAATGTTAGAAAAGAAGGAGTCAGGGAAAGTTTCACATTTGGACCATTTCAAACGGTCCAAATGATGAAAAAGGGAAAGTTGGTCTCGAAAGCCAAGTTGCTTTCGGAAGAAAATATTTCTTTAAAAGGGAAAATGGCTTCGGAAGCCAAAGCTTCTAAGGTCCGAAAGAACAAGAAAGCTCCCTTGAAACCATCCCAGAAGAAGACTTCTTCGGAAGAAAAGGTGGTGAAGGCTTCTTCCGAAAAGAAAGAAGCTTCGGAAGAAGACCATGCTGCAAAAGCTTCAACAAGCTTATCCTCAAAGATCAACCAAGGGATGGATTGGAAGATCAAGGAAGATGCTGCAGCCCAAACCTCTTCTTCAACGACCTCTATTGAGCCCCAATGCATATCTTTTGGTACAATTATGTCATTATCCTTGGCAGAGCCCAAGACTTGTAAGGCATGGGCTTCCAAACAAAACTAACCATCTCATCTTATGTGCAGGGACATCCATTTGATAAGAACAACAATGTCTAGATTGTAGATAGTGGATGCTCCAGGCACATGACAGGGAACAGATCTCTCCTTCAGCAATCCCAAAACTATGATAGAGGGCCTGTCCAATTTGGAGGTGAGACCGGAGAATATATTTCTGGCAGAGGAAGTATATCCAATGGTAGAATAAACATTGACAAAGTTCACTTTGTCAAACAGCTTGAACACAATCTGTTAAGTGTCTCTCAATTCTATGACCAAAAGCATCAAATGCTTTTCACAGAACATGAGTGCATTATCCTCAAACCAAGGATGACAATTCCTCCGGAATTAGTGCTTCTTAGATCTCCCAGGAAAGGGGATATGTATAAGTTAGATATGAACAATGTTTCTCCTATGGGTGAAGTATCATGCTTTCTTTCCAAAGCTGATAGTGATGAGTCAACACTATGGCATAAACGCATGTGTCATGTAAATTTTAAGACAATGAATAAATTGGCTCAAAATAACTTTGTACATGGTCTGCCTAAAAAGGAATTTTTCTGCAAAGATAACTGTGTTGCATGCCTGAAAGGGAAACAACACAGGTCATCTCATAAATCCAAATGTGCCAACTCCATCACTACCCCATTACACTTATTGCACATGGATCTCTTGGTCCCACAAGTATGATGAGCATTGGAAGGAAATCATACTGCCTTGTTATTGTTGATGATTTTACAAGATTTACATGGGTATTTTTTAAGAAGTAAAGATGAAACTGCTGAAACGTTAAAATCTTTTATTCTTAAAATAGAAAATCAAATTGATCACAATGTTAAGATCATTAGAAGTGATCAAGGGAATGAGTTTAAGAACTTTGTTCTTGACTCATTCTGTGACTCAAAAGGGATTGCCAGACAATATAGTGCTCCCAGAACTCCTCTACAAAATGGTGTTGCTAAGAGGAGGAACAGGACACTTATTGAGGCTGCTCGAACTATGTTAGCTGATTCAAAACTACCTCTAACATTCTGGGCAGAGGCAGTTAGCACTGCATGCTATGTGCGGAACAGGGTTCTTGTAGTTAAGCCCCATGGAAAAACCCCTTATGAGTTATGGAACAAGAGGCCACCGTTCATTGGCTTTCTAAGGTCCTTTGGCTTTAAGTGTACCATACTTAACACAAAAGACAACTTAGCAAAGTTTGCTGAGAAGTCAGATGATGCTATCTTTGTTGGATACTCTTCTAGCTCCAAAGCTTATAGAGTATACAACATTAAGAATCAACAATTTGAGGAGTCATCCAATATAGTTGTTAGTGAGCACACTCCTTGTGTTAGGGGGAATAGACCTGATTATATCTTTGACTTAGAATTGTTTCCAAACTATTCTAAACCATCTTGTGAGAATGTTTCAGCTGGAACAGGTGCACTAGGTGATGCTAATGCCGATGCTAATAAACTATTTGAGCTACCTAGACCTCTTCCAAATTCTCGAAGAGCTGAAAGAGAACAAGCTTCAGCCATTCACAGATCAGATAGTGTAACTGTCTTAAGGAATAGTGAAGCTTCAATAAGTGAATCACTTGATGAACCTCAAAACTCATCAGGTGATCCATTACAACACCAGGTTGAAAGAAGTAGTATTCTGAAGGAACAGGCAACTGTTAATACTACCTCACGACCAACCATTGATGATGTTTCTTAGTCATTCAATCAGTCCTCATTAAATGACTTTGAAACAGTAGCTGGACAGAGTGATCTAGTTCCTGATCAGAATATGTCCAACCTGGACCTATCTCTGCAACTGGAAGTGATTCCTCATCTTAGGATTCACAACACTCATCGAACTGAAAACACCATAGGGAATGTCTCTGAAGGTGTGAGAACAAGAAGGTAGACTCATCATGGGAATGTCTGCTTGTACTCATGCTTCTTATCTCAGATGGAACCCAAGAAGGTGGAAGATGCCTTGAAAGATAGTAGTTGGGTTGAATCGATGCAGGAGGAGCTGCATCAATTCAGAAGACAAAAGGTCTGGAATCTATGCCCACTACCTTCTGGTCAAGTACCCATATGCACTAAATAGGTATTCAGAAACAAGAAAGATGATAGAGGCTTTATTATCAAGAACAAGGCAAGATTAGTAGTTCAAGGATACACCTAAGAGGAAGGAATTAATTATACTGATGTCTTTGCACCAGTTGCAAGACTCGAGGCAGTTAGGATCTTCCTTGCTTATGCTGCATCCAAGAACTTCACAATCTACCAACTTGATGTCAAGTGTGCTTTTCTATATGTGGATATAGATAGGGAAATCTACGTATGTCAACCTCCAGGATTTGAAGACCCACAGCACCCCAACTATGTGTACAAGTTGGACAAAGCTCTATATGGGCTACACCAAGCACCTAGGCTGTGGTATGAGACATTGTCTCTGTTGGACCAAAAGAACCAATGAGCCAAGATCAGGAAAACCTCTAAGTCCCACATGCCACTGCTACAACTGCTGAAGACTCCCATCAGTCACAATGTTCTCTTGCTTGAATGTCAGACTCGAGAACATCTGAAGACTCTCATCAGCTATTGTGTTCTCTTGCTTGAATGTCAAACTCGAGAGCATCTTAGCTCCAGCCTTCTGCTGTTATGACAAAGTCTGAAGAACAAAGTGTGAAGATCAAAGAACTGAAGAACATCAGCTGAAGACTCCAAAGTACTGAAGACCAAGCACTGAAGTCTGAAGTACTGATCTTACAAGTACTGAAAACTTCAAGTACTGAAGACAAGTACTGAAGAATCAAAAGCTGAAGAACTAAAGAACTGAAGACCTTCTACTGAAGCACAAAGTCTGAAGACAAGGCTGAAGACAACAACTGATGATATCTACTGAAGTCATCAGTTGTTATATCATCTGAAGCCAAGTCTGAAGACCAAGTACTGAAGACTCAGAGTTTGTCACAACAACTGAAGTCTTCTTCAGTTGTTGTAGTGGTTTTTCTTTTTCAGTAGTTTATTTTGTTTCAGTAGTTGTACAACAACTGAAGAGCATGTTCTTCAGTTGTTATAGTATCAGTAGTTATAAACGACTGAAGATTTTGTTCTTCAGTCGTTGTAGGATTTCAGTAGTTTACTTTTGTCAGCACTTAGGAACTTTTGTAAGAAGATGTCAGCTGTTGACATCTTCAGTAGTTTTATGTTTTGTCAGTTGTAATTTGAATATTCAGTGATGTCAGAAAAAGGACATCATGCCCATCCTTTTGCCGCCTATAAAAGGATGGGTAACCATACTGTTTTAATTGCCGAAACGTGCGACCAATAGAACATTTATTGTTTCGCAGAACTCTCTCTCTCTATGTTTATGCTTTAATTGCAATATCTTTATGTTCTTGCTTTAATTGCTAATTAATGTGCTAAATCCGCTGCAAACATAATCTAATTGATCAACACGAGAGGCTGAGATCCTGTCAAATGGTATCAGAGCAGGTTAATCGTTGATCGATCTTACCATTGATCATTTGAAACTGCTCTTTTGATCTCTCAGTTTGATCGAATTAGCAATTTGCAAGAGTTAGTCATAGAGAGTGAGTTTCTGCTGTTTCCGGCCAAAATCTTGAGGTCTTTTGGTGGTTTTGAGTTACGATTGTCGTGTTTAAACTTGTTCTTGACCAAACCCTGAGATGACAACACCAACCAATGATCCTCACAATACTGGTTCCGCAACCAAGCCTCCAATGCTGGTTAGGAACGAGTATAACATATGGCAAAGACGTATGCTGCACCACTTGGCTGTCAACAGTGCTGGTTGTTGGAAGTCAGTGGTGCATGGGCCATACAAGCCTATGGTGACGTCCCGGAATCTAATGAACAGGTTGCGAAGAAACCTGAACTGTATTCGGACGAAGATCTAAAGCTGTTTGAAATTGATGCTAGAGCCCATGGAATTTTAGCCATGGCCATTCCAAACGAGATATATTCAGGGCTCTTGCATCATGAGTCTGCTCATGACCTATGGGTTGCTCTAAAGGAACAATTTGGAGGAACTGATTCGGTCTTAGCAAACAATAGGGAAATCCTTGCCCAACAATATGAGACTTTCTCATATAGAAAGGGTGAGACTCTGACCCAGCAGTTTGAGCGGTTCTCTTGTTTAATCTCTGAGCTGAAGATGGTTAAACAAGAGCACTCCAAAAGCCAGATGAACAACAGGTTCCTCAGGTCATTGCCTGAGAGATGGGACACATATACCATTGTCCTACGCTCTAGTGCTGACCTTGACACTCTATCTCTTACCCAACTTCATGGGAAACTACTCACTTTTGAGAGAGAGGTAGAGCAAAAGAGGAAGTTGTCATCTTCTGGCAAACTTGCTGATGACTTTGTCCAAGGTAATGCTGCCTTGATAAGTCATGAGTCAGAATATGCTTCATCAGAAAGTTCTTATGATGAGCATATTGATTTCTCTACAAACTCAGAACAAGCTTTGTTGGTGTAAGTAGTTCAGGAGGAGGTGGTGACAACTTGTGTTTTCTGATGGAGGATTTAAAGGGCATTCCAGATGATGATCTGGAAGAGATGGATATTTTGAACCAAATGGCAATGATAAATATCCGCTCTCAGAAGTTCTACAAAAGAACTGGTAGGAAATTCCCAGGACTCTCTGGCAAAACCAAAGTTGGTTTTGACAAGAGCAAGTTGAGGTGTCACAAGTGCCAAAGGCTTGGACACTTTGCAAGAGAGTGTAGATCATCTGGATCTAACTCATCTGCACCCTTTGTGACTTTCCCAGCAATAGCTCACAGCACAAAGGGCAACCTTCCTACAGTTCTCCCCATCCATCTCAAGCACAAGCACCACCTGCTTATTTTATGCCACAGGGTCATATGCCTTATCCTTACCCCTGTTACTACATGCCTCAGCCTGGTCAACCTCAAGCACCCCCGGCTCAACCACCTCATGCTCTTCCAGAGCCTCATTCTTCCCAATCTCATCACCACACACAACCTCAACAACAAAGCTTTTTCACCCCAACTGCTGTTGACTGGAGTAGTCTACCAGAAGAGCTATCTGGTCAGGAACCACTACTCCAAGGTGCTGGTCAACATGGTGGTGATCAACCTTTTGGAAATCTTGCTCTGATGGCCCTTGATTCTGCTGAAGGGTCATCATCCAATGCCTCATCTCAGGTATCCACTGAGGCAAAAGCCAAGCTTTGTTCAGAGTCATGCATAGCAGCATTTGCTTCTATTAGAGAAGCAAATGTAGCTTTAATAGATAAAAATCTTGAGCTTGAGCACACTATTTCCAAAAGAAAAGCTGATTTTGAGGTTGTCCTAAAAGATAAAAATGATGAGATTTACAAGCTAAACTGCCAAATCAAAGATAGTAAAGCTAGGGAAGATGTACTTCTAGAGAAGTACAAGGACCTCAAGGAAACTCTTGCAACCACCCAAGTTGAGTGTGATCGATGGGTGCAATCTTGGAAGGGTTTTGAAATGCTTCTTAGCAAGCAAACAGCTTCCAATGTGAAGTTTGGCATTGGTTATAATCACACTGCTCCTCCCACAGATTCATTTCAAGAGCAGAAGTTGAATCTGATGGGGAGAGCAATAACCAATCCTTCTCATCATGTGACTTACTATCCTCTGAATCAGCATCATCAGAGATAGACTATCACATGACCAAAAGGCTGATCAACTCAGAAGTTGTCACTAGAAGTACTGAAGGTACTGGAGAGCAAGTGACAACATCTGAAGTTCAAACCTCAAATACTGTTAGCACTAAAGAGAAGAAAACTAACAGTAGGAAAGGTTTGAAGACAGCTAAAGAGGATACCAGGAAAGCAGGCACTAGGAAGAAAACTGCTAGTACTGATGACAAACAGCTGAAGAACAAGTCTTCAGCAGTTAAATCCTCTTCAGCTGATGATCAGCATAAGATGAAGAAAAAGCCATGTGAGATATGTGGCTTGTTCAATCATCTTACTGATGAATGCTGGTACAAAAGGGGTTCTAAACTCAAACAGAAGGAGCAAATTACTGAGAGCATCAATAAAATGAAGAATGAGTTTGAAACCAAGTTTGTACTGGCAACATCCAAGCCTGAAATCCCTAGGGCCAAAGTTAAATCCAGAAGGTAGGGATTACTCAGGCAACAGCTGAGATTGCTCAGAAAAAGATGGTACAACATAGAAACTCATCATCAGCAAACTCCAATGTGTCTGAAGAGCTGAAGGCTTTATCACAAAATCAGACACAGTTGGTGATGATGGTTCAGCAGCTAGTGGGAAGAGTCAACCACTTAGATGCTCCTATGTTGAAACCACAGAAAAGGAAGTCCAAGCCAAAGGGTTCCTCTTCTGTACCATCTTCTTCACCTCAAGCTGTCACTCACAACACACCTGTTAGTGCTACACCTGTAGCTGAGAACAGACCCAAAGCCAAGCAGGTTTGGGTCTCCAAGACTAACTAACACATGGTTGTGTTTGCAGGGTTCTTCAACATGCCATAGAAGCATCTGGTATGTAGACAGTGGAGGATCCATGCATATGACTGGAAGCAGCTCCCTTCTTAATGACTACTCTCAAGGAAAGAAGGGATTTGTTTCTTTTGGCAATGATGCAAAGGGTTACATCGTCGGAAAAGGCTTTGTTTCCAACGGGGAAATAAGGTTTGATGATGTTAACCATGTGGAGAATCTCAAGTACAACCTCTTGAGTGTCAGTCAAATGTGTGACAAAGGCCATGTTGCCCTTTTCACAAGCCAGAACTGTAGGATTCTGTCATCCAAAGTTCTGAGTTTGATTGACAAGGCATTGGATGAACACACTCTCCTGAAGGCCAACAGGACAGGAAGAGTGTATGCCTTAGATCTTTCCAAAAAGATGGATCTAAAAGGCCATCCTTGCCTATTCTCCAAGGCATCTCCTCAAGAGTCTACACTTTGGCATAGAAGGCTGGGTCATGTTAATTTCAAGAACATGAATCAGCTTATAAGCCATGGTTTAGTAAGAGGATTGCCTCTGAAGGAGTTCAAGTGTGAAGATGACTGCACTGCTTGCTTGAAAGGAAAACAACACAAAGTTTCATTCCCTTCAATAGAAGAACCTAAGTCCACTGCCTGCTTACAACTTCTGCACATGGATCTCTTTGGTCCTGTCAGAGTAATGAGCATGGCAAAGAAGAAATACTGCCTGGTAATTGTGGATGATTACTCCAGGTTTGTATGGACTTTCTTCTTGCACTCCAAGGATGAAGCAGCAAAGACAATAATGAACTTTGTGTTACAAGTAGAAAAGCAGTATTCCCTACAGGTCAAGTGTGTGAGGAGTGACAATGGAACAGAATTTAGAAACCACACACTTGATGACTTCTACCTGTCCAAGGGAATTAGAAGGCAGTTTAGCATTCCAAGAACTCCTGAACAGAATGGAGTGGTGGAGAGAAAGAACAGGACTCTCATTGAAGCAGCAAGGTCAATGTTGGCTGACTCAGGGCTGCCACTGACCTTTTGGGCTGAAGCTGTCAATACAGCTTGCTATGTACAGAATAGAGCCTTAGTAAATAAGAGGTTGATGAAGACTCCCTATGAAGTTCTTCATCATTTGGCCCCTCTTATTTCATTCTTTAGAGCCTTTGGGTGTCCTTGTTTCATTCTCAACACTAGCAACCCACTCCATAAGTTTGCTAGTAAGGTGGATGCAGGGTACTTTGTTGGTTATTCATCAACTTGCAAAGCATACAGAGTCTTCAACTGTAGAACCAAAGGGGTTGAAGAAACTTTGCATGTTAAGTTCAATGAATCTCCAAAGGACAAGATTCCACAAAACCCTGTGGAGCTGTTTGATCTGGACATACTGCAATATGTTCCTTATCAACCTCCATCTGTTGAGCCTGTCAACAGATCTCCACCTGGTGGTACTGAAGATGATGAAGTCAGTACTCACCTCTTCAAGTTCAGTGACAACCTGCCTAATTCCACTGAACCTGATGCTCCTGTAGCCTCAGCAGCTCCATCCACTACAAATGCTGATGAGATTTCTTCTTGCTCTACTTCATTTGAGCTGCCATCCTCTACATGGTTTCAGGAATCTCCATCACCATCTGTTGCTGCTGATGGGTCTACAAACACTTGCACAGATATCATAGTTTATCAAGAGCTCAAGAATCACCCCACTTCACAAATCATTGGTGATATTCATGCTGGAGTTTCAACCAGGAATCAATTGTCCAACTTCTGCTTCTATGCTCTCTTCATCAGTCAGCAAGAACCAAAGAACTATCATACTGCTTTAAGAGACAATGGATGGGTGGAAGCTATGCAGCTTGAGCTACTTCAATTCAAGAAACAGCAAGTGTGGGAGCTTGTTCCATTACCCAAAGGTAAGTGTGCTATAGGCACCAAGTGGGTATTCAGGAACAAAACAGATGAGAAGGGCCAAATTGTCAAGAACAAGGCCAGACTGGTTGTTCAAGGGTTTGCACAGGAGGAAGGAATCGATTATGATGAGACCTTTGCACCTGTGGCCAGACTAGAAGCAATTAGACTGTTCTTAGCTTATGCTGCCTTTCACAGTCTCAAGGTTTATCAAATGGATGTCAAAAGTGCCTTCCTATATGGAAAAATCAAAGAAGAGGTTTATGTGTGTCAACCACCAGGCTTTGAGGACAATAAACATCCTGATTGGGTGTACAAGCTTGATAAGGCTCTTTATGGCTGAAGCAAGCACCTAGAGCCTGGTATGAGACACTCTCAACCTTTCTTCTAGAGAACAAGTTCACTAGAGGCACCATTGATAAAACCTTATTCATCAAGACTGTGGGACAACATAAGCTCCTTGTTCAGATTTATGTTGATGATATCATCTTTGCATCCTCTGATCCAAAGTTGTGTGATGAATTTACAAAGCTTATGAAGCTGAGATTTGAAATGAGTGCTATGGGAGAATTACAGTACTTTCTGGGCTTGCAAATCAAACAACTGGATGATGGAATCTTCATCCATCAGTCCAAGTATACCAAAGAGTTGCTGAATAAGTTTGATTTACAATCCTGTAAGCCCTGTTCTACTCCCATGAGCAGCATCACACAACTAGATGTTGATCAGAAAGGTAAAGCGGTTGATGAAACCCTTTACAGATGTATGATTGGGTCCTTGATGTACCTTACAGCTTCTAGAGCAGACATCATGTTTTCAACATGTGCTTGTGCTAGATTTCAGGCTGCACCTAAAGAATCCCATTTGATTGCAGTCAAAAGGATCTTTAGATATCTGCAAGGTACCCAATCACTAGGACTTTGGTATTCAGCTGGGCATTCATGCAAATTAGTTGCTTTCTCTGATAGTGACTATGCAGGATGCAAAGTCACCAGAAAATCCACTTCTGGTGGTTGCCAATTCCTAGGCAATTGTTTAGTTTCTTGGCAGAGTAAGAAACAAACATCAATTGCTACATCCACTGCTGAAGCTGAGTATATTGCTGCTGCAAGTTGTACCTCTCAAATACTCTGGCTTCAGAACCAACTTCTGGATTATGGCATTACTGAGACTAAGACTCCATTATTAATGGATAGTGCTTCAGCTCTTTGTATTGTTAAGAATCCAGTCCAGCACTCTAGGACCAAGCATATTGAGATCAGACATCATTTTATCAGGGATTGCTATGAGAAAGGTCTGATTGATCCTAAGTTTGTGCCTAGTGCTGATGAGCTTGCAGACATTTTTACTAAGCCTTTAGATAGTGCCACATTCCAAAATTTGGTACTAAGGCTTGGTATGCTGCAGCTTGAATGATTTGACCTATGCTGGTACTCTTAGTTCACAACTACTGAAGAGCAAAGGTCAAATATAAGTACTGATGAGTAATTTAGTCTTCAGCTCTTTCACAACTACTGAAGACTAAACTGACTCAAAGTACTGATGTACATTATTTATTGAAAAAACAACTGCTGTAGTGAAGTGGATTACAACTACTGATGTATGATTTTCAATAAATAAGTACTAAAGAACAAATTTTGCTCACAAGTACTGATGTGTAATCTTACACAAATACTGAAGACAAAATTTGTTCACCAGCTCTGAAGAATTTCATCAGCACCTGTGAACATCTGATCCAAGAGCTGAAGGCATATTCCCAAGAGCTGAAGGGTCAATGAAACATCTGAAAGTCAGCCAAAGAGCTGATGAGTAAATGTGGAGGCTAGTATGAAACAACTGATTTGACGGAAACAGCTGATGAGTAATTTCTCATCAGCTGATAACGACAGCTGATGTTTCATACACAAACAACTGAAGGACAAAACCATGCCTTCAGTAGTTCACGACTACTGACATCAGTAGTTCACAACTACTGAAGGCTAACACCAAGTCCTCAGTTGTTTACAACAACTGAAGCAATACCATGTCTTCAGTAGTTCACAACTACTGATCTCAGTAGTTCACAACTACTGAAGGCTAAAACCAAGTCTTCAGTTGTTATAACGTCTGAAGAAGAATACTAGGTCATCAGTAGTTATAACTACTGAAGACTGAGAGTAACTCTTCAGACGTTCCCAACATCTGAAGGGCAAAACCAAGGTCTCAGTAGTTTCAACTACTGAAGGCTAACACCAAATCCTCAGATGTTACAACCACTGAAGGTTAAAACCACGTCATCAGTTGTTACAACAACTGATAACTAACACCAAAACCTTCAGTAGTTTTCTTTCAACCTTTGCCCTACCCTATAAATACCCCACCTTCAGAGCATTTACTCTTCACTTGACCTAATCCTTACAAACCTCTGAAATTCCCATACACCATTAATGGCGAACATGCAACTGAAACCTCGACACAACTGTGTCGCCAACCTTACAAAATCGCCATTATGGCCCAAGTTTCACAATGCCGTCGACCTGATGACAGATTCTCCATACCAAACGGCATTCCTCATCAACCCCACCATATACACCGACTCCTTGACGGAGTTTTGGACAAATGTGACCGTCCAAACGGAGAGCATGATGGCGAGGTCTCTCTCCGGTCCTCCGTCAACGGCAAGCCCGTGGTTATCACTCCAGCTATTATACGCCAAACCCTAAGCTGGAAGATACCACCTACCCAACCTCCTACCCTAAAGGTACCCTGGATCTCTCATTCACATCCAACGACTACCAGGGTACCTATCAGCCTCTACCTTGTTGAAGAAACACTTCCCTGACCCTCAACGATTGATCTTCCACATGGTGAATGTTTGTCTGGCTCCCAAAACCTCTTCGTGGGACCAGATGTCAACAAGGTGGCAACAGGTATTGTATTCTATCCTTGAGAAACAACACTAAATTTTACTGATATTTTATTTTTGGAACTCAAGGACATGGCCACAAAATCTTTTTCTAACCATTGGAACTTGTATCCACGGTTCATAATGGCCATGATCGAATACCAGCTTCAGGCTGAGGGACTAGTTGGCACTGGGGTCCCTGCCATGGCTGTTCAAGCTGAGGTATACTCCAGGCACAACACTGACCCCACACTCAAACAGGCTGGCCGGCTGCGAAAACCCACGCAGCTGGAACCCACAGCCTCCACCTCCAAATCCAAGTCCCCACCAAGCCAAAAGCCAAAAAGAAGCCCACAAAGGCTACTCAGGGAGATGAGTCCCCTGAGGATGCCCCTGCCACACAAAGGCAGGATGTGCCTGCTGGTTCGATTCTCCCAGCAGGTACCACGACTCCACCCACCACAACCGCACAGGCTTCCTCTCAACAGGAGCCTGATGCAACCAATTTTGGGGCAACCACACTACTGGGGTCTTCCTCACTTGAGGAGGCTGCCATTGAAGAGCACAGTCCTCCCCATGTGCATACTGCTTCTAGCCCACATACAGAGGAGACCGCCCACTAAGCCCAACATTGGTTATAGCCAAAGTGCTGACTGATCTGAGCACTCCACCCTCTCCCCAGAAACCTATTACCACTGGGGAGACTCCAACCGAAGAGGGGGTGGGCACAAGTGCTGATCAGAGCCCACAGCACAGAGAATCAGTTCACTCTCCCAGTGTGGCTAGGGAGAGCGAACAATCTGGTGAGGCTGCCACTTCCCCTGCATCAACATCTGAGCAGGGTGAAGCTGGTAACATCTCTAAGACCTCACCAGAGGCAATGGCCGATGATGGATCCAATCCTGAGGCCAGAAGTCCCCAGTACCATGAACAAGGGGCACATGTCATTACTAGCCACACTCAGGACATGTTCATCCTGACAATGTCAGGAGGTCAGGTGATTCAGCTCATGCTGATGATGACCTGAGCTTCTTCTATGATGTAGTTGCTCAAAACACTATCCTTGAGGATGAGATAAGCAGACTCAAAGAGCTGCTTGCTCAGATGACTCGGATAGAAGTCCATCTGCCACCACTACCCCACAGATGGCACCTTCACCCGAAGGTCTCACAGACACTGAGCCACTCCCACAAACTCAGCCACCAGCCCCTGCTTCTGGCACTAGCTCTCAGGGACAGAACCCCCCTGAGCAGCTGGATGCTATCCTCCAGAATCCCTGCCTCTCATCACACCAATCCTTAAAGATATAGTTATTCAAACCCTTGATGAGAGGCTTCCCACATATATACAACCCATGGTGGAGGTTGCCATACATAAGGCTCTTGCTGATAGTCAAACCCCAACCAATGCAACCAAAAAGGGGGAGACATCAGTGCAAGACAAGAGGAAGAGGGGAGAGGAGGAGAAAGAGGCAGAGAAAGTGGTGGTGGTAGAGAGGGAGTTGGCTGAGGAGAGTAGTAGGGTGAGGGAGAAGGGGAAGAGGAAAGTGAGGGAGGTAGAACATATAGAAGTGGCTGAAATCCAAAGGATTTAGTAGCCTGGTAAGAATAAGGGAGAGGGAAAGAAGGTGGCTGATCCTGATCTAGCAGCCCTTGTCAAGGAGGCTGATGCTGAACATAACCGTTCAATGAACAAACTCATTGAACAGCTGTTCAGGCAAGGCTTTGACAAGGACACTGCTTTGCTAGATCAAGAGATCAGGAACATGGAGAGGAAAGAGATTGAATACCGATGGACTACTCATAGCCAAGAAGAAAGACAAAAACTTGAGGCTATGAGTAGGTTCACTTCGAAGTACTGGGCAGACCAGTCCTTGATGTTAAGGCATGGACCAGGGACAGACTCTTGGCAATAACCACCAAGATCTGTTCGGCTGGTGATTTTACCAAAGGACTGGTTGCTGAGGCCTATCTGAAGCCGGTGCTGGGAACAGGACACTGCTAGTAAAGCTAACCAAACCAGCACTTATCTCTAGGCTACTAGCAGTGCCTGCCAACATTCCCACACCAACAACCAAACCACAACCCATAAAACCAACCCCTTCACCATCAAAACCCGCAGCCAATGATCCACCCTTGGTGAAGAAGAGAAGGGTGTTGAGGCTGCAAGAAGAAGAAGATGAGGAGGATGAGGAGGATAGTCTGCCACTTTCAGCAGTTATACCTCTACCCAAAGCTAAACCACAAACCATCACTCCCACCTCACAGCAGGACACTGTGAGGGTTAAGTTAGAAGAGGAGGAGCAGCAAAGAAACATGATGAGGAAATGCTGAAAAGCATTGACAAATGTTATGCTGCTTCGACCTCTATAATAAACATGCAGAAAGAGGCTCTGAGATTATTCACCTTGAAACAAACTTTTCAATATGAAAAGGATAAGGTGAGAACTTGGCCTGACCCAAGGGTGGCTCACAGGATAGTCAAGAAGGACATGCCTGTGAGGTACAAGAGCCAATTAAAGAGAATTGTAGATGAAGAGATCTCTGTGGCTCTTGTAATACCACCCTGGGAAATAGTAGAGGAATTCGAGAAAGCTTATAGAGCCGGCCAATCACCCTTTTCAATGCTAGATAATAGGGTGGTTATGAAGGGTCTGGTCTATAAGAAGCTTGAGAATTTCCAGAGAAATGAGCTCAACCTGTTGTTGGAGGGTAAACATCCTGATGAGTTTGCATATAGGCAAATCACAACAATTGAGCTCAAAAATGGAAAACAGGTCAAGTTCATCTCAGAGCTGTACGGTCGGGAGGGATTGTTCGAAGGTGTGCCTGAAGACCTGTCCAAAGAAGAACAAATGATCTTTCTTCAGGCCTACACCCGAGAATCCTACCGACTTGTACATGGGAGGTAGATCTCATGGATGGGGTAACAGCTCTGTGTCCAATTCCCCAAGACAGAGCTCCCATCCATACTTAGCCAAACAAACACTTGAGACTACCTCTCCGGCCAGTGCTAATCTGGGTCAACTCCTAATCTGATCTAGGAGGAAATAGACCAATCTTTATGCCACCAATAAGTGGGACATCCAATAATTAGAGGTTTTGGCTGCATTGGTTCAGGGGGAGTTTGTTGGACCAAAAGAACCAATGAGCCAAGATCAGGAAAACCTCTAAGTCCCACATGCCACTGCTACAACTGCTGAAGACTCCCATCAGTCACAATGTTCTCTTGCTTGAATGTCAGACTCGAGAACATCTGAAGACTCTCATCAGCTATTGTGTTCTCTTGCTTGAATGTCAAACTCGAGAGCATCTTAGCTCCAGCCTTCTGCTGTTATGACAAAGTCTGAAGAACAAAGTGTGAAGATCAAAGAACTGAAGAACATCAGCTGAAGACTCCAAAGTACTGAAGACCAAGCACTGAAGTCTGAAGTACTGATCTTACAAGTACTGAAAACTTCAAGTACTGAAGACAAGTACTGAAGAATCAAAAGCTGAAGAACTAAAGAACTGAAGACCTTCTACTGAAGCACAAAGTCTGAAGACAAAGACTGAAGACAACAACTGATGATATCTACTGAAGTCATCAGTTGTTATATCATCTGAAGCCAAGTCTGAAGACCAAGTACTGAAGACTCAGAGTTTGTCACAACAACTGAAGTCTTCTTCAGTTGTTGTAGTGGTTTTTCTTTTTCAGTAGTTTATTTGTTTCAGTAGTTGTACAACAACTGAAGAGCATGTTCTTCAGTTGTTATAGTATCAGTAGTTATAAACGACTGAAGAGTTTGTTCTTCAGTCGTTGTAGGATTTCAGTAGTTTACTTTTGTCAGCACTTAGGAACTTTTGTAAGAAGATGTCAGCTGTTGACATCTTCAGTAGTTTTATGTTTTGTCAGTTGTAATTTGAATATTCAGTGATGTCAGAAAAAGGACATCATGCCCATCCTTTTGCCGCCTATAAAAGGATGGGTAACCATACTGTTTTAATTGCCGAAACGTGCGACCAATAGAACATTTATTGTTTCGCAGAACTCCTCTCTCTCTATGTTTATGCTTTAATTGCAATATCTTTTATGTTCTTGCTTTAATTGCTAATTAATGTGCTAAATCCGCTGCAAACATAATCTAATTGATCAACACGAGAGGCTGAGATCCTGTCAGTCTCAGTTCTCCTGAAGAATAGCTACACCAGAGATACCCATTGATAAGACTCTCTTCATCAGGAAGATTGGAGAAGAAATTTTGCTAGTTCAAGTCTATGTTGATGACATCATATTTGGTTCTTCAAATGACCAAAGGTGTAAGGACTTGAAAGCACTATGAAGCAGAAATTTGAGATGAGTTCTGTGGGAAAAATGGACTTTTCCCTAGGAATTCAGGTGAAGCAATTGAAGGAAGGATTCTTCATCAATCAATCCAAGTATGTCAATGACATCTTAGAGACATTTGAGATGAAGGACTGTAAGCCAGCCAAGACACCCATACCCAGAAACCATAATCTTTGCCTGACTTTGAGGGGGGGATACTGATCAACATCAGTATAGAGCAATTATTGGTTCTCTGATGTATCTCACTGCTAGTAGACCTGATATCATGTTTGCCACTTGCATTTGTGCAAAGATATCAGGCTGCTACAAAGGTGTCTCACCTAGTGCTGCAAAGAGAATCCTGAGATATCTCAAAGGAGCACCTAAACTAGGTCTCTGGTATCCAAGAAATAGTGATTCAATCTCTATGGATACTCTGATAGTGACTATGGTGGCTGCAACATAGACAAGAAATCCACATCAGGAGGATGTCAATTTCTTGGTGGAAGGATCATTTCATGGCAATGCAAGAAACAACAACTACTGAAGCTGAATACATCGCTACTGCTAGCTGCTGTGCTCAGTTGCTGTGGATTCAGAACCAGATGATAGACATGGATTCAACTTCATGAGTACTCCTATCCATATTGACAACAACAGTGCTATATCCATCACGGAAAATCTAGTGAAGCACTCCAAGACAAAGCACATTGATATCAGGTATCATTTCATTAGAGATATTCATGAGAAAAATCTGATAAAGTTAATCAAAGTTGACTCAAATGAACAATATGCTGATTTGTTCACAAAAGCTTTTGATGAACAAAGATTTAAGTATCTCAATCAGCTATTGGGATGATAACATTGATTAACTACCTCTTTTGAAAGCCTTTAATGTGTAATGTCTTTGTCAATACAATTTAAGCCCTGTTACAAAAGATCTCTTTGAAATATTCCAAGTGTAAATTTCTTCCGAAGAGGAATTAACCCTCGAAGATATTTGTAAATATCTTCGAAGTAAAATTCCTGAATGGAAATTTTCTTCTCGGAAGAGTTTTTTAGTCTCGGAAGAAGCGATTGATTTTGTAACGTCCCATTTTAGGTAATTTTATAATTTGTGTTTTTCAATAAAATGAGTGGTGAATTAGAACTAACTGAGTTAAGTTAGTATTGTTAGTGTAAATGAATAGAAGTAACTAGAGGGACTACTTTTGCCAAATTGAGAAAATTAAATTTACATATTAGTAAGGAGGTGTAGAACCTCCTGGACACACACACACACACTCACGAAGAGGAGAACGGGAAGGAGGAAGGAGATCAAGAACCCTAGTCAAATTGAGTTGCGGTTGTGTTGAATCCAAATTTCTAATTGTGGAATTGAGTTATAAATCACCTAGTTCCTGCATCTAACTCATAAGGTGAGTCTTAATTGGATGTTTTCTTGCTAAGTAGTTTACTTCATGATTGGGGTGTTGAGGAGGAATTCATCTATGATCAAATTAATATGTGTTGAACTTAGAATAGTATGTATTAGGTGTTCTATGTATCATGTATGCCAATTTTGAAACTTGATGGTTTATAGCAAATTAGTTGTATGAAATATGTTGAGTTATAAATCATGCCCATAAGGGTTTGATGAAATGCCTCCAAGAAGTTCAAAATATGAAAGGAAGGGCAAGGTGGGAAAAAACGACCGGTGGGTCAATATAGAGTTAGTTATGCTTAAACTAGTCAAAAATGGGTCATATGGATTGGTTTTATATCATATGTATGTATGTGCTAAATTAATCCTAAACGTATGTTAAGGTGAAGGGAGTATTAGCAAGGCGGTGAGCAAAGACAAAGGTTGAATTGAAGCTTGTTTGAGGTAAGAACATTAATCTTATAACCATATATAGTCTTATCTTTATGATTTTATTACGTTACTCTTGAGTTAATGTGAGTTATGAATAATGACCATAAGTAATGGTTGTAGTAATAGTAAGTATACATGCACGAGTGCATGAATTGGGTTGAAACTACATGCGCGTGTGCATGAAATAAATATACCGGTATAGTTCACAGGTGTGTGAATCAAACCTGGAGGGGTTATAATTATATTCAGTTACGGTGGTAACATTTAAATCACTAGTGAGTGATAAACTATACTTTGGCTACTGTGTGTAAGCCTAATTCACCAGTGGGTGATAAACTTGTGGTTTGGCGACTGTGTGTATGTCAAACATAAAGATGTATTGCGAAGTGTATAGGTGTGTGATCCAAATCTAATATGCTAATTCAAGTTAGTGAATGACTAGCTTAAAAGTAGAATTATGACCCATTTCTATTTAAATGTGAAAGTGTGATTATAGAATGGGTGATAATGTGATAGATGCAAAGAGTCGAGGCTAAGAGAGTTAAAGCTTCTAAATTGAGCTGATAGAGATGTTGAAATGGACCGGGATCATTGAAAAGTCGAAACAAACGAAACGGGTCAAAACTTTGAGAAAAAAAAAACAAACTAACAATAGCAGCAGCTGATAGGGACGTAAGTTACGTCCATAAGGCGTAAGTTACGTCCTTTACTCATTGGTACATCCTGAGCTTCTGTCTTACGTCCTCAAATTCAGGGAATTAGGTTAAGGACGTAAGCTACGTCCTTGAGGACGTAAGCTACGTCCCTTGCAAGATTTTTGCTTTCGATTGGTATTTTAAGCCCCCATCACCTCCTAATAACCTATAAAGTGAGTATAAGAGTTCTTATTTAGTCCCAATGGACTAATGTGATAAAAGTGGTTGTTTTGTAGGAATTTTTCAAGATGGCAAAGGTGATCGATGAAGATGCTTGTGGATCGAACAATGGGTTGTTAATTAGTTTCTGTTAAACAAACTTAACGTTATGCAAATTACATAAATGTAATTTGAGGTGTGTAAACGTAATAGGTGTTGACGTAGTCATGGGTATGTGTAATAGAGTTTTAAAAGTAGAGATTTTAACTGGGACCTAAATTAAAAATCTTTTACACCTCAAACATGTTTATAAATTATGATAAATAAGGTGGTGTGTTACAAGTTGGTATCAGAGCCGTGGTTTGAGGGATTCAAGTGAGTAGAGAAAGCTTGAACTCAAATCTTGTGCTCGTGATAATAGAAGAGAACTTGTTCGATTCCAAGATTCGATCACTGAGCCATCAATCAAGGTTAGTGTACCTGTGTTAATATGCGATATGTGTGAAAGTTTTATAAATGTAAATATGTGATTTACATGATTATAAGCATAGTGATGCAGTAAATAAAATTGAACTTGAGTTATATTTCAGTCATCAAGGATGGCTGAGGAACATATTCGCGAGGAATGTGAATCAAGTAATTAGAGATGAGAAAAGTTATTAGTGAAGAGGTGGCTAAAGCCATAGGGGCCAATTTACCAATGTACATGGAAGATATGCAAAGAACGCTACAAGAGTTTATACAGCATGAACTTACAGTGCTGCAGGTTGGAGAGAAAACTGAGAAAGCACCTAAACGGGTAACGTATAAAGATTTTGTAGCATGTAAACCCGCTGAGTTTAATGGTGAGGTGGACCCATTACTAGCAATTCGGTGGATTTCGGATATAGAGGGGACGTTTGAAACTTCACATTGTGATCCTAATGATAGGGTGATATTTGCGGGTGGCCAGTTAAAACAGCGAGGTAAAGACTGGTGGGATTTAGTGCGAGAAGAAATTGGGTTGGAAGGTATACGAGTGATGACTTGGGAGGAGTTTAAAGAGAGGTTTTTTAAAGCGGTTTAGCTCGCAAGCGGCGATCAACCGAATTTATGAAGAATTCTTACAACTGCGACAGAAGGACGAGGACATAGATACCATCACGGCGATTTTCTATGAAAAGGCTAAGTTCTGTCGCGACTTTTTAAGAACAGAAAGGATGTGGATTAATCAGTACTATGGGATGTTAAATGCTAAATACCGGGAGTTTCTTACACCTTCTCGATGTGAGACCCTAGTGGAACTTATAGATTGTGCTCGGGAGAGAGAAGCTGAGTTGAAACGACAGATGGAGCGTGGTGAAAAAAGGCCCGTACATAAAGATGAAGGACCTTCCAAGAAGCCTAAATTTTCTACCCAATTTAAGAAGCCGAGTCAGGTTAAAGAAATTAAACCGTGTGTTAACTGTGGCAAGAGGCATCCGGGGGAATGCCGTTTACCTCCAAGAACATGTTTTAGATGTGGGAAGTCCGGACACTTGTCTACCCAATGCACCAGTCAGTTGGAGCTGTGTTTCAATTGTTATAAACCTGGGCACAAGAGGAGTGAATGTCCAGATTTGAAAACTGGTGGAAGTTCGAGCGCTCAGAGCAGTGTAAAGAAACTTGAAATACCGAAAGCAAGGGGAAGGGCTTTTCAAATTACAGCTGAAGAAGCTAAAAAGACCGCCGATGTGGTGTCGGGTACTTTCCTGTTAAATTCTTTACCTGCGTATGTGTTATTTGATTCCGGTGCTAATAGATCGTTTGTGTCGATTAAATTTGCGTCTCATCCTTTGTTTGAAATAAGTACATTGCCTGCACCAGTAGAGGTCGAAGTGGCTAATTCTAAAACATTTTTAGTGTTTGAAGTTTACCGAGGGTGTAGGTTAACTATTAAGAAGGAAGAGTATCCTATTGATCTAATACCTATGACCTTAGGTGAGTTTGATGTGGTTGTGGGAATGGATTGGCTTTCTACATACCAGGCTGATATTGTATGTCATCATAAAAGATAAAGTTAAAATCTCCGAGGGGCCATAAGGTAGTTATTCACGGAGAAAAGTGTAAAGGAGTAGTGTTGTGTTCATTAATTAAGACCCTAAAGCATATGAGGCGTGAAGGGCAATGTTTCCTGGCATATGTAGTTGATACTAACCAAAGTGTACCGAAATTAGAAGATGTTCCAGTGGTTAGAGAATTTCCTGAGGTGTTTCCAGATGACTTACCAGGCCTTCCACCTGTAAGAGATGTGGAGTTTCGAATTGAATTAGTACCAGAAGCAAAACCTATTGCTAAAGCCCCATATCGATTAGCATCATCTGAATTACAAGAGTTGATGAAACAATTACAAGAACTCCTTGAAAAGGGTTTTATTCGCCCAAGCATCTCCCATGGGGTGCACCAGTTCTTTTTGTTAAAAAGAAAGATGGAAGTTTTAGAATGTGTATTGATTATCGAGAATTAAATAAGGTGACTATCAAGAACCGATATCCTTTACCTAGGATTGATGATTATTTGACCAACTACAAGGCGCGTCTTGGTTTTCAAAGATTGATTTAAGGTCAGCGTATCATCAACTAAGGATAAAGGAGGATGATGTACCTAAGACAGCGTTTCGTACTCGCTACGGTCACTATGAGTTTCTTGTGATGTCTTTTGGGTTAACAAATGCACCGGCGGCGTTTATGGATTTAATGAATCGGGTATGTCGACCTATGTTAGACCGTTCGGTTATTGTTTTCATTGATGATATATTAGTGTATTCTAAAAGTGAAGAAGAGCATGCACGCCATTTACGAGAGGTTTTGGAAACTCTTCAACAAGAAAAATTATATGCTAAATTTTCAAAATGATTTTTGGTTACGAGAAGTGCAATTCTTGGGGCATGTTGTAAATGCAAATGGAATTCAAGTAGACTCCTCAAAGATTCAAGCAGTAATGAAATGGAATCCTCCAAAAACTCCAACTGAGATTAGAAGTTTCTTGGGCCTAGCAGGGTATTACCGGAGGTTTATTCAAGACTTTGCCAAAATAGCTTCTCCGTTGACTAAGCTTACTAAAAAGGGATTATTTTTAAATTGGGATGTCGAACAAGAAAAAGCGTTTCAAGAGTTGAAATTAAGATTGACGCAGGCACCAATACTAGCATTACCCGAGGGGAATGAGGATTTTGTTGTGTATTCTGATGCGTCCTATTTTGGGTTGGGTGTGTTCTGATGCAAAGGGGTAGAGTGATAGCTTATGCCTCAAGACAACTGAAAACACATGAGATGAACTACCCAACACATGATTTAGAGCTGGCCGCAGTGGTATTTGCCTTGAAAATTTGGAGGCATTATCTCTATGGTGTGAAATGCACTATTTTTACCGATCATAAAAGTTTAAAATATTTTTCACTCAGAAAGAGCTTAATATGAGACAGAGGCGTTGGTTGGAATTATTAAAGGATTACGACTGTGAAATCCTATATCATCCTGGGAAGGCTAACGTGGTAGCGGATGCATTAAGTAGAAAAGATGAGTATGAGCCTATTAGAGTAAAAGCGATGAGAATAACGATTAACTCAAGCATAATCGAGCGAATTAAAGAAGCGCAAATGGAGGCACTCAAAGAGGAGAATTGGAAACGAAACCGTATCAGGGTCAAGTGCAAATCCTAAAGGAAGACAGTTATGGATTAAAAACAATGAGGGGACGAGTGTGGATTCCTCCAATTTGTCCAGTAAAAGAATTGATACTGGATGAGGCACATAAATCTAAGTATTCGATTCACCCAGGAGCTACTAAGATGTATTGTGATTTAAAAGTAAATTATTGGTGGCCAGGAATGAAACGGGATATCATTAAATATGTGGAAAAGTGTTTAACATGTTTACAAGTAAAAGCAGAACATCAAAAACCACATGGTGAATTACAACCTTTAGAAATTCCAGTTTGGAAGTGGGATCATATAGCCATGGATTTAATAACAAAGCTTCCAAAAACCCGAAAAGGATATGATACCATCTGGGTAGTAGTGGATAGATTGACGAAGAGTGCTCATTTCATTCCAATTCGGGAGACTTACTCATCGGAAACAATGTCAAAATATATATCAAGGAAATTGTGTCTAAGCATGGCATACCTGTATCCATAATATCAGATCGAGATGTTCGATTTACTTCGAGGTTCTGGAGAAAATTTCATGAAGAAATGGGTACCAAACTGTTGATTAGCACCGCATATCACCCACAAACAGATGGTCAAAGTGAGAGGATTATCCAAATTCTAGAAGATATGTTGCGCGCGTGCATTATTGATTTCGGAGGTAGTTGGGATACATACCTACCCTTGGCAGAATTTTCTTATAATAACAGCTATCATTCGGGTATGAAAATGGCGCCATATGAAATGTTATATGGGAGAAAATGTAGAACTCCCGTATGTTGGGGAGAAATCGGTCCACGAGAGCTAGCTAGTACCGAAGTGGTGAGAAAAACTAATGAACACATTGATCAAGTGCGAGCTCATCTAAAGGCGGCTCAAGATCGTCAAAAGTCGTATGCGGATAGAAGAAGAAAACCGATTGAATTCCAAGTAGGAGATTATGTGTTATTAAAGGTTTCCCCATGGAAAGGTATAATTCGATTCCGAAAGCGAGGAAAGTTAGGACCGCGATTCATTGGACCATTTAAAATTATAGCTCGGTGGGCGAGGTTGCTTATCGTCTTGAGCTACCAGAAGAACTAAGTGGGGTCCATAATACCTTTCATGTCTCTCATTTGAGAAAATGTCTAGCAGATGAATCAGCGTATATCCCGTATAAGGACTTAGTAATTGATAATTGGCTGAATTATGTGGAAGAACCTGTGGTAATACTTGACAGAAAAATCAAAAAGCTGAGAAACAAAGAAATAAGCAAGTGCTGATACAGTGGAAGAACCGAAAAGGGTCGGATGTCACTTGGGAGCTAGAAGACGAGATGAGAGAATGCTACCCTTACTTATTTGATGCATCAGTAAGTTTCGGGGACGAAACTTCCCAAGTGGGGGAGAACTTGTAACGTCCCATTTTAGGTAATTTTATAATTTGTGTTTTTCAATAAAATGAGTGGTGAATTAGAACTAACTGAGTTAAGTTAGTATTGTTAGTGTAAATGAATAGAAGTAACTAGAGGGACTACTTTTGCCAAATTGAGAAAATTAAATTTACATATTAGTAAGGAGGTGTAGAACCTCCTGGACACACACACACACTCACGAAGAGAGGAGAACGGGAAGGAGGAAGGAGATCAGAACCCTAGTCAAATTGAGTTGCGGTTGTGTTGAATCCAATTTCTAATTGTGGAATTGAGTTATAAATCACCTAGTTCCTGCATCTAACTCATAAGGTGAGTCTTAATTGGATGTTTTCTTGCTAAGTAGTTTACTTCATGATTGGGGTGTTGAGGAGGAATTCATCTATGATCAAATTAATATGTGTTGAACTTAGAATAGTATGTATTAGGTGTTCTATGTATCATGTATGCCAATTTGAAACTTGATGGTTTATAGCAAATTAGTTGTATGAAATATGTTGAGTTATAAATCATGCCCATAAGGTGTTTGATGAAATGCCTCCAAGAAGTTCAAAATATGAAAGGAAGGGCAAGGTGGGAATAAAACGACCGGTGGGTCAATATAGAGTTAGTTATGCTTAAACTAGTCAAAAATGGGTCATATGGATTGGTTTTATATCATATGTATGTATGTGCTAAATTAATCCTAAACGAATGTTAAGGTGAAGGGAGTATTAGCAAGGCGGTGAGCAAAGACAAAGGTTGAATTGAAGCTTGTTTGAGGTAAGAACATTAATCTTATAACCATATATAGTCTTATCTTTATGATTTTATTACGTTACTCTTGAGTTAATGTGAGTTATGAATAATGACCATAAGTAATGGTTGTAGTAATAGTAAGTATACATGCACGAGTGCATGAATTGGGTTGAAACTACATGCGCGTGTGCATGAAATAAATATACCGGTATAGTTCACAGGTGTGTGAATCAAACCTGGAGGGGTTATAATTATATTCAGTTACGGTGGTAACATTTAAATCACTAGTGAGTGATAAACTATACTTTGGCTACTGTGTGTAAGCCTAATTCACCAGTGGGTGATAAACTTGTGGTTTGGCGACTGTGTGTATGTCAAACATAAAGATGTATTGCGAAGTGTATAGGTGTGTGATCCAAATCTAATATGCTAATTCAAGTTAGTGAATGACTAGCTTAAAAGTAGAATTATGACCCATTTCTATTTAAATGTGAAAGTGTGATTATAGAATGGGTGATAATGTGATAGATGCAAAGAGTCGAGGCTAAGAGAGTTAAAGCTTCTAAATTGAGCTGATAGAGATGTTGAAATGGACCCGGGATCATTGAAAAGTCGAAACAAACGAAACGGGTCAAAACTTTGAGAAAAAAACAAACTAACAATAGCAGCAGCTGATAGGGACGTAAGTTACGTCCATAAGGGCGTAAGTTACGTCCTTTACTCATTGGTACGTCCTGAGCTTCTGTCTTACGTCCTCAAATTCAGGGGAATTAGGTTAAGGACGTAAGCTACGTCCTTGAGGACGTAAGCTACGTCCCTTGCAAGATTTTTGCTTTCGATTGGTATTTTAAGCCCCCAATCACCTCCTAATAACCTATAAAGTGAGTATAAGAGTTCTTATTTAGTTCCAATGGACTAATGTGATAAAAGTGGTTGTTTTGTAGGAATTTTCAAGATGGCAAAGGTGATCGATGAAGATGCTTGTGGATCGAACAATGGGTTGTTAATTAGTTTCTGTTAAACAAACTTAACGTTATGCAAATTACATAAATGTAATTTGAGGTGTGTAAAACGTAATAGGGTGTTGACGTAGTCATGGGTATGTGTAATAGAGTTTTAAAAGTAGAGATTTTAACTGGGACCTAAATTAAAAATCTTTTACACCTCAAACATGTTTATAAATTATGATAAATAAGGTGGTGTGTTACAGATTTCACATCAGATCTACTTCCGAAGCTTATAAAACTTTTCATTTGGAAAGCAACTCTTACCTTCGGAAGCAATGTTTTGCTTTGGAAGAAAGAATTGCCTTCGAAAGACAAAATACATTCGGAAACGTTTTATACTAGGAAAGAGAGTTCTTACTGTGTAACGGATATCTTTTTGGGCCCCACTCTGTAAAATGTAAAGATTTTGTTGATAATGTCTGAATATTTAAAATTATCCCTTACCGCCACTGTCATTTCATAACCGCCAACTGCCGCCCTACCACCATCACCTAAATTCCTACCATTTAAATAATCCAGACTGTTCAATTTCATCTTGTTTTACCGATTTACTGCCCTAAACATTTCCTTCACTGCCAATCCTGAAATTCACCCAAGTTCAAGCTTACTTTCTCTTACAATGGTGCTAAACCCTCAGCACAACCAGGTCGCATTACTTGATTCGTCAAGAGATGCTGACTTCACTGAAATCATCACCTTTCTTTCTGAATCAACCTACCACACGGCGCTTACCGATAACCCCACCGTTTACTCCAACCACATGACTGAATTTTGGAGAAATGGTCAAGCAGAAATCGTAAATGGGGTTCGCGTCCTAAGAACCCGCATTTGTGGACAGGAGTTGATCATAAGTGAACAACTCATCAGGGAGCATCTAGATCTTCATGATGATGAAGCTCCTACTAAGTTTCCCAAAGAAGACTTGGATGGCACAAACATCCTCATGGGATATGGTGGAGACGTGAGCAGGTCAACCGTCTACAAATTCAACTTCGCATCTCATTGGAAGTTTCTCCTGCACATCGTTCTTCACTACCTATTGTCACACCCGGGCCCAGAGAGGCGGGACGTCATGATTAGTAAACAACAACCAAAATGCAGCGGAAACTAAATGGTTTATTACAAAGTGTCACATGATGTTTACATTAAAATTGGCTTTGCTTCCAATTCAAAAGGTGCTTCAACCTACAATCTATAGGTTTCATGATCATTTCTCGGGAAATATTTCTTGAAGCTTCAGTAACTAAGGCTTCTAGGCTCAACCTTTGTCTTTAACCTCGACCCTCTTATCTCGCTTCGGATTTGGGTAACTTCTATAGCTTAACTATTCTCCCTAGCTGTACCTGAAGACATGCTCAAAAGAAAATTGTGTCAACATAAAGTTGGTGAGTTCAAGTGGTTAAAGTTTCAGAACATAAAAGGGACTCTTAGAGTCCACAAGTTAAAGTTTTTGTATCTATTATAGCTGTTGTGGGGTCACAATCAACCCTGCACTTGATCCCCGGTTGGCCTCTTCTAAACTTGTGTTTAACCGGATATTCCCGTAGGAAAGAACCAAGCCTCAGAACAGTGAACCATTCCTGCTAGGATGGTTCACCATAGTATCTTATTCAAAACCTGTTACATGCCACAAACGACCCCTTAGGATCTCAGTGGGGTACCTCCCTGTAGCGGAGCCACTGTGCGTGGGGGATTCCCCAAATAGATCTATTCACATAAAGTAAGCGGTTCACAAAATAATTAATGATCATGACAAAAGTATCAGCAGGTATCCAAAAAGTCCCACATACAAGCATCAAATAAAGCACAATATGAAAGTTTCAATTTAAAAGAGCATGCATCATCCCCAAAACCAAAGTAAAAGGGGAACACGAGAACTCACCTGGTATCCTTATATAATTTCAGAGCTTGATAAAAAAAGTGATGATCACCAACAAAGTAAACCTAACTAGAACATATAAGATTCACGTTTAGAATTAGCACGATGTTATTACATGTGTGCGGTTGAGCTCTTTAGTTAAATTTAAGTTGGTGATTAGTATCCTTAATGTATCTTAGCTTCTTGTGTATTTGTTAATTGTTATGAATTAACTCGTATACATTAGGTTAATTAATGCATTTCATCAAGAGTTGTGTCTTGGTATGAAGAATGTCGAAAAATCAATTTATATCGTGGATTCCAAATCTTTATAAATAACTTGCATTAATAATGTAGGTAATATATTGTTTCAAACGATGTTTATAATACTCGCGTTTATATCATATTTGTTAACTTGGTTGACGCTAAATAATCCAATTATTGATAATAGTTGACGATATTTTGAATAGAAAGAGGGTTACACATAATGTTATTTCAATAACAATGAGATGACTGCCTATTAATAACAACAAGAAAGGGAACATTATCGCATTTTAGGTCTTTTACCTTAAATAAAACGTATAGATGTCGGTTAACCTAAATGTTTATTGTATATATATACATATATATATATATACAAATGCACAATGGTATTGACTGTATTTTACATCTCTAAGTCTTGTAACGATTTAACGTGGCATGAGATCAACTTATTTGTTTAATCAATAACATGTTATAACCATTTCCCAAAATGTAATGCTTCATATATCTTACCTAGGTTGGTTTCTAATAACTAGCATTGTTATTTAAATCTCGGGTCCAAACCATCCATTTAAATCAATCATTTATAACAAGCGACGTTCTTTTTCGTTTATAGTTCACAGATTTTATAATTTATGCCTTTTTTATATAATTAGAGCTCAATAACACGAATGCAAATTATGATTCAATTTCAATGAGTTGTGCGTGCGATTTTACCTTCCACTCGGTTATAAATTCTAACCCACTCGTTTACGCCTTGATTTAATCGCGTTCCTGTTCCGTTGACTTCTTGTTGACCACGTTGTCCAAAGCCTGTCTTTGCCATCCTAACATGACCACAACCCTTAACAGCAACAACCGTACGATCAAGACCACTCCAACACTACTAAAACGCCATTACAACTACTATTTTCTATGATCATTCTAATCATCTTTAGGCCATTATCAAAGTGGCCCAACTTGCCACTCAATTTGATAACCCAAACCAACATTCTTAATCACCTCCTTCTCCATCATCTCCACAACCACCGTGCACCGCCATCAACAACAATCAGCCCCTATCATCGTCTAGGTTGGCCACCATGATTAAACAGCCATAACAACAATCGACAGTCACCATCACAACCACCATCATCACCACCTAATCCCGACAACCATTATCATAATCACCATCACCATCGGCCGGTAACATTCAAAACCATAAATCATAGCCAACAACCATCACAGCCACAATCGCAGCCAATAACCAACACCTCGACCGATAACCACACCCAAAACCCACATGCAACCACAAAATCAGCCAATACCACAATCACCACGAGCCATTACTGTTGCTGCTCGGCGCCCGGTGGGCCTCTGCACCGCCGGCAGCCACCACAACCACAACCACACAACGCAACCATCAAAACAGCCACTATATCACCGCCATCGCCTTACCACGGCCATTACCAACTACAGCCACAGTTACGGCCGGCAACCCTCAACCGCCAATATCCCCACCATCATCAGGTCTTGATATCTTCATCACCACCACTGTAGTCAGCTCTATCAGCCACCACCGTGGCTCCAGCACTGCAGCACATCTACATCGTCAATCTACATCACCACCGCTGCTACCCAATCACCACCCACGGTCACCATCGACAGCCAACACCACATCGCGACCACCATCGACCACAGTCGCCGTCGCGACAACCACAATCGCATTCAGCAGTTAACAGCCACAAACATCACCACCATTACGGGCCAATGGACAGGGCCGTGAGTCACAGGGCACCAACCACCATCCGTCGCAGCCCAGCCATCTGAACCCCATCATCACTTTCAGATCCGACCTACAATCGTCACTCTCGCCTCCGATTCCCGTCATCTTGTTGTGCTTTAGAGAAATCAAAGCCCACTGTTGTGTTCAGGGCGTCTGGGAGAGTCCGGTTCCGTGTGCCCCTTGTCGGCACTCGTCGGAGATGTCACCGGTGGCCGGTGGCCGAAGTTCGACCGAGAGAGGGGGAGGGTGGGGGCTGCGAACTCTCTCTCCCTTTCTACCCTAATTTCTTAAACAAAACACCAAAAGGTGAAAAATGAGCTTATATACTAGTGTTAAGGAAACGGGTTCGTAAAAGGGTCGGTTCGTAACGCGTTCGAATCAATTTTCACGTATCGTTATAAACTTCACTACCCGTTAGATTCGATTATTCAAAATGTTATAAATATTCTGAGATTATTAATTTTATCGTATTTCGAACATGCCGAAACATTAAACGAGTTGTAAATTATTGCGTATTTAACACGTTCTACGGTTTTACGCGTTTTTATCGAATAAGCGTTAATATCATCATTTTGCTATCAAAATATATGTAATTAAGTATTTAAATGATATTTTGAGCGTTAACTTCCTATGTTAGTCACGTTAAAGCCTTATCTGACGAATTCTCGGGTTTGACCTGATCGTAACCTGGTTCGCGTCACGGTTGCGTTTCGGAACACATTTATTCCGGACAACGTATCACTCACCAAATCTACTATGTTATGATAGTAAAAAATGGTTAGACGAATATTTACGGAGCTACGAGGCTCGGTCGACGTATCGGATGACATTTAAATGCCGGTGAAAACCGGTATTCGCATTTCAGTTACGAAATTCTGTTGTTTATGCATGATTGATGAAAAATCTTTTACAGAGCCTTATTTATGGTATTAGTATAGATTAACAATGATTTATATTGGATGACAAGCCCTTATAAGAATTCCTGATGGAATTCAGACGTAGTACGCGGTAAATTGCCGGATTTTACCCGGTATGGGTTCTGAATCTATTTTTAGTTTGGATCTTTCCATAGTTATATCAAATCACCTAATAATTCATTATTTCATGGTTTCTTGTTTATTAGTTCCTAAACATGTATTTGGGCCTTAAATGGGCCTTTTTATAAGTTCGGGCCCTTATTGGGCTTATTGGGCCCAAAAAGTCTAGTTTCATTTTCTGAATTTTCTTTGATAAGCCCAACTCAATTCAGACTTTTATTGAGTTTTATAACATTTATAGGTTTTCAATTTGGTCATATTTCAGAGGTGTTACATTCTCCCCTCCTTTTAGAAATTTCGCCCTCGAAATTTTAGTATCGTTAATATTTGTTTCCAAGTGTGATACACTCATGGTATGAATCTTGAGGATTTAGATTTATTTAGTTGGGCATTCCAGGACAAATGTTGATGATTATGTGTCAAATAACTGGGTGGGTTTGGATTGAAGTAACTATCCGAATGTTAGAATCATGCTTGACAGAATCAGTAAGTCAAATCATGAAGATATTTTTTTTTTGGCTTCACAATCAGATCATTTAACAATCGTACAGAATTAACAAGAAGAGACTCTTCACCGTGGTTCAATACACCTACCTAAAAAAATAGATCTAGCAAGGAGACGATTCCCAAAATCCTGATGGTGTTACCGTCCTTACTGAGAATCTTAAGAACGATTGAAAAGAAGAGGATATTAGCGCGAATGCCATTAATTAGACAGGATAGGCGTGATACAATAGATTAAAGGTTTCAAATGAAGAAGGATTTATGTTTTCCTAACGAGTACAGATGAATATCTAGGCATCGCACGTTCATTTCTATGAAGCTAAGACTAAGAAGTTTTCACGATTTCTAAGAATAGGGAGATTAGGTCATGCACAAAGGTCTTCAACTTTCAAATCCTACTTTTTAGTTCTCATCTTCCTTTCTAAAAATTTCTTCGATCTCTTCCTTCTATGATTTCATCTTAAGGGGTTAAGTCCTTTCTTCCACTACGTGCTTCTTCTAGTATGCATCCTTCTCCGGAACGGTTCTGTACATTAGAACCTCAGTCTTCGAGTAGATCCGTTCATCTTATCTGAAGCATGACATGAGTCTCCCCGAAATGGGATGTGCTATATATACATATTCATGTGAACTGACGCTGGTAGAATTACAAGTTCAAGAAATGATACGGTGTAGGTGAGAAAAGGAAAGCCTAACTGTAGGCTATCGGCATTCGTTGACGAGGGTAAGCATATACAAATGCGGTCAATACTTGTTCTCTCTCATTTGGTAATACGGATGTCATAGGACAATGCGGATGATGACCTCCTATTCGCACTTGCCAACGCGGGTGACATTACCGATTGTTAATCACCCTATCGTGCTTGGTCTAGTATTCTGATGTGTAGTTGGTAGTGTCGTATCGATAATGTATCCAGGTGCATCCTTTTATTTTACGGAAGTTTCCATTCATGCTTAATGTAGCTCTCCATTTATTTTCTTAATTTCGTCGGGCGACTAGAAAGTTGCTTTATACCGTTGCATCAACACACATCTGAAACTTTCTTATACGCGCCCAAACGAATTCCGCTTTTCTCAAAGGATAACGATACTAGTCGTATAGCTACACAAATCAAGCTTTTGTTAATCCTTTTACAACTTCCTCCTCACCCTAAGCATTGACGCATCTCAATGGGGTTTCTACTTCTTCCCGGAATTTAATAGCCCCAAATTTTTTTTTTGCGAATTGTCTCGAACCTCATGCTTATTAGTACGTGACAAGATGACAGACATGTCTAAGTATGTCTTACAATTCCTATCCATGAGATTCATGTGTAGGTCCTCCCATAAGGGCTTGACCACAACCTTCGTACTTGCGATATCTGGTTTCAACTGTTACTTGTGTAATGTCGTTTTCCTTATAAACACGGCTGATAACAATTAAGATGTAGGTAGCATCTTTAAATTGCTTAAGTAGGTTATCGTCTCTAGAAAGACGATATCACTTATCCTTGGTGACTTTATTTAACTCTTAATAGTCCATCCATAACTGGAGAATTCTATTTTCCTTCCGCAAAGAGCATTAAGTTTCCTCAAGACGACATACTAGGTCTTATGAACTGTTTATCTAACCGCTATCGAATCTGCTTTCCTTCCACCAGCTCCTTAATATAAGTATCTAATTCAATACTTCCTTAAGAGCAACTTCAACTGTTGTCTTAAGCTATAGAATTGCTGCAAACGTTTCCACTAATTCCTTCATAGTGCTTCCCAATTAAGGTCAACCTTCTAGATGGCCTCTTCCTCGGTCCATATTCTTCGAGGCAACTGTGCCCTATAGAGGGTCTATTCGTGAAGCAAGTAACTCTGTTTAGATTCTAATTTCTTATAAGCTTATCGATTGTTCCACGAGATATGAGAGTAAGACTTTTGCTCGAATTCCCGACGGTACGGAGCGTTCTAGGGTAAGGTATTAGAGAATCACTTTAGGAGAGGTTTGAAAATTTAGAGGGAAATAGTACCAACGCTTACGATCAAGGATGATTATGCAGACTTTCTTTGTCTACAATCTGCTGCATGTCTATCACTTCGTTGTAGTTGGATCTCAAGTGTTTTAACACATGAGATTTCTTGTAGCTGATCTTCTATGCTTCTTAGTACATCTTTGGAGCAACACCATCGTTTAAGTTCGACCATGAGTTCTTCCCATGAATTCTTCATTATTATCGACCGCATCGATTCGAACAAGTTTTGGACTTTATCAAGGTGCTCGCTAGCACAAGAAAGTTAACTACCACTCTAATAACTTATCGTATAGTTCGAGATTGTATTCTACTTCAGATCTTGCGCTCGAATCACGAACTTATCACTCAAATAGTAGAGATCTCCAAGTAGAGATGCCTTACAAGGTTTTAAAGTTTTCCGCATCGGCTTTCACGCGTTTCAAGAGATGAGGGTTATGCTATAAGGCTTAAGGTGAGTAGTACTACTCGTTAAGAGAATAAATCGGGAACAGAGGGTGAGTGGAAAAATCAGGGATCCACCAAAATTTTACATTCATATTTTCTTTTGAAATCTCGAAGGTTAGTTTTTCTCAGTAAATATCCCTGGCACTTGAGCATTTATCTTTGGAGAATCTGAATTTTAGAAGGAGGTTTCATTTCCTATATATTCTTGCGCTCAGAACTTTATCAACAGCACGGTCAGTTAAAAGCAGGGTCAAAATAGTTTAACCTAAGTTTCGTGTGAAGATTGTCATTAGATGACTAACGGTTTAAGATGATGGAAGATTTCACGAGCGTAGTATTAAGAAAGGTGATTATCAATCATAATCGGAGCTGATATTAAGAATATTCCTTTGGGTTAGGTGGTTCCATTATAATGAATAGGTAGAGAGAAGTCATATTCCTCAAAGGCTTTGAGAAAATGATCAGAGGAATTCTAAAATTCGGAAGATCCTATGAAGTGTGAACTACTAAGAAAGAAAGAAGTGGCAAGTCCTCAATGTCATTGACCACAAGAGGCGGTTCTCGGAAATTTATTACTCCGGTATGTTCTCCGTTGCACAAGCCTTGTTAGAGAGTCTTCCACTATGTTAAGGAGCTTTTGACGAATTCAATGTTAGGTAGAAAGGAATTTTTAGGCATCGCTCAAAATAGTATGGCTAAAGTACACGCACAAAGAGGTGGAATGCCATACTCAGCACGAGACCAGTTAAGTTTGAGAACATCATTTAGTGATCTTCAGAGTCTGATGGTCTTATCATCATAATTCCAATAGGGGAGTAGAATAAAAGAAAAGAGGAGAAGAAGAAAAGGAATAGTTACTGCAACGTCGTCCTTGGTAGCTCTTCAAGTGTCAAATGGTTTTCGCCCAGCATGAAAGTTTTGAAACTGAAATTATTTAATATATTCCAAATATTTGTGTTTATTCCTGTATTTATTTGTTCTTTAAATGTTTTACATTGATATTAATTCACATGACAGGGCTCACCAGAATTCAAGTGTACCTGTAAATTCACCATTACGTGTGCACCCGTAATCGTCAATTTACCTTACACTATCATTCTAGTCATTCCCATCATCAGTTCTGATTTTGTGTAATTAGGTCTTTGAGTTACAATTTCCATTTGGTCATCATCTGCATTTAAGCACACTTAGATCCTAATTATGCTAACAATCTTGCTAACCCAACAATAGTGTCAAAGTACAGTTTAAACAAATCAAGCAAATAATGAGCATTCAGGTACATACTATTCTAGGGAGCAAAACAAAGAAAAGGCATCATGGTTAATATCTTATCACTAAATTCCAACATGTATCATCTTACAAATGAGGCATAATAGCAAGTATGATCATTTCAAACAAGTGTCAGTATAACAGTTGTCTCATGTAACGACGCAAGTCGTATCAAGTGTATTGCTAACAGCAGTTGTTTCATATAGTGACAAAAGTCAACTGTGCAATCAGATAAGTATCTCTCCAGGATTTAAGTCCTAATTTATACGCACACATTTGGTTTCTAACATTCTTAGTACTTGACCTTCAGTAGTCCTAAGAGTCAACTCCAAAAGATTCCATACTTTCATGGTTTACTCGGGTGCACCTATCATAGTTAATACCCTAATGTATCAAGGTTTCTTATAGGGTAGAGAATTCTTAATGGGATATATGAAATCCTTAAGGTATACAAGTTAACGATGGGAGTTCTTAAGGGATCCTATTCTTGCTGCAAACTTTGGATCACTGGCTCATGGAAACAACCTACTAGGCTGGTCCTATTTATGGTTACAGCTTAGGTATTGTAAAGCAAACCCACATTTCTACATCCTTGGTTCAGCAAAGTTCAGAAGAGTAATCTCACTAAGGTGGTCCTATGAGGTTCATATGGTTGTAGTTTAGATCTCGCGAAGCAGGCCTACTTCGCTACAACCTTTGGCTCTGATACCAATCTGTCACACCCCGGGCCCGGAGAGGCGGGACGTCACGATTAGTAAACAACAACCAAAATGCAGTAGAAACTAAATGGTTTATTAAAAAGTGTCACATGATGTTTACATTAAAATATTGGCTTTGCTTCCAATTCAAAAGGTGCTTCAACCTACAATCTATAGGTGTCGTGATCAATCTCTCGGGAAATATTTCTTGAAGCTTCAGTTACTAAGGCTTCCAGGCTCAACCTTTGTCTTTAACCTCTACCCTCGTATCTTGCTTCGGATTTGGGTAACTTCTATAGCTCAACTATTCTCCCTAGCTGTACCTGAAGACATGCTCAAAAGAAAATTGTGTCAACATAAAGTTGGTGAGTTCAAGTGGTTAAAGTTTCAGAAAATAAAAAGGACTCTTAGAGTCCACAAGTTAAAGTTTTTGTATCTATTATAGATGTTGTGGGGTCACAATCAACCCCGCACTTGATCCCCGGTTGGCCTCTTCTAAACTTGTGTTTAACCGGACATTCCCGTAGGAAAGAACCAAGCCTCAGAACAGTGAACCAGTCCTGCTAGGATGGTTCACCATAGTATCTTATTCAAAACCTGTTACATGCCACAAATGACCCCTCTGGATCTCAATGGGGTACCTCCCTGTAGCAGAAGCCACTGTGCATGGGGGATTCCCCAAATAGATCTATTCACATAAAGCAAGCGGTTCACAAAAGAATTAATGATCATGACAAAAGTATCAGCAGGTATCCAAAAAGTCCCACATACAAGCATCAATAAAGCACAATATGAAAGTTTCAGTTTAAAGGAGCATGCATCATCCCCAAACCCAAAGTAAAAGGGGAACACGAGAACTCACCTGGTATCGTTATATAATTTCAGAGCTTGATAAAGAAAACTGATGATCGCCAACAAAGCAAACCTAACTAGAACATATAAGATTCACGTTTAGAATTAGCATGATGTTATTACATGCGTGCGGTTGAGCTCTTTAGTTAAATTTAAGTTGGTGATTAGTATCCTTAATGTATCTTAGCATCTTTTGTATTTGTTAATTGTTATGAATTAACTCGTGTACATTAGGTTAATTAATGCATTGATTAAGAGTTGTGTCTTGGTATGAAGAATGTCGAAAAATCAATTTATATCGTGGATTCCAATCTTATAAATAACTTGCATTAACAATGTAGGTAATAGATTGTTTCAAACGATGTTTATAATGCTCGCGTTTATATCATATTTGTTAACTTGGTCGACGCTAAATAATCCAATTATTGATAATAGTTGACGATATTTTGAATAGAAAGAGGGTTACACATAATGTTTATTTCAATAACAATAAGATGACTGCCTATTAATTACAACAAGATAGTGGAACATTATCGCATTTTAGGTCTTTTACCTTAAATAAAACGTATAGATGTCGGTTAACCTAAATGTTTATTGTATATATATATATATATATATATATACAAATGCACAATCGTATTTGACTGTATTTTACATCTCTAAGTCTTGTAACGATTTAACGTGGCATGAGATCAACTTATTTGTTTAATCAATAACATGTTATAACCATTTCCCAAAATGTAATGCTTCATATATCTTACCTAGGTTGGTTTCTAATAACTAGCGTTGTTATTTAAATCTCGGGTCCAAACCATCCATTTAAATCAATCATTTATAACAAGTGAATTTTGTTTTCATTTATAGTTCACATATTTTATAATTTATGCCTTTTTTATATAATTAGAGCTCAATAACACGAATGCAAATTATGATTCAATTTCAATGAGTTGTGCGTGCGATTTTACCGTCCACTAGGTTATAAATTCTAACCCACTCGTTTACGCCTTGATTAATCGCGTTCCCGTTCTGTTGACTTCTTGTTGACCACGTTGTCCAAAGCCTGTCTTTGCCATCCTAACATGACCACAACCCTTAACAGCAACAACCGTACGATCAAGACCACTCCAACACTACTAAAACGCCATTACAACTACTATTTTCTATGATCATTCTAATCATCTTTAGGCCATTATCAAAGTGGCCCAACTTGCCACTCAATTTGATAACCCAAACCAACATCCTTATCACCTCCTTCTCCATCATCTCCACAACCACCGTGCACCGCCATCAACAACAATCAGCCCCTATCATTGTCTAGGTTGGCCACCATGATTAAACAGCCACAACAACAATCGATAGTCACCATCACAACCACCATCATCACCACCTAATCCCGACAACCATTATCATAATCACCATCACCATCGGCCGGTAACATTCAAAACCATAAATTACAGCCAACAACCATCACAGCCACAATCACAGCCAATAACCAACACCCGACCGATAACCATACCCAAACCCACATGCAACCACAAAATCAGCCAATACCACAATCACCACGAGCCATTACTGCTGCTGCTCGGCGCCCGGTGGGCCTCTGCACCGCCGGCAGCCACCACAACCAGAACCACACAACGCAACCATCAAAACAGCCACTATATCACCGCCATCGCCTTACCACGGCCATTACCAACTACAGCCACAGCTACGGCCGGCAACCCTCAACCACCACATCCCCACCATCATCAGGTCTTGATATCTTCATCACCACCACTGTAGTCATCTCTATCAGCCACCACCGTGGCTCCAGCACTGCAGCACATCTACATCGTCAATCTACATCACCACCGCTGCTACCCATCACCACCCACGGTCACCATCGACAGCCAACACCACGTCGCGACCACCATCGACCACAGTCGCCGTCGCGACAACCACAATTGCATTCAGCAGTTAACAGCCGCGAACATCACCACCATTACAGGCCAATGGACGAGGGCCGTGAGGTCACAGGGCAGTAACCACCATCCGTCGCAGCCCAGCCATCTGAACCCCACCATCACTTTCAGATCCGACCTACAATCATCACTCTCGCCTCCGATTCCCGTCATCTTGTTGTGCTTTAGAGAAATCAAAGCCCACCGTTGTGTTCAGGGCGTCTGGGAGAGTCCGGTTCCGTGTGCCCCTTGTCGGCACTCGCCGGAGATGTCACCGGTGGCCGGTGGCCGAAGTTCGACCGAGAGAGAGGGAGAGGGTGGGGGCTGCGAACTCTCTCTCCATTTCTGCCCTAATTTCTTATACAAACCCTAAAAGGGTGAAAAATGAGCTTATGTACTAGGGTTAAGGAAACGGGTTCGTAAAAGGGTCGGTTCGTAACGCGTTCGAATCAATTTTCACGTATTGTTATAAACTTCACTACCCGTTAGATTAGATTATTGAAAATGTTATAAATATTCTAAGATTATTAATTTTATCGTATTTCGTACATGCCGAAACATTAAACGAGTTGTAAATTATCGCGTATTTAACACGTTCCATGGTTTTACGCGTTTTTATCGAATGAGCATTAATATCATCATTTTGCTATCAAAATATATGTAATTAAGTATTTAAATGATATTTTGAGTGTTAACTTCCTTTGTTAGTCGTGTTAAAGCCTTATCTGACGAATTCTCGGGTTTGACCTGATCGTAACCCGGTTCGCGTCACGGTTGCGTTTCGGAACGCATTTATTCCGGACAACGTATCACTCACCAAATCTACTATGTTATGATAATAAACAATGGTTAGACGAATATTTATGGAGCTATGAGGCTCGGTCAACGTATCGGATGACATTTAAATGCCGGTGAAAACCGGTATTCGCGTTTCAGTTACGAAATTCTGTTGTTTATGCATGATTGATGAAAAATCTTTTACAGAGCCTTATTTATGGTATTAGTAGAGATTAACAATGATTTAGATTGGATGACAAGCCCTTATAAGAATTCCTGATGGAATTCAGACGTAGTACGCGGTAAATTGCCTGATTTTACCCGGTATGGGTTCTGAATCTGTTTTTAGTTGGATCTTTCCATAGTTATTTCAAATCACCTAATAATTCATTGTTTCAAGGTTTCTTGTTTAATTAGTTCCTAAACGTGTATTTGGGCCTTAAATAGGCCTTTTTATAAGTTCGAGCCCTTATTGGGCTTATTGGGCCCAAAAGGCTAGTTTCATTTTCTGTGTTTTCTTTGATAAGCCCAACTCAATTCAGAATTTTATTGAGTTTTATAACATTTATAGGTTTTCAATTGGGTCATATTTCAGAGGTGTTACACCTATCCAACAAGTCTGGGGGATAGGATCAAATCCCATATGAACTAGGATGCCTAGTTCACGGGTTGGTGAGAGGGCTGCGCTTCAATTACTCATGGTTTGTATTTACCAATCTACTTGGGAATCTTAGAAGGGAAATATTTTTCATGTATCCCCGATACATTCAACACATCATTAACTGCGAGTTGGAACAGAGCAAACTTGTCTGTGTAGCTGCTCTAACTATTCCTCAAGACTTCGAAGAAGGTGTCCATCAACTTCACTGGCAGGTATACTCCTTTACCTCCAGATATAATTGAGTGTATAGCTCCTGGTGACATCCCTGTTGACCCCACAGGTGATGAACCCACACCAGCAACCCTCACCACAAATGTCCCAATACCTTCTCCACCTATCAAATTCACATATCAGAGACGCCCCAAACGAACCCTTGTTTAATCTATTCTGATTGAACAAGCTCCTCCAGTTCAATCCAAAAGGACTAGAGTGGAAACATAGGCTCCCACTCAGTCCAAGGTCACACCATCCTTCACCATTGACCTCAATTTGGGTTTTGAGCCTCCTCAGTCTCAAGCCCAAGAGCCCGACATCCAAGCCTTTAGCCCACAGGATGAGTATTTACACTCCCCTGTGCAGCCAACAAGGGACAGTCCCACAAGAGGCTCAATGCCTGTAGACATTGATCTAGGTCCCGGGTCAGTAGGTTTAACCTCTCTATCCTTCACTGACCTATTACTCCAAACTGATAAAGAGATAACATCTCTTCATGGCTATAAAGTTGATCTTCGACACCCTCTCAAAGATCAACAGAGTTAAGAGAGATCCCTTATCTCTAGCCCCCATCAGAAGCCAACAACTGAGGTGAGTCCCACTGATGTGGAGGGGACTCATGTAGGTTCAGCTGCCACTACTCAGAGTCTCTCATTGAGCTCTCAGGACAGTGGTAACATCAATCAGACTGAGTCTACGGCAACATTGCCCATTCATATCTCTGAAAGAGATAACTTTGAGCAAAGGTATCCAAGGTGCCAAGAAGCCACATCTGGTGGTGAGACTGAACATACTAGGTATGTTATCTCATCTCCCCGTGATTCTTCACATGAAGATGAGGGAAGTATGCAACTCACTCTTCAGTACTTGATCTCTAAAGTCTCAAACCTTGAATATCAGGTTAAGATCTTAGAGAATAGGACAGCCACTCAACAACTTGAGATTGACAATCTCAAGGCTAAACTAGATGAGAAACAGACGGAGAGGTCTGTTAGGCATGTACCTATCTAAGTCTCATTGACTTCTTCCTTTAGCTCATCTAGCTCTCTAGATGATGCTACCAAAAAGGGGGAGAAAGATCAGAGACAAACACCTGAGGAACCACCGATCCAGTCCTCTACTTCCCAAATCATTACCTTGCCTGAGTCATCTCAATCAATTCTCAAGATTGACTCACAAATGCTTCATGATCTCTACAGACTTTTCACAAAGTATGTATCGAGATCCTCTTTAGATCAGCCCAGCCTGGACACCACACTGATCTACTTTGGATCTGAAGAGCTTCAAAGGCTAACTGCACCTTCTACCACTGTGGAAGAAGTTGGTCAACCTAAGGTCCACATGGTATCTAAGATTAACTTCGAAAGGGAAATGGGGACTGATGGCCCAGCAACTGAAACAGTTGGGACAGAACTTGCATCAGCATCTTCTTTTGAAGCTCGGGCTGAAACTTCCGAAGCTAAAGTTGAAGCTGAAGAAGAACAAGATAAGTCTTCCAAAGCTGAGATGGAAGCTACGGAAGGATTATAGGCTGAAACTTCCGAAGCTAAAGTTGAAGATGAAGAAGAACAAGATAAGTCTTCCAAAGCTGAGATGGATGCTGCGGAAGGATTGTTCAAAATGTCCGAGGAACTGATCATCACAGATGTCATTGCTGAAATAGCATCTGAGTTGAGCAGGGAGGACATTTCTGATCTACCTCCATCCCAAACACCAGCTGACCCTCTCTCACAATCCGAACCCTCTATCCAAGAACCACCACAGTCAAGTTCTGTAAAAGACAAAGGAAAGAGAAAAATGACTGCGGAAGAGCTTCAGGAAGAGGAAAGGATTGAGAAGTTAAAGAAGAAAGGTAGATTCTCTGCTCAAAAGCTGCTAGCTGCTAGTTCAAAGGTAGCTGCAGCCAATCAGGAGGAAATCAACAACAAGAGAAGGGAAGCACTCATTGATCAGCTCATCAACTTAGGAGCTGCCAATGAGGAAGTACTCCTGCTACCACTAGAGGAGTTGGTGACTATGGAGAGGACAACCTGGCTAAAAGAACAAGAAGAAGCCAGGTTGGACTTAGAGAGGGAAGGGGAGGAACAAAGGAAAGCCGCCCTGCAGCTGAGAGAAGCTAGGATTAAATTCCTACTCTCTAGAGGCTTCAATCTTTCAGAACTCTCTCCACATGATGATGATATGATCCTTTTGCTCCACAATAAAGAGCAGGATCAAATGGAGAAAGAAAGAAAGAGGGATGCAAGGGAGAAGATGAAGGAGAAGAAGCAGAGGAAAGAAGTTGAAAGGGTCACTGCAGCCAAGAGGTCCAGAGACAAAGCCTGGATGAAAGACTATCTCCGGGCTCACGGCTTCTCTGGTAGGCAGGTGGGACCCATGTCCGAAGCGACACTCCAACAGAAAGTCAGTGAAATAAAGGTTGACATCCATATGGGAAAAAAGAAGGAGATGTATAGAAGGGGACAGGGAATGATCTTCACCCCAACCACTCAACCACACCCAACCACTCAACCACAACCAACCACTCAACCATAACTTACACCAAAAGAACCAATCCCATTTCCCATCAAAACCGAGCCCTTAGATGAAACCTTCAACCCTGAACCTACAACTCTACCCATACCCACTTCATCACCACAACCACCTAAACTTCCCATCCTCAAACCCAAAACACAACCCAGAACCACTAAACCCAAACCTACCCAACTGATACCAAGACCATCCCCTCAGCCTTCTCAACATCTCTCTCTTGAAGAATTTAAGGAAATCAAGACAAAGCTCAACAACTGCACAACTCTGAGCAACATCTCCTATGAGGAAGATCTCATCAACATTACCTATGTTGATGACTCTTCAAGTTCCCTCACACTAGATTAGTTTCTTGATTTGCCTAGAGGAACTTTGGGCAAGGCTGCAATACTTCTCGGTCTCAACTCTGATTCTCTGAATGCTGAAGAGAAGAGACTTAGAAGAAAACTGGTGACTCTACTGGATACATGGAAGGAGGACAGGATTCCTAGTCAGTCTCCTGTGCCTAGGAAAAGTATAATCCAGTGGAGGTTCGATGAAACTTCTCACAACTTTGTTGTAGAAAGAGAGAATGGTGAAATCAACCGGCTCAATGCCACTTCTCTATTGCATCTCAGTAGATTTGACATTGCTGAGCTGGCAGAGAAGCCATTCTCTAATCCCTCCAACTCTGAGACTGTTGTTGTCATCAGGAATCATCTCAGCAGTATTCACTTGGCTGAGCTAACTGCAAAGGCAAAGATCAATGAAGAGTTGAGGCTGAGAAGACAGGACGAAAACGAAAGACCAACCACCAAGGGCGCAACCTTTATACAGATGGTGGAGGGTCCGGAATTAGAACCAATAGTTAGATGGGAATATGACTATACTTCCCATCAACTAACTCTTTTCAGAGGGCCACAAGAAAGGGTACATATAATCCAAGGTAACAGACTGGATGTACTGTCTACCAAGGATTTGTTCAAACTTCTCAGCATCACATCAGGGAAAAACAAGGAAACAGATAGATATCTACTTTCCTTGGTGCTGAAAGTTTTGAGAAGAAGAGAGAAGTAAAGTTTTGGTAGCATCAGCCTAGGGGGAGTTTGTTGGGTCTCTATAAGGCTGGTGCAACCAAAACTACTTCACATAGTCGATTTTGGTGCTACATTCAAAGGCTTCCGAAGCCAAGTATGAGAACTTCCGAAGTCTGAAGATATCTTCCGAAGACAAAGTCTGAAGATAACAGCTGAAGACATCAGCTGAAGACATCTTCCAAATACAAAGTCTAAAGATAACAGATGAAGACATCAGCTGAAGACATCAGCTGAAGACATCTTACGAAGACAAAGTCTGAAGACAAAAGCTGAAGACAAAGTTTGAAGACAAGAGCTGAAGACAAAGTCTGAAGACAAGAGCTGAAGACAAAGTCTGAAGACAAACTCTACTTCTGAAGACAAAGAAGACTCCAAGCCTCGGAAGAAGCAGTCTTCCGAAGTATAAGTGGCTTCAGAAGAAGTTATTCTTCCGAAGCAATTTAACATTCAGAAGACATTGCTATAACCAGTAGACATAAGTATGGTCTCTGACAATCTGCTGCAGACCTTTGATACAGCATGGCTTCTTCCTAAAGAGCCATGTTGTTGACCATACTTTATTCTACTCTTTACCTTTTTATGATAGTACATGTCACCAACTTTAGTTGGTGACAAAAGGTAAGTCAGGGACATGTCCTGACTACCAAATCTCAGATAAGATATCCGAGATACCTTAACCTATAGTCTTGTAGTATAGGCTTTTGGTTATAGGTTTCTAGCTGGGTTCAAAGTATATCCGGTTGTAGGTAGTATTATATATAGTTCTCATTGTAACTCAATAGATAGAGAGATTGTGCCTTGTAAGAGTCTTGTAATCCTTTGAGTTGAGAATCAATATATAAAAGTACCTTGAAAATTTACTTCCTGTGTTTATTATCATTTGCTACTTGTTATATTGTGATCAACTCTTGTTAAGACTCTTTCTGAGTGTTGTTCAAGGTGAGTTTGAGAGAAAGAAACCACTTGTTGAGTGACCAAAACCGATCCTGCAGACCTCAATATCAATTTGAGTCTTCTCAGCCTCAACCTGATGAGCCCAATACCCACGCCATAAGCCCTCAGTGTGAGTCCCAACACTCCCCTGAGAAGCCAAAAAGGGACAACCACATCACTAGTTTAACTGCTATTGCAGAAGAACTATTAGGTGGTGACCAAGGTCCCGGGTCGTTAGAAATGTCCTCCGTATCCTTTCTTGACCTATTAAACTGATATGATAAGGATATTATGTTCACTTAGGGAAATGATGTTGATCTACCACACCACTCCCCATATCAACTGAGCCGCAAGGCACCCCTGATATCTAGCCCACATCAGCTAGTCCAAACTGAGGTGAGTCCAACTGGAGTGGAGGTGACTCATGCAGATTCAGCTACCACTACTGAAAGTGTTTCATTAGCTTCTTAGGATAGTAGTAACATAAGTGGGACTGAATCTGCGACAGCCTTGCCCATTGATGACTCTAAGAGAGACACAGTACGCAAGGGTATGCGGAGCGCTAAGAAACCATATCTGGTGGTGATGATGAACATACCTGGTATGTTATCTCATCTCCTAATGATTCTACAAAAGAAGATGAGGGTAGTCTGCAACTCATAATCAATTACCTATATTATAAAGCGTCAAACCTTGAATTCAAGGTTAGGACTTTAGAGGATAGGTCTGCCACTCAGCAACTTTAGATTGAAAATCTCAAGGCTCAACTAGCTAACACACATATTAAGAAGTTTGTTAGGCATGTACATAGAAAGGTTTCTTTAAGTTCTTCCTCTAGCTCGTCTAATTCTCAAGACGATGGTACCAAAAAGGGGAGATTGTACTCAAACAAGAACATGCAGAACCTAACCTTTCCATCATAACAACTTCCCTTGATATTATTTATTCTTTTTACTCCGCAAAGCAACAACCTACAACCATCTTCCTCAAGCAGCTCCCATTACAATTCAAGTGTACCCAAGGATGCTTATCGACCTTAACAGGTTTCTAACCAAATTTCTAATAAGCTCCTCCCTTGAACAACCATCCCCTAATGTAGTTGCTTCCTACTTTAGAGCTGAAGAACTTCAAAGGTTGAGTGCACCACCTACCCTAAAGAGAACATTGGTTAACCTAAGGTCTCTATTGAACCTGAGATTAACTTGGAAGGGGACATACAGAGTCATGGCCCTGCGACCGATTTAGAATGGACATGTAGTGCAGTTCAAATTTCTTTCAAAGAAGAATTTCAAGCTGCGGAAGGAATCATGGAATTATCTTCCATGTCCGATGACCTGTTCATCCCAGAGGTCATTCTTGATCTAGCCTCTGAGGTAAACGGTGAGTACTTCCACTTAACTCCCCTATCTCAACCACCACAAGTCCAACCCCACTCTCTCTAACCTGAACCCTCTAAGCCTGAGTCTCCAAAGGATGAATCTTCATCTGATCCTAAGGGAAGAGGAAGTTCACTGCTAAGGAGAATCTAGAAGAAGAAAGGTTGGAGAAGCTCTAAGGAAAAGGAAGAGTTGATACTGGGAAGATGTTGGTTGCTAGCAGCAAGGCAGCAACGCCGCTTAATAAAGTATTAACAACTAGAGGAGTGTGGAAGTGATCGATAGGCTCATCAGCCTAGGAGTACACATGAAGAAATAGTTCTACTCCAACCTGACGAGCTTTTAAAGCTAGAGATGGCAACCTTGCTGCACAAGGAAAAGGAGGAAGCAACAAGGTTATCCATACAAGAGAAGAAAAGGAAAGAGATGGAGAAAGCTATGGAAAGGGAGAGGTTGGAGAGGATAGCCTTTCTCTGCTCTAGAGGCTATTCTTAAGAGGACCTGGCACCTCATGATAGAGAGACAATCTTGTTTCTTTTCTTCAAGGAGCAAGATCGAATCACTAAGGAAACGAAGAAGAGTGCCAGGGAGAAGCTAATGGAAAAGAAGAAGAATGAAGAAGAGGCAAATCTTGGAAGTGCCAAAATGGTGGGAGATATGGAATGGATGAAGGCCTATCTCAAAGCCCATGGTTTCACCAACAGGCAAGTGGGTCCCATGTCAGAGAAGATCCTACAGCAACATGTCAGTGACATCAACGCTGACATTCCCTTAGGAAGAAGGCAGGAGGTACCACAAGCACCAAGTGTTCAGAAGATGGCACCCAAACCAACACAAACACCCAAAGCACAATCTATGCCCACACCTTTTTCCTTCCCTATAAAAGCTGAACCAATGACTGAGCCTTGCAACCCTAAACCTATACCATCAGCCTTACCTACATCCTTACCCTCTGCTTCCCAACAACCACCACTACCACCTATGCTTAAACCCAAAACACAACCCCGAACCTAATCATTACCCACACTATCATCTGGACCTTCTAAGCCTACCCCTTAGAAAAGTTCAAGGAGATCAAGAGAAAGCTCATTAATTGCACAACCGTGAGTGACATATCTTATGAAGAAGAGTCAATTAAGGTGAAATATATTGATGGCTCTTCTAGTTCCCTTATAAGAGATGCATTCCTTGATCTACCTGGGGGAATACTGGACCAAGCTCTCCAACTTCTTGCAGCTAATTCAAACACTCTGAAGGAAGAAGAGAAGACGTTAAGAAGGAGATTGGTGACTTTACTGGATACTAGGAAATGGGATAAGCTGCCAACATAACCCCTCAATCCTAGAAGGAGAATTATCCAGTGGAGGCTCGATGAACCTTCTCACAACTTTGCTGTGGAAAGAAAGAATGGTGAAGTAAAGAAGCTCAATACTTCATCTGAGCTACAATCCAGGAGATTTGACATTGTTGAGTTAACAGAGAAACCATTCACTGTGTTTATCCCAAACAACACTTGAATCAATGAGATTTGTGAAAATTGTTGGATCAAACACAAAATATAGATAACAAATGATGAACACCTCAAGAACATAATGAAATCCCTTGTTTGATCTTTGATGATTTGAATCTGATATTACAAAGTGAAAACCCTCATATTAATTGGCTTATTCAAGCCAGCCAACACACTAATTGGCTCCCCCTTTTTGTATGCGCCCTCTCTTTGTGTGCATTTTTTAATGATCAGGAACAGCTTTTCCAACTCTCTATACTTGTATGCTTCAGAAGATGTAGGAGGAGGAATCCTAGCTCGGTGTCTTCTGCAAACTTAAAGAACAGGTTCCCTGGTCAGGTACTTTGCTCAGCTGATGATCGGCCATCACTTGTAGGAAAATCTGCACCACAAACACGAACACATTCTACACATTTCTCGTTAGATCATTTCAACAATACAAATAAACTCGTGTTTATCTGTAAATATAAACAAGCAAAACCAGTTCGTTTGTGTGTGCAATTTCCCATGAAATGCATGAAAATATGAGATCGTGTCAATTGCATAATATGGAAGACTTGAAAATAATTTGAAAGACAAAACAAGAAATTTAATACTAATAAAATCTAATCATAAGACTCTAACCTAACAATAATATATACATATATTTTTGTTAATAATTTGACAACCAAGAATTGATTTAATCATGAGATCCCATTTTCAAGATATACTCAAGCACAAAGATATAATTAAATATCGACAAGTTAGTGAGATCATACTGATGCAGAGTCTAATCATAATTTTAAGTTTTTAATAGCCAAAACAGTTCAAGAATGATTGTCAGTATTTTGGTCCAAATTAAACCCATGCCTTATTCTTTTCAATGAGTGACCTGCAATTGATTTATCATGTTTTAGGTTCAATTAGAGAAGGTCAAGTAACTTGGTTCCCACAGACATCCGGCAAAGAACTTATCCGGTCATCAAGGTTTATTGAGTATAAAGAGTGACTCTGCGAGATCATATTTTTCTGACAAGCACAAGGACAATGATATTTGAGAATCATGGAGATTGAGATTTGATGGTTCGATTCTTCTTGAGATGGACATAGACAATGATCATTTGAGGACCATTATGAATGTCATATATGTGTAAGTATTTGGTGGAGCTTTCGACAATGACCTTTGATGTAAGAATCATTGTGATATTATTTGAAGGGGAAACAGATGATGAGCGCTCCAGGTCTATCCTTCCGTATAACAGAGGATATGATCATCTGAGCATGCTGATGAGAGATTCAGGTCTATACTCACGTATAACAGAGAAGATCATTACTCCAGGTCAATGCTTCTGCATAGTAGAGGAGATAAACACGCACTTTATTTTATTATTATTGTATATTCTGAAAGAGTCACAAGTGACTCAAACAGAGGATTTTCTGAAGAGCATAACTAGAAGCGTTGCTTTTCTAACTAGGTGCTCAGTTCAGGGCTAGGGTGAGGGTGATTTGGGATTTTAGGGGAATCAAGGAAAAACTCAGATACTCTCAACCTGTTTTTAATGGGACTTGTAACTTTGTGCAGACCGAGATGTCATGGAAATGATCCTTGTCATCGAGTTCTAAAGCTTTAGTTAGGCTACAAAATCATTATTTACTTCGTTTTCGGGCTGAGCCTACCAAGCATATCCTATAATGAAACTATCTTTTTCAAATTTTACAATTTTAAGTGATACAAACATCTACATCAGTTACTATCATTTCTCACAAAGTACAAGTCATGCAAATAAGCATACCAAGAAGACATACTATCATTTCTCAGTCATCCCAAATCTAGTTCTCAGATTTTATTTATTTTATAACCTAAAGCAACAAAATAATTAATAAAATTTAAAATATTTTTGTTCTTTTCTGTTATACTACTCTCCCCCTAAATGTTATTTATGTACATATTTTATTATTTTTTATTTTATTTTATTTTATTTTATATTTTATTTTTTTATTATTTTTTTTATTTAATAAAATGAACTAAAATAGAATTTTACTGAAGTAAGTCTTCCAAATTATACTAGTAAAAAAAGAGAAATGAAGTACCAAGAAAATGTAATGATTGTAAACTGTAAACTGTAATAGTGCAGATAAGAATCTAGAATATGGAGGAGATACCGTAACCATGACCTTTTTGTTCCGCCTTAATTTTGATTTAGGAACAATCTCTGTCAGTAAGTCGGATAATTAATAGGCCTTCTAAATTGTTCTTGCACTCATAATCAGACTAGTTAGAGAGGGGGCCCCAGGCCATCGTAGTCCTGGGAGTTCCGTATTCATCAGTGTATATAACTTGCCCAAGCACACACCCTTTTGAAAACTCGTTTATCTTTTCAACCTTTTGTTTTACTTTGCAAATTTGTTTCTATTCAATTACTTTTGATTTGAAAGAATTGAATTTGGAAATCATTTTCTTTTTAAGATCCAAAGGAAGAGATTTTGATTTTGAAACTTTGATCTTTTTCATCTTTGAATTATGTAAAACCGGCTTCACATGAGAAGGTTTGGATAGAATGTTCATCATCCAACCATTCAAAGATGTGTGCTTTTTGTGTTGTCATTATCGTCTGGAACTTGCCTTTGAACCTGAGGGAACTTCTTCAGCACATGACATTCTTTTCCACATCTAAGACAAGCCTTGTAAGGCTTTTAGTTCATTGTAGTCCCGTGGTCATTAGGAGAGGGTGAATCCTGCTTTGAGGTTGTTGCAGCTTGTTGACAATCTTGAAGCTTCTTCTTTTGGATATCAGGAAATTGAACCTTTTGAAGCTTTGTCGATGTGGATTTCAAACTGGGCTGTGATTTAAAGAGTGATGTTCAAGGAGATGAAACCTGAACATTCTCCCGAGAACCCTTTTGTATGACTGATGACTTGGCAGACTTTGAGGTAGATTTGTGACAAGCTTGATGAATTGCAGATGTAGATTGTGGGTGCTTTTGCTGAGTTTTGGAGGAACTATTGATTTGTTTAGCATTTGGGGATGAGATTCGGATAGGTCTTGATTCAACTGTTGTAGCTTTTGACACTTGATAACTTCAGGTGGCTTGATGATCCCTGATTCATCATCAAAGTTTGTCCAGTCTTGTATACATAACTCAGTTTCCAATGGATCTTGTTTGATAACTCTTGTTGTGTCGGTTTGTGTTGTTGAGTTCTGATTGCTTGATGATTCCACAGTTGTTCCTTCATTGACAAACTTGACAGGAACAAAAGAAGGGATGTTACCTGTCTTGAATTTGTTAAAGAAGTTATGGGAAACAACTAATACTTGTTTTGAAGCATCAGAGGTGGAATGATCATTTTGCAAATCAGATCCTTGATTGATGAGCCCCAAACCTGCAGGAGAATCGTATTCATCTCGAACCTCTTTGTGATTAACGCTGCTTAAACCTGCATGTAAACTGCTAGTATCTGCAGATTTAATCAAATCATTAGATGGATGAGGTTAAGGCATAGGAGAGTAACAATGAGTACTAGGACGAGGATAAACATATGAAGTTTCACCACATCCCACACCCGTTTCAATTATAGCTCCCCTTTGCTTAGAAAAAGGTTCTTCATGTTGCATCCTTGACATCGTCCATTTATGAAGTCTTGTTTTAAGCTTGCTAGTCATAAATTCTGCTCTCATTCGCTGAAAACATTAATCTCAACATTCTTTTCTAAAAGATTTCTTTTTAAAAGATCAGTTTCTTTTGAAGTTTCTCTCAGTTTAATAAAATATTTGGACTCATTGATTTTAAATTTTTGTTTATTCGTTTTAATTCTTTTTCATTTTCTAACAATAATCTGTTAGCTTTATAAACCCCGAATAAACGAATTTTGCAGGTAGGAGAACACATGTCTTGTACAACCTCATAAGGGAGTCCCATAGCTATCTTTTCTGCAGCTAGGGCTTTTTTACATTGACAAACGAGAGTGTTCTTTTTGTATTCTTCCTCCTTAGTAGCTCTCTTCTTAGCTTCTTTAGCTTCACCTTCCTCTTGTTTTCCTTCATCCTGAACTTTACATCGGCTTGCACAATCACCAACATCACCAAAACTGTCACCTTGAGTATCACACCTGAATTCTTTGAAAGGATCAAAATCCTCAATAGAATTCTTGTCACTATTTACCACCTCAATCATCAATGCATGGTTGACTTCTTCTTTAGTTTCTTTGATCTCAACACTGGAAGATACACCACCATACATGAATTGACTGTACTCTTTACTTTTCATATCCAAATCAAACGACTTCAACTTGTTAATAACTCCCATGAGTTTTTAGTCAGTAAAATTTCTTTCCTGATTTAACAATTCAACTTGTGGACTCCACTGTGGAGGAAAAGAGTCCAAAAGTTTTGTTACTTGTTCATGATTTCCTAGTTGGTCATCATACTCCTTAAGGTTGCTTGCCACCATCGCAAATCGATCAACAAAATCAGATATCTTTTCTTCTTTCATGGCAGCAAAAGAATGAAACTGACTTTGTGCCAATATTAGATTATTAGATTGAAGGAATTAAAGACTTTTGAAAAAGCCATTTTCCTGATAAATTGTTACTCCCTAGAAAAAATGTCACCCGAATGATTTCTTAGCAACTGGGGTCAAGCTGCCAGGTTAGCTTGTTTTTTTATGTTATTTTCGCTAAAGAATCTGTAAATTCGTTGATAATTTCCCTGAAAAACCAACAAATTCGCTGATAATTTCCCTGAAAAACCAACAAATTCGCTGCTAGATTCACTAGCAAATTTGCTCGGCAGTTGAGCAGCAGTTTTAATAGAACAGTGCTTGAAAAACTCTACTTTCGCTAGCAGTTTCATAGAAACTAGTAGAACTTTTGTTCTGATGACCGTTTCGGCAGCACTTTCACTTGTTTGAACAGTAATGTGATGGGAACTTTCGTTAACGTGTTTAGTTTCACTGGAAATCAATGACAAACTTCAATAAATCACACAAGCAATAGTTTCACTGGACTGCGCTAGTTTCGCTAGAAGAAACACACAGTTTTGCTAGATGAAGAAAAATGTAGTTTCGCTGGATGAAGACCTAGTTTTGCTGAAAGAGCTCTAGTTTCACCCGACGTATCTGAATGACTTTTTCAGCATGAAATCAACTCAAACTCATCCAAATCTCAATGGATTTGAGATCTAGTGATTTCTATAGCTTCCCACACCAAAATTGAACAATCCACAATTAATTTCCATATCCAAAACATGCAGATCAGATCAATAATGAATGAAACAGTGATTTTGAAGTCAAAAACATACAAAACTCTAAATGTTCTTGTTGAATCTTCAATAACAGCAGCAAATTTTCACAAATGATTCAATGTGGATCTCGGATAGGCTCTGATACCATATTATTGGTCCCAAACAACACTTGAATCAATGAGTTTTGTGAAAATTGTTGGATCAAACAAAAAATATAGATGAACAAATGATGAACACCTCAAGAACACAATGAAATCCCTTGTTTGATCTTTGATGATTTGAATCTAATATTACAAAGTGAAAACTCTCAAATCAATTGGCTCATTCAAGCCAGCTAACACACTAATGACTCTAGCTATATATAGTCTAATGACAATTAGACTTAATGACAATTAGCCCGTTAGACTTGAACTAATTAAGAAAAAAATAAATAAAACTTAAAAATGTCTAAAACAAGATTAAATATATTTTGTTGACACAAGATATATTTATTAACAATAAAACTCCTTGTCAAATATATCTTCAATGTCTCGTCTCGGTTCTTCGTCTTGAACGCATCTATTTGACTTTTCCGTTGTCCTTGAACATGACGTTGACTTTTTATGACTTTAACTGTGTTGATAATATAGATTATCCTTTTCAGACCCAACAGTCTGATCCCTCCAACTCTCAGGTTGCTGCTCATACCAGTAATCATCTGAATAGTCTTCGTCTGGCTAAACTGACAAAGAAGGCCAAGACTGAAGAAGAGTTGAAAAAGAGATCAAGGGATAAGGAAGAAGGCACAACCACAAAAGGAAGAATATTCCTTCAGATGGTTGAAGGCCAAACTTTTGACCCTATAGTTAGATGGGAATATGATTACAATTCCCATCAACCAACACTCTTCAGAGGGCCATAGTAAAGAGTACATGTCATTTAGAGCGACAGACTCGATCTACTATCAACTAGTGACTTGTACAAGCTCCTTAGCACCACATAAGGGAAAAACAAGGAGACAGAAAAATATTTGCTCTCCTAGTGTTAAAGAGCCTATGGAGCAGAAGGAAGTGAAGTTTTGGTAGCATCAGCCTAGGGGGAGTTTGTTAGATCATATATAAGGATGGTGCAACCAAAAAAACAATTACAAGAACTTTGAGTACAATTGAAGAAGTCTTCCAAAGCTAAAGCAACTCTTCCGAAGAAAAGTAAAAGATCTTCCGATAAGGTATGAAGAGCTTCTGAAGGAATGAAGAGCTTCTGAAGGAAAACTAAGTCTTCCGAGACTAACTATTTTTCCTTACAAAGTATATGAAGAACTTCCAAAGATAGAGCTAAGTCTTCCGAAGAATGAAGTAATGAAGACCTGCAGAAGACTTGGAAGAAGTTGATTCTTCCGAAGGATAAATGGCCTCGAAAGAACCAACTATGAATGAGTTGACACAAGTATGAGTTCTCTTACATCCCCTGCTAATTCTGATATACTACATGGCACTTCCCCACGCCCATGTAGTTGACCATACGTTAATCCACTATTCACCTTTTTCAATTAGTATAGTTACCATCTTTAGTTAGTGACAAAAGGTAAGTCATGGACCTGTCATGACTACCTAATTGAGGATAGTATTTTATCTTAGATGATTTACTTATAGCAATGTAGTATTTGTTTAGTTGTGAATTTCAACTGGTCATCCAAGTATAATCGGCTGTAGGTAGTAGTATATATAGTTTCTCATTGTAACTTATCAAACCATGCTTGCAAGTGTCTTGTAACACTAAGTTGAGAAGTAATATATACAAGTATCTTGAAAATCATTCTTGTGTTCATTAACTTATTATATTCTTGTCAACTTAGTTTGAGATTCTGCTTCATCAACTGAGTGAGACATAGTGAGTTTGTGAGGTAAATCTTGTGTTGAGAGACCAACACCGATCCTGCACATACGCACACAAAAATGTACATCAACCCACACCTACCACTAATACATAACATGATCCCCAAATCAACACCCATAAACCCACCCTATGCACGACAGAACAAACCCACGCAGCAAGGGACACACACACCAATAATAAAAGAACCTAAATAACATACCCCCAACCATACTATCAATGCTTCACGTAAACCCATATGCAAATACATACGTACGCATAAATTGATAGAATAACATAATTATGATCACCCTCACATGTAAACCATGCATAAGCAGTCACGCACCTACGAATGGCAATTATGTGCACACATATACAACACACCAACATACATGATAAACCAAAGGAAACGCACCCACAATAACCTGATTGGTCGAACCCCGCACATAACAATACATACTAATTAGCCCACACCACTGCCCTCCACACACAACCTAATTACTACAACCCTAGAAACCGTACGTAAGCATACACGATAACCGTAACCCAAATTCTCAAAACCATAACCCTAAAATTATGAACAGACGCCAGGGGATCGTACTGAATAAGATGCGGGAAAGGTGAGGAATCTGAAGATGAAGGTTCAGTTGTTAATCAAGACTAATGGCAATGACAGTGGTCAATGTGATTGCTCCCCCACGGACGATGGTTGGAAACAGTAGGCGACTAACGATTGTGATAACCCGCACCATGATAACGAGGGCTACCGAGGGGTTGAGTCGTCGGAGAGCTGCCTTAGGATGCTATCGATAATGGTGACGAGAGGGGGAGTTAGGGTTTATGAGAATGGAAACCAGGAGGAAATTTTTGAATGCAACATTGGGGGTTTCTCGGGTAACCATATAACCAAACAAAAATTTAAGTAGTAATCATTTTAACCCCATAATTCTTAATATAATTCACTTAGCTTCAAACTTATTTAATTAGTTTTAAGTACATAACATGGTTAAGTAGTTAAACTTACTTACGTGAGAACTTTGATTTAATGAAGGTTGGTTAACGATGTTACCCTGAAAATACGGGGTGTCACATCATCCACTTGTTGAAGGATTTTTCGTCCTGAAAATTAGAATAACAAGGTTAGCATTCTGGAACATACGCAAGATAGGTTTTCCATCTTTTCTAAGGTATTCTGAAACAATCCAAAGAAAGGAAAGAAAGAATTATAAGGTTGGTTTCCTGAGAGTGTGACATCATCCCCTTGTTGAAGGGATTTCGTCTCTAAATTTAAAGAACATATATCTTAAGAATGAATACCTTAGGAAGTGGATGCCTGATCTTTGAACAGTTACAGGTACTTCTTTTTCATCTGATCTTCACGTTCCTAGGTAAACTCTGGTCCACACCTTGAATTTCATCTAACACATGCAATAAGAATGTTGCTACGCTTTAAGGTCTTGACTTCTTGATCCATAATCTCAACTGGTGCCTTAATGAAATGAAGTTGTTCATCTATCTCCAATTCATCTATTGGAACGATAAGTGATTCATCAGCTAGACACTTGTTCAGGTTTAAAACAAGGGACATATTATGAACACCATCAAGTTCCTTAGGTGAGTCTAGCCACTAAGCTACCGGACCAATTCTTTTGACAATTTCAAACGATCCAACATATATAAGGTTTAGTTTTACACACTTCCTAAAGTGTAACAAGCCTCTCAAATGTTAAACTTTCAATAATATACTTTCCCCAACATGGAATTCCAAAGGCTTTCTTCTTTGACCGGCATAACTATTCTGACAACCTTGAGTTGCAGCCGTAGGGTTACGAATCTGAACAATTTTCTTAGTGGTTTCGTGGACAAGTTCAGGACCATTTAGTTGTCTATCACCGACCTTTATTCAAGAGAGAGGTGATCTACACTTTCTACTATAAAGTACTTCAAATGGTGCAGCCTTAATACTCGTATGATATCTATTGTTATAGGAGAATTCAACCATAGGCGGATAAGTTTTGTAGCTGTTCCTAAAGTCTCTAATGCATGGCCTAAGCTTATCTTTTAGGGTTTGGATTTTGCGTTTGGTTCGACCATGTGTCTGTGAAAGATAAGTTGTGCTCATATCTAAACATATACTTAGAGATTTTTGCAGCGACTGCTAGAAGGTCAAAGTGAAACGTGCCTCGCGATCGGAGATGATCAAAAGTGGCACGCCATGTCGAGACATAATTTCCTTCAAGTAAATTTGTGCCAGTTTATCCATCTTATAGTTCTCACGGATTTCCAAAAAACATGCTGATTTGGTCAAACGATCCACTATCACCCTGATAGTATCATTTCCAGCTTGTGAACAAGGTAGCTTAGTAACAAGATCCATAGATATGTTCTCTTACTTCCACATTGGGATCTCTGGTTATTAAAGCAAACCCGACGGTTTCTGATATTCCACCTTGACTTTAGAACAGGTCAAACACTTTGACACGTAGGTGGCAATTTCAGCTTTCATGTTACGCCACCAGTAGATGACCTTAAGATCTTGATACATCTTTTCAGATCTAGGATGTAACAAATAGAAGGACTTGTAAGTTTTATCCTTTACCAGTTCCCTTAGATTGCCGAACAATAGTAACGAAGCCCATCTGATTTCTCCTTAAAACATTTCTCAGCTCCTCTAAAAGATTTTGACATGATGTTCTACTCTTGTATGGCCTTAACCTAGGTATTATTGATCTATAATGGTAGGTCTGAATGAATGGTTAACTACAACGCACGGACAAAATGATGTTTTAGGGTTTCCATATGACTAAGGGCATCGGTTACCATATTAGCCTTACCTGGATGATACTTGATGGCACAATCATAATCATTCAGTAATTCCAACCATTTTTGTTGTCTCACGGTCAACTCCTTCTATTCATAGATGTGTTGAAGGATCTTGTGATCAGTGAAGATCGTGCTCTTGGTTCCATAAAGATAATGCCTCCAAATCTTAAGTGCAAATACCATAGCTCCTAACTCCAAATCATGAGTTGTATAATTCTTCTTATGCACCTTAAGCTATCTTAATGCATAAGTTATCACATTCTTATGTTACATCAACACGCAACCTAAACCTTAGATTGACATGTCATAATACACCACGAAGTTGTTCATTTCCTCTAGCAATGCTAAGATCAGTGTACTACACAACTTGTCTTTAATATCTTAGAAAGCCACTTGCTCATTACTGCCACACTTATAAATAGTTCCTTTGTGAGTTAGGGCAGTCCGAGGCTATGTTGGCTTCGAGAATCCTTTTATAAAACACCGGTAATAACCTGCTAGTCCAAGAAATCGGCGCACCTCTGTAGGCGTTGTCTCTGTAAGCCAATTCTTGATTGCCTTAATCTTCAATGGGTCAACATGAATACCATTCTTGTTAACTACATGCCCTAAGAATTATACTTCTCTCATCTAGAAGTCCACTAAGAAAACTTGGCATATAGCTGCTCTATCTTTGAAGGTCTAGAATAAGTCTCAAATATTCCTCCTTATTCTTGGAATAAATCAATACGTCATCAATGAATACGATGACAAAGTAGGGTTTACAGACACAGTTCATGAGGTTCATAAAGACTGAAGGAGCATTTAGCAATCTATAAGGCACAACTGTGAAACTAAAATGCCCGTATCGAGTTCTGAAAGCTGTTTTGGATATGTCATCTTCTTGAACCCTGAGCTGATGATATCCGGAGATTAAATTAATCTTTGAGAAATAACTTGATCCATGAAGTTGGTCAAATAAGTCATCAATATGTAGAAGAGGATAACGATTATTTATGGTGACCTTGTTTAATTCTCGATAGTCATGCATATATGAAAGGTTCCGTCTTTCCTTTTCATGAATAACACAGGCTCTCCCTAGGATGAAGAAATATGACATCTGATCTTTTAAGTAACTAATGCTAAAATCATTGAATGTCCTTCTATAGACATTTCTAAGCCTTCACGTAGGAAATACCGACCACCATACCACTTTGGTCACCTTCAATTATGAGTATCTCTCCACTAGGAAAAGAAAGTCTAATGAGTTTCTCTTAACAGATGATTTCAGCTTGGTTCCTAGGCAACCAATCCATACTAACAAGGACATCAAAACTACCAAGTGTGATAGATAGAAGATCAATATCAAATTCATACCCAAACAGACCTATCTTACAACCATGCTATATGTGAGAAGCTTCTATAATCTTACGATCGGCTATTTCTACAGTATAGTTTTATTCTAAAGCTATAGATGCAACATCTAGTAACTTACTGAACTTATGAGAAATAAAACTTCTATTAGCGCTAGAATCAAATAACAAAGAAACAAAACAGCCATTGATAGGAAATTTACCGGTTATCGTAGAAAGGTCATTTCAAGCCTCACCTGATCTAATAAAGAATTCTCTACCCTTAGTATTGTCATCCCAATTGCCCCATTATCCTTCTTATTGTCTACACCATTACCACTACTGCTTCCACAATTGATGTTCTTACTCAGTTTTGGGCAATTTCTCTTGAAATGTCTGGTTTAACCATATTCATAACAACCCTTTATTAATCTTGATGTGGTGGTGGCTTGGATGTTATGTTCACTCGGTAGTTTTTGGCAGCATGGCAAATTTACCACACCTCTCATAGTTGTTATTATTACACGACCCGTTGTGGTGGTAATTACACGTGTTGCATTTGGCCGAAATTCCATTATAACCACCTTTGTGCTGAGATGATGATGATGACTGGTTGAATGAGCGGGAGTTGTTAATGTTCTTGTGTTGCTGAAGTTGTTGTTGTCATACCCCGACCGATGGCGGAATCAACGAGGGCGGAAGAATGTTAATCGATTGCTAATAGCAAATGGTAATAAATAAGTTGAAATAGTATTAAATGTTATTTGCATTGAATGATACTAATCAAATGATACATTTCAATTAAACAATATTTAATATAACAAAAGCCTTTTATTTACTAGGTCCAAGTCCTATATAAGCATGAAGAAGTCCACTAATCTACATTCCAGAAATCATGTGTGAAAGTAATGAGTCAGCTAACGAATTAGCCAGTGAGTAAACATAGGTTTTAATACATATATATAGATCGATGAAAATGATTGAGTCAGCTAGGTCCAAGTCCTTTTATTAAATGTTATTTGCATTGAATGATACTAATCAAATGATACATTTCAATTAAACAATATCTAATATAACAAAAGCCTTTTATTTACTAGGTCCAAGTCCTATATGAGCATGAAGAAGTCCACTAATCTACATTCCAGAAATCATGTGTGAAAGTAATGAGTCAGCTAACGAATTAGCCAGTGAGTAAAGATAGGTTTTAATACATATATATAGATTGATGAAAATGATTGAAAACAATTCAATTCACATGACAATGTCAAGACTTATAATACAATAATGCTAAAATAAAAGACAAACCAACACAATCAAACCTAATGCCTAAATTGACTCGGTCACAGACGAAGAATGAATGATTCCGGTTCTACTCACCACACGACTAAACAAATAGGGTGGGTTTGTCAAACTAATAGATCTATCATTGTTACCGTGGTTAGTTGAATTAATGATTGTGTTCTCATTTAGTTTATTAAAATATGCACACATAATTGCAATTAATAAGAGAGTTCGTATAGAATTCAAGTTAGAATAGAATAACAATGAATATCAAACATTGAATATTGAATCACATGATTTCCCCAAAATATAAAAGATGAAAAATGGGCTATGAATATTCATTTGAAAAATATAAGCAATTTGGTAATGATAGAATGCTGGATTGCACACCAATAATTCCTCACATTTCAACCTAAGGTTTGGTGTCTCCGATTAGGATAACAATCCGATTAAAGACTAAATATGAATTTGGGTTTCAGTTGAGATTTAGGTTTAACAAAATAGTTTAATTAAAATGATATAATTTATTATAAACCTTGATTAAATAAAATAAATTTAATATATATTTTATAAGTGAAAAAAAGATAATAATAATAATAATAATAATAATAATTTTAATAATAATAATATAATAATAATAATAATATGAATAATAATTAGTGTAATATAATTTAGTATTTAGATAATAGAGGCTAAATATTAAAATGTGAAAAAAATTAATTATTTTAATAATTAATTATTTCAAAGTCGGTCAAAAGTAATTAATTTAATAAATAATTATAGAGATTGCACGTGTAATCGGTCTTGGTTTAAAAATAACTTTAAATGATATATGTTTAATTTTGAATAACTTTTATCAAGTTTAAAACATAAATAATTTTATTATGTTTTATTAAATATTTAATCCTTTAAAATAATAAAAATGGAAATTATATTCTTTTAACTTTTCAGACATACTAATTAATAATGTTTGAAATAGTTTTAGTTCACATTTTAAGATATATTAATATGCTTTCTGAAATTTAAAATACATAAAGTTGACTTTAAAAAAATATGTTTGAGGCTGGGTTCGAACCCAAGACCTCTTGTGTATGAGAGTTGGGTGTTAACAGGTGGGCCAAAGCATAAGTCTTGTTTTAAAACATAAGAAAAATAATAAGAATTGTTATTGAAATAATCCCTAAATCCATAAGAACCCTAATTCAAGTGTGATCCAAATTAAGCATAATAACACTATGTGAATGGAATTAATATTAGGGATTTTTTTTGTTATCAACATACGAATATGATTGTATTTTGATTACCTATATTGAAGTTGAATTAACAGGTACGGCCACGACAATGATGACTCAGATTCGCAATGTGAATGATGATAATATTCAAATTAATTTCGTATGAAGCTTCTAAGAGTGCTTATGATTCAAAGCCCTCAATAAATTTAAATAAAAATCAATTGTTGGTGCAAAATGATTTGGTTGCATGTCCGAATGATGATGGAGGTCGAGTTCAAGGAGTGTGTGTTTTATAAATGAAATTAGAGGTACAGAAGGTTTAAAGGGATTGTCTGGGAGGTTTCTCCTCGATTATATAGGTTTAATCTGGTTGGTTACAAGTTACACGGTTTTAATACTCTGAATCGGGGTTCGGTTACGAGTGCTTAGGCATAACTGCTTAGTAAGGTCAAATGAAACAGGTCTTGAGTTCGAAATATACATGTGAAAATTAGGGGAACGTTTAATTGGGTTCAAATTGACATTTGTAAAAGTTTGCTGGTCATCAGAGGGTGGCTAGAGGGAAAAGGATTGATGGAGCCGGGGGTTGAGTTTAAAACAAATGTTACACTAATGAAATCAATGAATCACTGATCAAAGACAAACATCAACATATAAGAATGATGATGATGTAGTTGATAATGAGGATGATTTCGCCAAGGATCTTTGCTAATCTCTTAACAGATATGACAAAAGTTTGTTGTATCAACTTCAATAAACATTAATCATGGTGCGAAAACCCATAATCAATGCTATGATATCAGTGTGTGTTTGTGTGTGTGATTGCTAGTGATTGAATGTTTAAATGATAATAACTGCTTGTTTGTATTGATTGTTCAAAAGCTTACAAAGGGTTAGGGTAGTATGCTATTTATAGCCTATACAAAAGGCTATTTACAATTACTAAACTACCCTTATGTAATTGAAAATTACATAAATCCTAAGTCTATGTCGTCCGTTGTGGATGATAACATGTCTGCTGTAGATGCTAAGTCTTCCGTTGTGAAAGTTGAATAAGCTATCCGCTGTGTCTTGGATGATGTCCGCTGTTAATACTTGTGTGTTTGTCATGTTAGTTATCCGGTGTGAATGTTCATGCGTTGTGGATTGAACATCCGTTGTGGACTGTTAATCAGCTTTGGACATTGTTCATCAACTGTATCAGTAGTTCATCCACTGTAGACACTTGGAATATATTCTTCATCCGCTGCATAGACTTGGTCATCCGCTGTGGGATGCCTTCATCCACCACAGACACTTAAATTTCCTTTATCTACAAACCTGAAAAAGAAATTTAAGCTACAATAGTGTATGTTATGAATGTTAATGATACAAATATGTTAGTTGATGATTGTTTGAATGTTAGAACATATTATGTTTGTTTATGGCAAGCATTATCCTTTTATGGATTATTCTTTTAATGCACTTGTTGAGTCCAACAATACTCCCCCTAAGGATGATGTTGCCATCTCTTTAAGTTTGTTTGTTAGTGTTTTGTTTGTTAGTAATAATGTGTGTGTGTTTGTGTTTGTTATGTATGGTTTGGAATGATTGTGTGTTTGACTTATAATGTTTGATTGCATGTTTTTATGTTATGTATGATTTGGAATAATTGTGCCTTTGACTTATAACGTTTGATTACATGTTTGTTTGGTAACAATGATTGTCTATTTGTCTGATTGCATGGTTGATTGTATGTTAACAAATATGTTTGTATGCTAATATGCATGTATTGTATGATTACATGTATGTTTTATCGATTACATGTTTGATTTACTGATTACATGTGTGAAATCATATTTACTTAACAGTTTGCTTTGACTGTATCTGTCATACTTGTTTGTTTGGTTAGACATGTTTGATTGTTTGTTTTGTCTATATTTGTCATGCTTGTTTGTTTGGTTTGAGATGTTTGATTGTTTTTTGTCTATTTGTATGGTAGAAACCTTTTAAGAATAAGAAGGTCCAGCTTCTTCTACATTCTTCTAAAATTCATTTGTTGCTTTCAGGGACTCTTCCACATCCTTTTTAGTGGCTTGATCTTGTTGAGCTACTTTGACTTGCTTAGATAATGGAGTGATCTTTAAAGCATTTTTGCAATTGACTATGTACTCAACAAAGTAGTCAACAACAACCTTCTAATCATGATACTTGCTTTCTATTGTCAGATGGATCAGTTGCTCCAATATTGATTTATCTAAGCTTTGCACATCAATGTTAGTAACCAGTGTGGTTACAACATGATTGCCCTTTAAGATCTCAAGATTATTGTTATCAGAGATTTTCATGCCTGTTATTCCCCCTATATGTGATAATGGTTGCTGATTGGTTTCTAGTATTTGTTTGAGTGCAGCATTTACATCCACAACGCCCAAAATTCTTAGCATGTAAACGAAATAACAGCAATCTCCCTTGCACAATACATCTTATATTATTGCGAATGTCTTTGTCTTCAAAAATGAAACATATGATGGATAAAGAAGCTTTGTCTCAACAGGATCAAAAATCCTTATATCGGCTGCTTCTTTGCCTTCTAGCTTTCTTTCTAAGTGGGTCTGATCATAGTACCATCTTATGAGTGGATGTTGGTATTGATTGCTATCAATTTTCATTATAATCAACTTTAAGTCTGACGGCCTCAAAGGGTAACCTACCATTTCCAAGATGCCAGAATCAATCTGAGAAGATGATTCTTCACTGACTTGCTTTTGTTTGCTAGCCAACTATTGCTCTCTTCTAAGCTTTTCAATGTGCAACTTGTCTTCTCTGTCAGCTTTTGCTTTCATCTCCTGATGTTGTATGTTCATATATGCTCTTAAGATATGATAAAAATCTGCTCCCCTGGGATTGTTTATGTGATTGACCATTCTCAATTGCATTAGGTCCAATCTATCTTCATAGCTTAAAGACCCCAGTTGGGATATGTATGATAAGTACTGGACAAGTCGAGATACTCTCTTGATCAGAACTGCATCCTAGATTTTGTCATATTTCTATGCCATAATTTTTCTATCATTAGCATCTGCTGTGAGTGTAATTTTGTCATAGAGTTTGACAAAATTTGTTATCTCATTGATCATCTCTCTGACTTCATTACCTTCAGGCCATAGCCTATGAGGCATGAATTTTCTGGGCTCCTCTATAGCATGAACTTTAGGTGGAGCTTGATGATAAGCGATTGAAAAGATACAGGATGAGGTCTAAAGATCTGTGGTTTAAGGCCATTAGCTAGCATGTTCTTATATATCTCTTTAGCCATTTCTTTCATTTGAGATACATATCTCCCTGCATATGACCTGTATGGTATTCTTGTATGACTCAACCAGCTTTTAACCTAGGAGTGGGTCATCTTCTCTATTTGAGATTCTTTGGGCAGATTCTTCTAAAGCTCTTGCTTGTCTTTGATTTCCTTAAATCTTTTGTGTGTTTGCTCTTTTTCATCTTTCTTGACTTCTTGAAACTCTTTGAGCAAATCTCTAACCTTAGATAGTTTAAGATGTATGAATGATTCATAAGGAAACCCTCTAGTTCTTAATTTAATTCCCATCAAGGTTTGAGGATCATCAGAGAAAAGTTCTTGTATGTTCTGTGTTGCCTCATCTTCATCTTTTTCTTCCTCTTCATTTCCTGAATCACTCAGGATAATGATGGAATCATTTTGTTGTTCAAGAGATTGGTCTATCTCCCCTTCTTCAAGAGTAGTTGCTTTAGATGTTTGTTGTGATTCATCCAGGTCAACTGGTTTAGCTTTAACTCTAAGAAGTTTGAGTGGAGGAGATTCGGGTTCTTCTTGTTCTACAACTTGTTGTTTTCCCTTAATAAAAGACGCTAGATACAACCTCTTTCTCTTTCTCTCATAAGTTCTAAGCTGACGCTCAGATGATGTTGAAGCTTGATCCTTTGATGGTTTGGATGGTTCTCTTAAAGATTCAGCAAATTGTTTGGTCAATTCCTTTTGTTTTTCTGACAAAGTGTTCACAGGGACAATGCTAGTTTCCATTGTTTATGTGTCAGGTGTATGAAAATGTTGTCTTAAGATTGGAGAGTAGTGCGTGTTTTCAAATGGATTGGATTCTTCAAATAGTTGATCCATAGAGTATGGTTCCTCATATGATGATTGCCTTTTCAGACTCATTAGTGCTTGTGTCTTCAGCTTGAGACATGATTTGTTCTTCAAACTCATCACTCTGGTCTTGTTCTTGACCTTCAAAATATTCTTCCTCATTCAAGAGAATGTTTGTATATTCCAATTCATAATTGAGTCTTTCAATTTCTTCATTTTGAGTAGAAATTGTGTTTTTAAGCTTATCTATCTCCAAATCTTTTGAGTTTGTCTGTTCAGTCAAGTAGGCAATATCAAGTCTTGCACTACTGAGATCTTGGTCTTTTATCTTTATTTATTCTTTTGCTTGTTTAAGTTATTGTTCCAGAAATTGAACAATCATTCTGAGCTGTATGATCTGCCTTAAGCTTTTCTATCTCTTCATCTCAACATTTCAGTTTATCTTTAAGCTTTCTTGCTCTGTTATTTAACTTTTCAATCAACTTGTTATACTAAGTGGATAAAAACACTTTTGAGTATTCAATCTCTTCCTCTATAGGAATCTCACTACCTTGTTCCTCGGTTTCCATATGTTCAACATGAGCACTTTGTTCTTCTTCAGTATGCTAATGTTGTAAAGATGTGCGAACTTCTTCTTGATGACTTGTGTGTTCTTGCAAAGATGTATCAATATCTCTTAAAAGAAAAGACAATGTTTGTTGATCTGAGTAGGTTGGGCTTTGTGGTGGTGAAGGCAAGTGATGCTCAAACTGGAATTGTTCCAGTTATTGTGCTTCTTCTACAACATGCTCTTGTTCTTGCTGAATGACTGGTTCTGGTTCTGGAGCAGGTTGCCCTTCTTTATGATAAGGACTGGTTAAATGATTGGTTGTTGATGTATAATGTTTTGAAAGATCATGTTTGGTTCTCCATGACCTGGAATCCTCATGAACACATCGGAACAGGAACATCATGGTCTATCATATGAGGTGGAACAGGAATATCATCTCCATGATAAAGACTTGACTTGATCCTTGTGAACACATGTTCTTTAAAATCAACAAGTTGAAACACAGGTCCTTCTCTTGGAATGTCTGTTAGAGATCATAAATGATCATCTGAAGGAATCATGTTTACATGTGATACTTGTTCCATACCTCATCAAGTTGTATACCATTCCATTTAGGACTTGTGCAGCAAAGTTGAATGGTCTTCTTGCTATGATTCTTGCTATTGTAGAAAAGCTTCTTAAGAAGTAGCATCCTAGCTAGTCTTCTTATTTGTCATTGTCTTTTGATAAGTGTGCATTAGAATTCTGAATTATGCACACATGTATGACTTCTTGATTTGCTTTCTTTTAATGGTACCACTGTAGCCAATCTATCTGAAAACATGTAACACATAGTTTTATCAAATTCTACTTGTCATTGGACATCTTCATCTCCTAATTGTAGTACTCTTCTTATGATTTCTTTAGTGATAGTGATTTGATGATTATGCACAGTAGATACTATCACTTATTGGTCATTCATCTACTCTAGGTGAGCATGAGTCCAAAATTGGACTATATGATCTTCATAAATCTCAGGCTTGGCTGTCATAGCATGAACTAGCCTAGTTTGTCTGATGGCTTGTATGATATCTCTGTAATTTATAGCCTCGGGTGAAGCAGGATCTAGAAATGCACAGAGATTATGATCTCTTACAAGCACTAGGTTTGTCATATCTACAATGAAAAGATTGATGTTAGTATCTTATATGCTAATGATGAGTGATGATGAAATATTAATCAAGTGTTTACTAGATTGTTATGCTTGTTATGAGATGTTGAAGTGTATATTTAAACACTTGTGTTTGATTTAGGTGTATGTTCTTTGACATTTTCCAATTAAATCAGTTTGACTTTTCTCAAAAGTCAACATTTGTCAATTTTGATCATGCAAATCTTGTCTGTTTCAATTCTATTTTATCCAAAGTGTTTTACACTATGTTTGTTTTATCACCAACAAGTTGCTTTGTTCAATTCATACAACAATTATATCTCATACCAAGTTGTTCATGAAATTCAGTTTGACTTTTTAGAGTCAAACTTGACCATTTGTAATAGCCGAAAATTTTAATCTAATAAAAGAAAAGAAAAATAATAAGAAAAGAAAGATGAAAGTATCTTGAGGAGAATGAGAAGGAGCAAAAGTAGAGGGTGCATTATGAAATGGGTATAAAGGTCAAAATATTTTATTATATTATGGGTATGGCCGCTCACAACAAACTTTCAAATCCTCTTTTCAGCTGAAAGAAGAAAGAAAAAGAAGCAAAAGTCTTCTCTCGGTTTCTCAAGAAAAAGAAGCTGAAAGTTTCGAAGGTAGGTGTTTCTTTGTGTAATTAGTTCGGTTTTCTTTGTGGTTTCACCCTTAGAAACTAATTGTTGAGTGGTCTATGTGTTTTGGTGTTTGTGGTGACTTGTTTTAGGTGTTAGAACTCTTTCAAAGCTTGAAATAGGAGAAGTTGTTTCAAGGCTGCAAAAGGTGAGTTCTAGACCCCAGTTTTATACGTTTTTAAACTTCCTTGGGGCTAAAAATGTATGTAAAATGTTCTTATAATTATTATGTGCGTTGCCCGTATGTACTTGTGTATGTATGTTAGTGTTTTATGGTTGTTTATGTTATGTGGATGCTTAGAATGGTAAATATAAGTCAAGAACATATTAGTATGATGATTGGGACTAAAAATAACTTAGAAACATGTTAAATAGGTGGTCATGCGCCCAAATAGGGCTCATACGCCTAGAATATTGACTTGGAATATAGTACTCTCATGCGCCCAAATAATCTGCTCAGGCACCTAAGTGTTAGTCATGCACCTGAATAGTACCTCATGCGACTGAATATTGCCTTAGAAAAACATAAGTATAGTCCATGCGCCCAAACAGTACCCCATGCGCCCAAAATTTATGCCCAAACTCCTAACTGTAGGTCGTGCGCCTAAATAGTGCTATTGCGCCCGGAGTAGTTCATGCGCCTAAGTATTGATGCGCCTAAGTAGGGCTCATGCACCTGTATAGTGGAAAAACGCCTAAGCAGTTCTCATGCACCTGCATAGTGCTGATGCGCCTATACTATTTTACTTAGAAAAATATTAGGCTCATGCGCCTGAAATGTCCCGTGCGCCCATTTTAAACTTAGAATTTGCTAAGGGGTTTTAAGGGGAATGTGATTGAGGTAGACACTGATGTGATGTGATGGTCTATGCTTAAAGTATGTATGATGATATGATGAGTATTATGATGTGATGAATATTATGATATGTAAATGTGTATGATGCGTTATCTTTCAACGTTTTTCAAAACGTATATATTATATTAAATACGTTATGTATTATCTTATGACTTTATGTAGTATGTGGTATGAATGAACGAACATAAAGTATAACATAATAAAGTAAAAGATAACAAAGATGAAAAGTGGAACGTAATGAACAAATGAATGGCTTGCAAGCAAATTTCATGGAGGTGCACGACCATGTTGTCGTAAGCTCAACTATGTGCGGTTTAACTAACCCGAAGGATGCACACAGGGTCAAACATTGAGATTGACGGGACCCTTTTAGGATGCCCTAGGTGACTGGGTCAGCTTCGTGCACAATGTTCGGGGTCTTTTTGTAGACCTCAGGCCCAACATCAGCTTCGTGCATAATGTTCGGGGTATTGCTCATTGGTTCGAATGAAAGGGAAAGATGGCATGCCCTAGGTGACTGGGTCAGCTTCATGCACAATGTTCGGGGTCTATTTATAGACTTCGGGCCCAGCATCAGCTTCGTGCATAATGTTCGGGGTATTGCACATCGATTCGTATGAAAGTAAAAGATGATGAAAAGTACGAAACGAATGAAAAGTACTAAACAAAAGTATGCGTATGATGGTGAAAAGATAACAATGAAAGTATGAAAGAACAAAATGAACAATGATTATTGTCTGAATGGACGTATGATGTGTGCTCATATACGAAAGTAATGTATTTTATTCAAGAAGTATATTTCATTTATAAAACATGTAAGGTATTTTAATATTTCTAAAACTAGAACTCCCTCAACAACACTGACTTTTAAGCATTTTCAGTTGGCGGGTAAATTTTACTGAGAATGGCACTTGGGGAAGCTACACGGCAGCGCAAGACTGGCATCCATTCACGCATAATATTGTTGTTGTTTTGTAGTGCAATTAATGGATGCTTTTTTAACTTATGAACAATGTTGTATTGCTTAACAATAGTAATTATCATGAAACGAATGAATGGTTTTTTTAACTTTATTCTGCTGTTATATTGTTTTATGAAATATGTATTGTTTTTATATAATAATGTTGTGATTGTCCAACTATGAGGTCTCCGCGAATGGGGCCTTACAAGTTGGTATCAGAGCTAAAGTTTAAGTGAATTGGGTTAAATATTTTCAAAAACCTAATCTTAAACTGAGAATGGTACTAAAGGAAAGGGATGTCAGCCCGAGTAGCTACGTACCATCAGGTATTTCTTTTCTCAAACGTTAATTGTTATTATATGCGTGTGCTATTTTATAATATGCTCTTAATATATTTTTGATACTGATGTAGTCAGGATAGGAAATGCTTGGGGTATAAAGAGTAAAGTAAGTGGTTAATCACAAGTGGCCACTGTAATTAGTGACTAACTATACTTAACATAAACTGAGCTATTACCTGGAATGACCGTGTTAGTGTTTGAATCTTATAGTGATTAGAGAATGACTGGAGCTAGATCGTCTAAGGTTTCTATGGGAGGAGTACATGGAGGATGTGGTGCTGAACCGCGTGTTCGAGGAATAGGGCTAGGACAACTGAAAGGACACATGAGGAACCCAAGATCCATCACCATGAAGGTGGTGATGAGAGTGCAAATTTGAGGGCCTCGGTGAAAGAGGCAGTACTAGAGGAGGTCCATCAAGTCATGTAAACGATTCAGCTGTCTGTGGTAACTGAAGTGATTAAGGCTGTGAGGGAGGATGAAAGGAAGGAAAAGAGGAAGACCACTGCAAGGGAAGAAAGAAAACAACCGAAGACTGAGACGGTCTTTTCTAGTAAGGATGAGGAGGAAGAAGCTGTGTAGGACACTGCACGGGGCTGTAACTATAAGGCATTTCAAAGGTGCAAGCCCCCAGCATTCGATGGCAATGCTGCTGCTGCGCACCAAATACCACTGAAACAACAATCTAAACCATAATCTATTAAAGAGTTTCAAAATAGAACCATATTACCCAAAGAAGAATCAAACAAATAAGGCTCAATGATAAGAAATGATGATTCCAACCCAAATACACAATAAAAACAATAATGCAAACGCATATTCTCGAATTAGGGTTGTGCAAAACACGCCACAACAGATTACAAAGTTTAAGATATATAGTAACCATAGTTCAATGACAGTTTCGCTGGGTAGCGAAACTGCCCTGACCTATGCCTTAGATTCACCCGGCTACGAAACACAGTTTCGCCGGGTGACCAAAGTCAGCTGACTACAAGCGAAACTATAGTTTCGCTCATAGTTTCGCTGGAAACTACCACTACAACTAAACCAAAACTAATTGCTATTTACATACAATAAACAAACTAACTGTAAGGACCCGTTTCCGGGCACCTCACAGTTGGTCATTCATCGCACATAAAACATATTAATATACATTTCATAAAATAAACAGAGGAATTACGTTAGCAAAAGCCATTCTCGTATTATTAAAAGATACTGTTGTTAAGCAATACAATAATATTTAAGTTACAAAAGATTGTTTAATTGCATTACAAAACAACAATATCATAACACAGAATTGGATGTCAGTCTTTTCTCTGCCGAGTAGCTTCACCCTCGTGTCATCCTCCGCAACAATTACCTACCAACTGAAAATGTATAAAAGTCAATGTTGCTGAGTGAGTTCTTGTTTTATAAGTATTAAAATACCTTGTGTAATGTATATATATGAAAATAATCTTTTTATGAAAATACATCTCTTACTCTTGTACGTGAGCACGCATTAACTATGCAACATGCGTTCTTCCTTTACTGTATGCCTTTGTTCATTTCGTACTCTTTTAACTTTATCTTTTGCTGTCTATGTGGGCCAATGAGCAATACCCTACACTAAATATGCGGGGAAACTGGTGCTGGGCCTCTGGTCTCTCAATGGACTCTGATTACTATGCATAAGGCTGGCCCAGTCACCTAGGGTATGCTGCAAAGGTCCGCCAATCTCAATTGATTGGCCCTGTGTGCATCCTTTGGGGTAGCTAACCCGTATCACAGTTGAGCTAACGACAACATGGTCGTGCACCTCCTAAATTCTTGCAAGACTTTTTAACATTTTAATTAAGTTTTGCTTCTCTTTATCATTACTCTTTCACTTTGTTAAGGATAATACTTGCATTTATGATCATAGGCACACCACATAAGTCACACAATAATATTCACTATGACCTTAACTTATAATAATGCAAATATGATAGCAATTAAAACCCTCAGTCAAACTTGGGTCAAACTCTAATGATTCTGTTTTACTCAAAATTTCAGAAAATATTCTAAGTGTCCTAGGCGCATGAGCACTATGCAGGCGCATGACGCCTGTTTAGGCGCATGGGCACATTTGGGCGGTTTAACACTTAGGCGTTTGGACCATCCCAGACGCATGGGCACTATTTGGATGTTTGATTGTTTGTTTTATCTATATTTGTCATGCTTGTTTGTTTGGTTTGAGATGTTTGATTGTTTTTTTGTCTATTTGTATGGTAGAAACCTTTTAAGAATAAGAAGGTTCAGCTTCTTCTACATTCTTCTAAAATTCATTTGTTGCTTTCAGGGACTCTTCCACATCCTTTTTAGTTGCTTGATCTTGTTGAGCTACTTTGACTTGCTCAGATAATGGAGTGATCTTTAAAGCATTTTTGTAATTGACTATGTACTCAACAAAGTAGTCAACAACAACCTTCTAATCATCATACTTGCTCTCTGTTGTCAGATGGACCAGTTGCTCCAATATTGATTTATCTAAGCTTTGCACATCAATGTTACTAACCAGTGTGGTTACAACATGATTGCCCTTTAAGATCTCAAGATTGTTGTTATCAGAGATTTTCGTGCCTGTTATTCCCCCTATATGTGATAATGGTTGCTGATTGGTTTCTAGTATTTGTTTGAGTGCAGCATTTACATCCACAACGCCCAAAATTCTTAGCATGTAAACGAAATAACAACAATCTCCCTTGCACAATACATCTTATATTATTAGGAATGTCTTTGTCTTCAAAAATGAAACATATGACGGATAAAGAAGCTTTGTCTCAACAGGATCAAAAATCCTTATATCGGCTGCTTCTTTGCCTTCTAGCTTTCTTTCTATGTGGGTCTGATCATAGTACCATCTTATGAGTGGATGTTGGTATTGATTGCTATCAATTTTCTTTATAATCAACTTTAAGTCTGATGGCCTCAAAGGGTAACCTACCATTTCCAAGATGCCAGAATCAATCTAAGAAGATGATTCTTCACTAACTTGCTTTTGTTTGCTAGCCAACTATTGCTCTCTTCTAAGCTTTTCAATGTGCAACTTGTCTTCTCTGTCAGCTTTTGCTTTCATCTCCTGATGTTGTATGTTCATGTATGCCCTTAAGATATGATAAAAATCTGCTCCCCTGGGATTGTTTATGTGATTGACCATTCTCAATTGCATTAGGTCCAATCTATTTTCATAGCTTAAAGACCCCGGTTGGGATATGTAGGATAAGTACTGGACAAGTCGAGATGCTCTCTTGATCAGAACCGCATCCTAGATTTTGTCATAGTTCTATGCCATAATTTTTCTATCATTAGCATCTGCTGTGAGGGTAATTTTGTCATAGAGTTTGACAAAATTTGTTATCTCATTGATCATTTCTCTGACTTCATTACCTTCAGGCCATAGCCTATGAGGCATGAATTGTCTGGGCTCCTCTTTAGCATGAAGTTTAGGCGGAGCTTGATGATAAGTGGATAGAAAAGATACAGGATGAGGTCTAAAGATCTGTGGTTTAAGGCCATTAGCTAGCATGTTCTTAAATATCTCTTTAGCCATTTCTTTCATTTGAGATACATATCTCCCTGCATATGACCTGTATGGTATTCTTGAAAGACTCAACCAGCTTTTAACCTAGGAGTGGGTCATCATCTCTATTTGAGAGTCTTTGGGCAGATTCTTCTAAAGCTCTTGCTTGTCTTTGATTTCCTTAAATCTTTTGTGTGTTCGCTCTTTTTCATCTTTCTTGACTTCTTGAAACTCTTTGAGCAAATCTCTAACCTCAGATAGTTTAAGATGTTTGAATGATTCATAAGGAAACCCTCTAGTTGTTAATTTAATTCCCATCAAGGTTTGAGGATCATCAGAGAAAAGTTCTTGTATGTTTTGTGTTGCCTCATCTTATCTCTTTCTTCCTCTTCATTATCTGAATCACTCAGGATAATGATGGAATCATTTTGTTGATCAAGAGATTGGTCTATCTCCCCTTCTTCAAGAGTAGTTGCTTTAGATGTTTGTTGTGATTCATCTAGGTCAACTGGTTTAGCTTTAACTCTAAGAAGTTTGAGTGGAGGAGATTCGGGTTTTTCTTGTTCCACAACTTGTTATTTTCCCTTAATAAAAGAGGCTAGATACAACCTCTTTCTCTATCTCTCATAAGTTCTATGCTGACGCTCAGATGATGATGAAGCTTGATCCTTTGATGGTTTGGATGGTTCTCTTAAAGATTCAGCAAATTGTTTGGTCAATTCCTTTTGTTTTTCTAACAATGTGTTCACAGGGACAATGCTAGTTTCCATTGTTTGTGTGTCAGGTGTATGAAAATGTTGTCTTAAGATTGGAAAGTAGTGCGTGTTTTTAAATGGATTGGATTCTTCAAATAGTTGATCCATAGAGTATGGTTCCTCATATGATGATTGCCTTTTCGACTCATTAGTGCTTGCTTCTTCAGCTTGACACATGATTTGTTCTTCAAACTCATCACTCTGGTCTTGTTCTTGACCTTCAAAATATTCTTCCTCATTCAAGAGAATGTTTGTATATTCCAATTCATGATTGAGTCGTTCAATTTCTTCATTTTGAGTAGAAATTGTGTTTTTAAGCTTATCTATCTCCAAATCTTTTTAGTTTGTCTGTTCAGTCAAGTAGGCAATATCAAGTCTTGCACTACTAAGATCTTGGTCTTTCATCTTTATTTCTTCTTTTGCTTGATTAAGTTATTGTTCCAGAAATTGAACAATCATTCTGAGCTGTATGATCTGCCTTAAGCTTTTCTATCTCTTCATCTCAACATTTCAGTTTATCTTTAAGCTTTCTTGCTCTGTTATTTAACTTTTCAGTCAACTTGTTATACTCAATGAATAAAAACACTTTTGAGTATTCAATCTCTTCCTCTATAGGAATCTCACTACCTTGTTCCTCGGTTTCCATATGTTCAACATGAGCACTTTGTTCTTCTTCAGTATGCTAATGTTGTAAAGATGTGCGAACTTCTTCTTGATGACTTGTGTGTTCTTGCAAAGATGCATCAATATCTCTTAAAAGAAAAGACAATGTTTGTTGATCTGAGTAGGTTGGGCTTTATGGTGGTGAAGGCAAGTGATGCTCAAACTGGAATTGTTCCAGTTATTATGCCTCTTCTACAACATGCTCTTGTTCTTGCTGAATGACTGGTTCTGGTTCTGGAGCAGCTTGCCCTTCTTTATGATAAGGACTGGTTAATGATTGGTTGTTGATGATAAGGACTGTCATGAACACATCAGGAACAGGAACATCATGATCTATCATATGAGGTGGAACAGGAATATCATCTCCATGATAAAGACTTGACTTGATCCTTGTGAACACATGTTCTTTAAAATCAACAAGTTGAAACACAGGTCCTTCTCTTGGAATGTCTGTTAGAGATCATAAATGATCATCTCAAGGAATCTTGTTTACATGTGATACTTGTTCCATAACTCATCAAGTTGTATACCATTCCATTTAGGACTTGTGCATCAAAGTTGAATGGTCTTCTTGCTATGATTCTTGCTATTGAAGAAAAGCTTCTTAAGAAGTAGCATCCTAGCTAGTCTTCTTATTTGTCATTGTCTTTTGATAAGTGTGCATCAGAATTCTGAATTATGCACACATGTATGACTTCTTGATTTGCTTTCTTTTAATTGTACCACTGTAGCCAATCTATCTGAAAACATGTAACACATAGTTTTTATCAAATTCTACTTGTCATTGGACATCTTCATCTCCTAATTGTAGTACTCTTCTTATGATTTCTTTAGTGATAGTGATTTGATGATTATGCACAGTAGATACTATCACTTATTGGTCATTCATATACTCTAGGTGAGCATGAGTCCAAAATTGGACTATATGATCTTCATAAATCTCAGGCTTGGCTGTCATAGCATGAACTAGCCTAGTTTGTCTGATGGCTTGTATGATATCTCTGTAATTTATAGCCTCGGGTGAAGTAGGATCTAGAAATGCACAGAGATTATGATCTCTTACAAGCACTAGGTTTGTCATATCTACAATGAAAAGATTGATGTTAGTATCTTATATGCTAATGATGAGTGATGATGAAATATTAATCAAGTGTTTACTAGATTGTCATGCTTGTTATGAGATGTTGAAGTGTATATTTAAACACTTGTGTTTGATTTAGGTGTATGTTCTTTGACATTTTCCAATTAAATTAGTTTGACTTTTCTCAAAAGTCAACATTTGTCAATTTGATCATGCAAATCTTGTCTGTTTCAATTCTATTTTATCCAAAGTGTTTTACGCTATGTTTGTTTTATCACTAACAAGTTGCTTTGTTCAATTCATACAACAATTATATCTCATACCAAGTTGTTCATGAAATTCAGTTTGACTTTTTAGAGTCAAACTTGACCATTTATAACAGCCGAAAATTTTAATCTAATAAAACAAAAGAAAAATAATAAGAAAAGAAAGATGAAAGTATCTTGAGGAGAATGAGAAGGAGCAAAGTAGAGGGTGCATTATGTAAAGGGTATAAAAGTCAAAATATTTTATTATATTATGGGTATGGCCGCTCACAACAAGCTTTAAAATCCTCTTTTCAGCTGAAAGAAGAAAGAAAAAGAAGCAAAAGTCTTATCTCGGTTTTTCAAGAAAAAGAAGCTGAAAGTTTCGAAGGTAGGTGTTTCTTTGTGTAATTAGTTCGGTTTTCTTTGTGGTTTCACCCTTAGAAACTAATTGTTGAGTGGTCTATGTGTTTTGGTGTTTGTGGTGACTTGTTTTAGGTGTTAGAACTCTTTGAAAGCTTGAAATAGGAGAAGTTGTTTCAAGGCTGCAAAAGGTGAGTTCTAGACCCCAGTTTTTTATGTTTTTAAACTTCTTTGGGGCTAAAAATGTATGTAAAATGTTCTTATAATTATTATCTACGTTGCCCGTATGTACTTGTGTATGTATGTTAGTGTTTTATGGTTGTTTATGTTATGTGGATGCTTAGAATGGTAAATATAAGTCAAGAACATATTAGTATGATGATTGGGACTAAAAATAACTTAGAAACATGTTAAATAGGTGGTCATGCGCCCAAATAGGGCTCATGCGCCTAGAATATTGACTTGGAATATAGTACTCTCATGCGCCCAAATATTCTGCTCAGGCACCTAAGTGTTAGTCATGCACCTGAATAGTACCTCATGCGACTGAATATTGCCTTAGAAAAACATAAGTATAGTCCATGCGCCTAAACAGTACCCCATGCGCCCAAAATTTATGCCCAAACTCCTAACTGTAGGTCGTGCGCCTAAATAGTGCTATTGCGCCTGGAGTAGCTCATGCGCCTAAGTATTGATGCGCCTAAGTAGGGCTCATGCACCTGTATAGTGGAAAAACGCCTAAGCAGTTCTCATGCACCTGCATAGTGCTGATACGCCTATACTATTTTACTTAGAAAAATATTAGGCTCATGCGCCTGAAATGTCCCGTGCGCCCATTTTAAACTTAGAATTTGCTAAGGGGTTTTAAGGGGAATGTGATTGAGGTAGACACTGATATGATGTGATGGTCTATGCTTAAAGTATGTATGATGTGATGAGTATTATGATGTGATGAATATTATGATATGTAAATGTGTATGATGCGTTATCTTTCAACGTTTTTCAAACGTATATATTATATTAAATACGTTATGTATTATGTTATGACTTTATGTAGTATGTGGTATGAATGAACGAACATAAAGTATAACATAATCAAGTAAAAGATAACAACATGAAAAGTGGAACGTAATGAACAAATGAATGGCTTGCAAGCAAATTTAATGGAGGTGCACGACCATGTTGTCGTAAGCTCAACTATGTGCGGTTTAACTAACCCGAAGGATGCACATAGGGTCAAACATTGAGATTGACGGGACCCTTGTAGGATGCCCTAGGTGACTGGGTTAGCTTCGTGCACAATGTTCGGGGTCTTTTTGTAGACCTCAGCCCAACATCACCTTCGTACATAATGTTCGGGGTATTGCTCATTGGTTCGAATGAAAGGGAAAGATGGCATGCCCTAGGTGACTGGGTCAGCTTCATGCACAATGTTCGGGCGGGCCCAGCATCAGCTTCGTGCATAATATTCGAGGTATTGCACATCGATTCGTATGAAAGTAAAAGATGATGAAAAGTACGAAACGAATGAAAAGTACTAAACAAAAGTATGCGTATGATGGTGAAAGATAACAATGAAAGTATGAAAGAACAAAATGAACAATGATTATTGTCTGAATGGAAGTATGATGTGTGCTCATATACGAAAGTAATGTATTTTATTCAAGAAGTATATTTCATTTATAAAACACGTAAGGTATTTTAATATTTCTAAAACTGGAACTCCCTCAACAACACTGACTTTTATGCATTTTCAGTTGGCAGGTAAATTTTACTGAGAATGGCAAATGGCGAAGCTACTCGGCTGTAACATCCGGTTTCTAAATCCGGACTTGTAAATTATATTATAAGTTATGATTAATTAAATTAAGTCGAGTTGTTTGAGTGTTTAAGTGTTCAGTCGCATAAGTCATATGCGAATGAACTTCAGTCGCACCCCTTACGTGCGATTGAGACTCAGTGGTATGAATTGTAGGCGTATGAGCTTCAGTCGCACGATTCAGTCATACGAATGGTTCAATCGTGCGACTGAAGGTGAGGCGGTTAAGTTGTGTGTATGGATAAGTAGGACGGTGCAGAGAGTTAGAAGCAGATTTCTATCTGCATCTACACTATTTTCTTGTTCTCCTTACACCCAAATACCCCTGTTCTTGCCAATTGACTAGGCGAAACCCCGTTTTGGTAAGTTTTGAACATCACGGATTAATCCGGAGATGTTATAAGCTGTGTGTATGATTGAATTTGATCCAATAACCTGTTTAAAACAATAAATTGGTCTGGTTCATTTCTGAACTTAAAATCCAGGAATTCAAATCCAAGTTTTTGTGAAGTTTTAATGAAATAATGGTCCGAAACCATTGTAAACGATGTGTATAGGATCTGTTTTGAATATGGTATGATTTGGATGGTTAAAACTCAAATTTTGAGTAAGTTTGGATCAAAAACGTCAAGAACACAGCTGCTGATTCGTTTCAGGCGAATGGGCTAAATCGCATGAGTCAATCGCACGAATGAGAGTCTAGTCAGACGACTGAGTGCGAATGGAGGTTCAGTCGTGCGATTGGAACCCAGTCGCCTGGTTAGAAGGCTGAATGAAGACGAGCGAACACTGGATACGAATGAGAACTCAATCGTGCGTATGAATCGCTAGTCGTACGACTAAAGGTTCAGTCGCATGGTTCATCCGCATAGGTCCAATCGCATGATTGCTCATTCGTATAAGTGTTCAATCGCATGAGGGCCTTGTTTGAGAATAAGTTTACTGAATCAGGGTTTATAGCTTTAGATATACCTTGATTAGAGGAAGGACTAGCTACATTGTGTACGTGGATTATGTAGACTGTGGTGAGGAAATTGATAAGGTGAGTTCTAAGCCCTTTTCAAATGTTTGGTTTTAACATTCGGGCTAGCACACATACGATAATAAATGAATTGAATGTTTAGTACCAGAATTGTGATAGTGATGTTGATATGTTTCTAACAGTTTGTAAAGCTGTTAGGGGGAAAGTGGGGGTAATAAATGATTACCTGAACATTGTTAATCATTACGTGATGGTAATGATTTCAGTGGGTCAGGTAGAGTGTAAAAGATGGTCATCTGAACATTGTTAATCATTACGTGATGGTAATGATTCCAATGGGTCAGATGGGGTGTAATGATTAATGAAAATATGTAAAACTGGTGCTAAAAGCAAGAATGTGTGGGGTGTAAATGAATGTGATAATATTGGCAATAAGTAAAAGAAATGTTTTTGAAATGATAATGTGATGTAAATCTCAACAGGCCAGTTAGGGTAAGATGCCTGGGTGTCAAACTGTACAGTTTGATAGGAGTGATGACAATCACTCAGCTTTGTGAACGTCTTGTGGTGACGACCCTAGATGATTATTTGGCATCCTACTAGATGAGAGATAGTAACTGGTAGTTGCTAGATGTGGGCAACCGACGTTACTGGGTATGAGAGATAGTAACTGGTAGTTGCTAGATGTGGGCAACCGACGTTACTCGGTATGAGAGATAGTAACTGGTAGTTGCTAGATATGGGCAACCGACGTTGCTGGGTATGAGAGATAGAAACTGGTAGTTGCTAGATGTGGGCAACCGACGTTTCTGGTGTAGTAACTGGTAGTTGCTAGATATGGGCAACCGACGTTACTGAGTATGAGAAACTGGTAGTTGCTGGATGTGGGCAACCGACGTTTCTGGGTGTAGTAACTGGTAGTTGCTGGATGTGGGCAACGACATTACTGGGTATGGGGAACTGGTAGTTGCTAGATGTGGGCAACCGACGTTCAATGGGACAGGTCCAGTGGGACAAAGTAATGATAAAAGTTGAATTTATAATATTGTCAATATAAATATAGCTTTTGTGTGTGTAAAGATGTTGTTAATGTTTTAATGAAAATTAGAACTCAGCAGTTTATCTGATGTTTTTGAGTATGTTGTGTGTGCTAGGTAAGGGGGGATCCTCTAATAATAAAGGAAAGCAAGTATGTGCTGATGAGGATGCTATCCCGGAGCAACTGCTGGCATAGGATTTAGGGCCTGTTAATAATGTAAATAGGGCGATGTATAATTAAATACAATCATATGTAAAATGTTCTAAAGGTTGGGTTAATATATAATAGTGTTTAAAGTCTTCTGCTATAAATAGAAAGCTCTGATTTGTGTTTAAAATATTAATCCAATTGCGTGACGTGCCTCCGGTGCCCTGCCGGGTTTAGGGCGTCACAGGTTGGTATCAGAGCAGTAGTTAAAGGGATCTAATGTCATAATAACTAGACTTTAACTAGAAAATAGATATGCCAGCAGGGATAGCCAGATAGAATAGTTTATTAAAACAAGAAAAGGTGATGGGACTATCATGAGAAGGAATAACGAGAATAGTACAATTAAAGTAAACAATTAATAGTACTTGGCCAACATTATTAATAATTACTTTACTTATAGTATTCTGGTTATATACTTACATGTGAGTACCAAATAATCCTGATCTCGTTTTAATATGATATGGCTGATAGGGAAAGTGAAAGAATGCAAGGTGGAACCTCGAAAAGAAGTGTTGATGAGAGCACCGAGGTGCTTAGTATGACAAGAAAGCAATTCCATGATGCAATTGCCGAGGAGGTTCGTAAAGCCTTGAATGTAGCTAGACCTGATGAAAGTAGGAATGTTGATAAAGATGAGGGGTCTAGCGAGAAAAAGGGAGTTACATATAGTCAGTTTAAAGAGTGTAATCCTCCACGATTTTCTGGGGCTATGGATGTGGTAGCCACTTATAAATGGCTTCGTAAAATGGAGGCCGTGATTAAGTTGAGTGAGTGTAGGGAGGATCAGAAAGTAAAGTTTGCAGCCCACTCGTTTGTAGGTGAGGCTTTGTCTTGGTGGGATACGATTATCCAGATGTTAGGCGGGAGGCTACTGACTAAATGTTATGGCCTGAATTTAGAAAGTTAGTATCGGATAAGTTTTGTCCAAAAGGCGAGATGGATCGAATAGAAATGAGTTTCCTGCAGTTTCAGGCGGGTAATGTCTCATTGGGAATACACGTCTAAGTTTGAGGAGATGGCGCGGTTGGTGCCACATTTAATGGTTCCTGAAGAGAAGAAAATTTTGAGGTATACACAGGGATTGCCTCAGGAGGTTAGGAAGTTGGTTAGATCATCTGCTCCGAGTAGTTACCAGTTGACGGTAAACTTAGCTGCAGATATGTATCAAGAAATTTATGGTAGTAATGTTGCTCCTGATGGGGGGTAAAGGAGGCGTGAAGAACCTGTAGTACAAAGAAGATTTGAGAATTCAAGTTTTCAAAAAAGGGTAGGTTTGGAAGGGGTCAATTTCCGAGGAATGTCAAAATGAGCTGCCACGTTGCGGGAAAGTGGTAGGCTACATCAGGGTGAATGTATGATTGGTAGCAGGATTTGTTTTAGATGTGGAAAGATGGGACATTATGCTAATGAATGTAGTGAAGGTCCTCGTAAATGTTATGAGTGTGGAGAAACGGGGCATATTCGAAGTGAATGTCCAAAGTTGGTAGTTAGAAAGCCTGAACCGGTTAGATCAATGAAAGGGTCAGGAGAAGGGTCAAGTGTGGCTAAGGGGCGAGCATATTCTATGTCAACTAGTGAGGCTAAAGCGTTGCCAGATGTAGTTTCAGGTACATTTCTAGTGAATGGAATTCCAGCTAATGTGTTATTTGATTCTGGTGCAAGTGGAAGTTTTGTATCTATTGATTTTTGCCTTATGCTTGCATGTGAAGTTCGACCATTAGAGGTAGCTTTTGTAGTTGAAACTGCTAATGATAGATCTGTGATGATTAGTAGTATGATTGATGGTTGTTATATTGAATTAGAAGGATATAGATTTCCTGTTAAACTATATCCTATGGTGTTAGGAGGATTTGATGTAGTTTTGGGTATGGATTGGTTGGCAAACCATGAAGCCCATATTGTATGTAATAAAAAGTTAATTCAATTAAGAGCACCGGATGGGAAAACGATTAATGTATATGGTGATAGAAAGGAGTCAACTGTGAAAATAATATCTATGATGAAAGCTGATAAGTTAATGAGCACGGGTGTGTATCTTATTTGATATATGTAATTGATTCCCAAAAGCCTGTGAGAAAGATAGAAGACATTCCGGTGGTTAGAGATTTTGTAGATGTGTTTCCAGAGGAATTACCGGGTATTCCTCCAGATCGTGAAGTTGAGTTTAGAATTGATTTGGTTCCGGGAGCTAAGCCAGTTGCTAAGTCACCTTATAGATTAGCTCCATCGGAATTGAAAGAGTTAATGAAGCAGACTGAAGACTTGCTAGAAAAAGGTTTATTAGACCCAGTTCTTTCCCGTGGGGTGCTCCAGTATTGTTTGTGAAGAAGAAAGATGGGAGTATGCGTATGTGTATTGATTACAGAGAATTAAAAAGTTGACATAAAGAATAAGTATCCACTCCCACGAATAGATGATTTGTTTGATCAGCTACAAGGAGCTAGTTGGTTTTCTAAGATAGACCTTCGTTCTGGATATCATCAGTTAAAAGTCAAGGAAGAAGATATACCTAAGACAGCATTTCGCACCCGTTATGGTCATTATGAATTTCTGGTTATGTCTTTTGGGTTGACGAATGCCCCTGCTGCTTTTATGGATTTGATGAATATGGTGTGCAAGCCAATGTTAGATCGATTAGTAATTGTGTTTATTGATGATATACTGATCTATTCGAAGAATGAGGGAGATCATGCTTGCCATCTTCGTGAAGTGTTGGAAAGATTGAGAAAAGAAAGGCTTTATGCAAAGTTTACTAAGTGTGAGTTTTGGTTGCAGGAAGTACAGTTTTTAGGGCATGTGATTAATGCAGGAGGTATTTTAGTAGATCCTGCCAAAATTGAAACAGTAGTGAGGTGGAGTCCTCCAAAGACGCCATCTGAGGTCCGCAATTTCTTGGGTCTGGCTGGTTATTATAGAAGGTTTATTCAGGATTTTGCTAAAATCGCATCCCCGTTAACGAAACTGACGAGGAAGAATGAAGAATACGCATGGGGACCAGAACAAGAAAATGCATTTCAAGAACTGAAACAGAAATTAACCCAATCACCGGTGCTGTCGTTGCCAGATGGAAATGAAGATTTGGTGATTTATTCAGATGCTTCGTATCAAGGTTTAGGCTATGTATTGATGCAGAGGGGACGAGTGATAGCTTATGCTTCCAGACAATTGAAAGAACATGAAAAGAATTATCCGATACATGATCTAGAACTGGCAGCAGTAGTATTTGCCTTGAAGATATGGAGGCATTATTTATATGGGGCGAAATGTACGATTTACACAGATCATAAGAGTTTGAAATATTTCTTCGATCAGAAGGAATTGAACATGCGCCAGCGGAGATGGTTAGAGTTGGTGAAAGATTATGATTGTGAAATACTTTACCATCCTGGTAAAGCAAATGTAGTTGCTGACGCATTGAGCCGAAAGAATGAACACCCTCCAATTCGAGTTAAGTCATATAAGTTAGTGATAACCTCGGATTTTATGCATCAGTTACGAGAAGCTCAATTAGAAGCCTTGAGAGAAGAGAATGTGAAGCAGGAACGAATGAAGGGTCAAACAAAGGATCTGGAAGAAAATAGCTTTGAGGTTAAGACGAAATGTGGTCGTATGTGGGTTCCGATTAAGATGAGGGAATTGGTGTTAGATGAAGCTCATAAGTCCAGATATTCTATACATCCTGGTGCTACTAAGATGTATAAGGATTTGAAACAAGAATATTGGTGGCCCGGTATGAAGTTTAATGTGATGCAATATGTGAATAGGTGTTTGACATGTCTTCAGGTTAAAGCTGAGCATCAGAAACCATATGGTAAGCTTCAACCCTTAGAGATCCCGAAATGGAAGTGGGAAGAATTGACAATGGATTTCATAACTAAGCTTCCACGTACAGCTAAAGGTTATGATACCATTTGGGTCATAGTGGATAGATTGACACGTAGCGGACATTTCTTACCAATCAAGGAAACGTATAACTCCGAGAAGTTAGCAGAATTGTTTATTCGAGAAATTATTGCTCGTCATGGGGTACCAGTATCTATTGTGTCAGATAGAGATACACGTTTTACTTCGAGATTTTGGAGAAAGTTTCATGAAGATATGGGTACTCGTTTATTACATAGCACATCTTTTCACCCAGAAACTAATGGGTTGACTGAAAGGACTATCCAAACAGTTGAAGACATGTTATGAGCTTGCGTTATAGATTTCGGTGGTAGCTAGGATAGTCATTTGCCATTAGTTTAATTCTCCTACAATAACAGTTATCATTCTACAATTGGGAGAGCCCCTTATGAGATGTTATATGGAAGAAAGTGCTGGAGTCCGATATGCTGGGGAGAAGTTGGGCAGAAAGAGTTGGGCAGTTTGGAAATTGTATAGGCTGCGAATGAGAAACTGGATCAGATCAAAGCTCGGTTTAAAGCAGCTCAGGATCGACAAAAGTCTTATGAAGATAAAAGGCGAAGGCATATAGAGTTCGAAGTAGGAGATAGAGTTATGTTGAAAGTATCTACTTGGAAGGGAATTATCAGATTAGATCAGGATGTACATGTGCTGAGTATGGCTCAGTAATCACATGTGCCCCTTTGTCTTGGTACTGGGGACTTCCTACCTCAGGAGAGGATCCTTCATCGGCAGTTGCCTCTGGTGAGGACTTAGAGATGTTACCAGCTGCATCCTGTTCATGTGCTGAATCAGGAAGAGTGGCAGCCTCACCAGATGTTCTTATCTCCTTTGCCATACTGGAAGAAAGAACATCGTAATCCCTGTGTTGGGGGTTCTCAGCAACACTTGATTCCTCCCTCTCAGTGGTTGGGGTTTTCCCAGTTGTGATAGGTTCCTGGGGAGGGTGGAGTGTTGAGCTGAGTCAGCACTTCTGCTATGATAAATGTCAGGCTTTTTAGGGCGATTGCAGTAGGAGATTGCGGTGAATCTGTTTTCACCTAGGGAGAGTGGTGCTCTTCAATGGTAACCTTCTCAAGTGAGAAAGGTTCCAGAAATGTGGCTGCCCCGGAAGTGGTTGCTTCAGGGTCCTGTTGAGAGGATGCCTAACCGGTTTTGGCTGGTAGAGTCCTTGTAACTACTAGGGGATTAATACTAGCAGCTACTTCCTGCCTTTGTTGTGCAGGGGCATCCTCAGGGGACTCAACTCCCTGAGTAGCCTTTTTGGGATTTTTGGCTCTTGGCTTGGTGGGGACTTTGGATTTGGAGGTGGAGGCTGTGGGTTCTCGTGCTTGGGTTTTAGCAGCTTGGCAGCCTGTTTGAGATGTTGGTCTGAGTTGTGCCTGGAATATACTTCAGGCAATACTGCCAAAGTAGGGACTCCAAGGCCAACAAGTCCCTCAGCTTGAAGCTGGTTTTCAATGATGGCCATGATGAACCTGGGATATAATATCCATCGGTTAGTCAAAGGTTTCACAGCCATATCTTTAAGTTCTAAAAATATTATTTCAGAAAAATTTAAACTTTGTTGTTCTAGGACGGAATACAATACCTGTTGCCACCTTGATGAAATTGATCCCATGAAGAAGTTTTAGGGGCAAGACAGACATTGACCATGTGAAAGATCAATCATTCAGCATCATGGAAGTGCTTCTTGAGGATGGTAGAAGCACTAAGGTCACCCGGTATCCATGGTGAGCAAAAGATAGATCGGTTGTGCCCTTTGGATACTCAGTGATGAAGGTGGCATCATTCAAATTTAGGGTTTGTCGAATGATTGCAGAAGTGATGACCGCCTTTTGGTTGTTGATGAACGACTGGAGAGAGACCTTTGTGTCATTCTCCCCAGTGGTAAGGGTGACGTTCGTCCAGAACTGGTTTAGGGATTCGGCATAGATGGTCGGATTAAGAAGAAAGGCCGTTTTGTATGGAGAATGGACCATTAGATCAACGGCATTATCAAACTTGGTCCAAAAGGGTGATTGGTAAGGTAGGCAACGCAGTTGTGTCTTGGTTTGAGCTGCATGGTCGCCATTAATGTGATGAGAGAGGTTTCAGAGTTTTTGAACGTTAGGTTTGTGAGAGAATAAAAAACTTTGAAGTTAGGGTTAGGTATTTATAGGGTATGGGTATGAGACGGCTGAAAGAAAACGACTGGAGGTTTTGGTGTTAGTCATCAGTTGTTTTAAACGACTGATGACATGGTTTTAACCTTCAGAGGTTGTAAACAACTGAGGACTTGGTGTTAGTCATCAGTAGTTGTAAACTACTGAAGACATGGTTTTGTTCTTCAATTGTTGTAAACAACTGAGGACTTGGTGTTAGTCATCAGTAGTTGTAAACTACTGAAGACATGGTTTCGTCCTTTAGTTATTTTGAAATGAAACATCAGTTTTTGAATCAGCTGAAGAGTAAAGTTACTCATCAGCTGTTGTCGTCAATTCAGTTGTTTCATTCTGACCTCAACACTTACTCATCAGACTGTCTGATGTTTCAGACGTTTCGTTGGTCATCAGCTCTTGTGAGTATTTATTCTTCAGCTCTTGTGAACTGATGAAATAAATTATTCTTCAGAGCTTGTGAAAAAATATTGTCTTCAGTACTTATGTGTAAGATTACACATCAGTACTTGTGGACAAAATTTGTTCTTCAGTACTTATTTGTTAGAAATAGACATTAGTAGTTATAACCACATCAGTAGTTGTACCTTCATCAGTTCTTTTCAACAAATAATGTACTTCAGTACTTTGAGGTATTTTAGCCTTCAGTAGTTATAACACATCAGTAGATATGAAAAATAATGAAGACAAAATAACTCATCAGTACTTATTCTTGACTTTTGTATACTAATGAAGACAAAATAACTCATAATTACTTATTTTTGACTTTGTATACTAATGCTCATCAGTACTTGTGACCTGAGAGCATCAGTATTAGTCAATTATTCCAGCTGCAGCATACCAAGCCTTAGCACCAGATTTTGAAAAGGTGCACTGTCTAAAGGCTTAGTAAGATATCTGCAAGCTCATCAGCACTAGGAACAAACTTTGGATCAATCAGACCTTTTTCATAACAATCCCTAATAAAATGATGTCTGATCTTAATATGTTTGGTCCTAGAATGCTGGACTGGATTCTTAACAATACAAAGAGCTAAAGCACTATCCATGAGTTTAGGTGTCTTAGTCTCTGTAATGCCATAATCCAATAATTGATTCTGAAGCCAGAGTACCTAGGATGTACAACTTGCAGCAGCAATGTACTCTGCTTCAGTAGTTGATGTAGCAATTGATGTTTGTTTCTTACTCTGCCAAGAAACTAAACAATTGCCTAGAAATTGGCATCCACCGGAAGTGGATTTTCTGGTGACTTTGCACCCTGCATAGTCACTATCTGAGAAAGCTACTAATTTGCAAGATTTCCTAGTAGAATACCAAAGACCTAGAGATTGAGTACCTTGCAAGTATCTAAAGATCCTTTTGACTGCAATCAAATGGGATTCTTTAGGTGTAGCTTGAAATCTAGCACAGACACATGTTGCAAACATAATATATGGTCTAGACACTGTAAGGTACATCAAGGACCCAATCATACATCTGTAAAGGGTTTCATCAACCGCTTTACCTTTCTTATCAAAATCCAGTTGTGTGGTGCTGCTCATGGGAGTAGAACAGGGCTTACAGTTTTGTAAATAATACTTATTCAAAAGATATTTTGTATATTTGGACTGATGAATGAAAGTTCCATCAGTCCTTTGTTTGATTTGCAAACCCAGAAGAACTGTAATTCTCCTATGACACACATTTCAAATTTCTTTTGCATTAACTTTGTAAATTCATCACACAACTGTGGATCAGAGGATGCAAAAATAATATCATCAACATAAATTTGAACAAGTAGCTTATGATGCCCTACTTTCTTAATGAATAAAGTTTATCTATGGAGCCTCTAGTGAAATTATTTTGAAGAAGAAAGTTAGACAATGTTTCATACCAGGCTTTAGGAGCTTTTTTCAACCCATATAGATCCTTATCAAGCTTATACACCTAATCTGGATGTTTATTATCCTCAAAACCTGGTGGTTGACACACATAAACCTCTTCTTTTATTTTACCATACAAAAATGCACTTTTGACATCCATTTGAAAAACTTTAAAATTATAAAAAGCAGCATAAGCTAAGAACAATCTAATTGCCTCAGTCTGGCTACAGGGGCAAAGGTTTCATCATAATCAATACCTTATTCTTGTGCAAACCCCTGTACAACCAGTCTGGCCTTGTTCTTAACAATTTGGCCCTTTTCATCTGTTTTATTCCTAAACACCCATTTAGTGCCTATTGCACACTTACCTTGGGGTAAAGGAACAAGCTCCCACACTTGCTGCTTTTGAACTTAAGAAGCTCAAGCTACATTACTTCAACCCATCCATTGTCTCTTAATGCAACATGATAGTTCTTTGGATCTTGCTGACTGATGAAGAGAGCATAGAAGTAGAAATTGGACAATTGACTTCTGGTTGAGACTCCAGCATTGATATCACCAATGATTTGAGACATTGGATGATCCTTCAGCTCTTGATAAACATGAGGTCTGTGCAAGTGTTTGTAGGACCTTTAGCAACAACAGATGTTGAAGAAGATTCTTGAAACCATGCAGGAGATGGCAACTCAAATGAAGTACATGATTCAGAAATCTCATCAGCATTTGTTATGGATGGAGCTACTGAAGCTACAGGAGCATCAGGTTTAGATGACTCAGGTAGTTGGTCACTAAATCTGAAAAGGTGAGTATTGACTACATCATGATCAGTACCACCATTTGGAGAACTATTGACAGGAACAATAGCTGGAGACTGATAAGGAACATATTGTAGTATGTCCAAATCAAATAACACCAGGGTTTTGTGGAATCTTTTCCTTTGGAGATTCATTAAACTTCATATGCAGAGTCTCTTCAACCATCTTTGTTTTGCAGTTGAAAACTCTGTATGCCTTGGAAGTAGATGAATAACCAACAAAATAACCTACATCCACCTTTGATTCAAACTTCTAGAGTGGATTCTTTGTGTTGAGAATGTAATAGGGACACCCAAATGATCTAAAGAATGAAATCAAAGGGGCCAAATGATGTAGCACTTCATAACGAGTCTTCATCAACCTCTGATTTACTGATACTCTATTTTGCACATAGCAAGCTGTGTTGATAGCTTCAGCCCAAAATGTCAATGGCAAGCCTGAATCAGCCAACATTGACCTGGCAGCTTCAACCAGTGTCCTGTTCTTTCTCTCCACAAATCCATTTTTCTCAGGAGTTCTTGGAATGTTGAATTGCCGCTTGATTCCCTTTGACAAGTAGAATTCATCAAGTGTGTGATTTCTAAATTCTGTGCCATTGTCAATCCTTACACACTTGACTGGAAGGGAATATTGTTTCTCAACATACAACACAAAGTTCATAATAGCTTGTGCAGCTTCATCTTTGGAGTGCAAGAAGAAAGTCCATACAAAGCTGGAGTAATCATCCACAATTACCAGACAATATTTCTTCTTTGCTATGCTCATCACTCTGACAGGACCAAAAAGATCCATATGCAATAACTGCAAGCAGGCAGTGGACTTTGGCTCTTCTATTGGAGAGAATGATACTTTGTGTTGCTTCTCTTTTAAGCAGGTAATGCAATTGTCATCACATTTGAACTCCTTCGTAGGCAACCCTCTTACTAAACCGTGGTGAATCAGCTGGTTCATGTTTTTAAGATTCACATGACCAAGCCTTCTATGCCATAGTTCAGATTCCTGAGGAGAAGCCTTGGAGAATAGGCAAGGATGGCCTTTTAGATTAATTTTCTTTAAAAGATCTAAGGCATATACTCTTCCTGTCCTGTTGGCCTTCAGGAGAGTATGTTCATCCAACACCTTATCAATCAAACTCAGAACTTTGGATGACAGAATCCTGCAGTTCTGGCTGGTGAAGAGTGCAACATGGCCTTTATCACATATTTGACTGACACTCAAGAGGTTGTACTTGAGATTCTCCATATCGTTTACATCATCAAACCTTATTTCCATTGGAAACAAAGCCTTTGCTGATGATGTGACCTTTTGCATCATTGCCAAAAGAGAAACACCTTCTTTCCTTGAGAGTAGTCATTAAGAAGAGAGCTGCTCCCTGTCATATGCATGGATCCTCCACTGTCTACATTCAGATGCTTCTTTGGCATGCTGAAGAACCCTACATTCATCACAACAAATTAGTTAGTTTTTAGGACCCAAACCTTTTTGGTTTTGGGTCTGTTCTCATCAACAGATTTAATACTAACTTGTTTGTTATGATTGACAGTATGAGGTGGTGGAGATGGTGTAGAAAAGGATTCCTTTGGCTTGGTTTTCCTTTTCTGTGGTTTCAGCACAAGAACATCTAATTGGTTGACTCTCCCCAATAGATGTTGAACCATCATGACAAGTTGTGTCTGATTGTTTGCTAAAGCTTTCAGCTCATCAGACACATCAGCGCTTTGCTGTGATGGGTTCCTGTGTTGCACCATCGTCCTTTAAGCAACCTCAGCTGTTGCCTGATGAACCCCTTCTTTCTTTTTGGATTTCTTTAAGGACTTTGGGGTTTTAGGTGAGATGTTGCTGGTACAAACTTAGTTTCAAACTCATCTTTCATTTTGTTAATCTTCTTTTTAATGTTCTGATTTTGATTGAGTTTGGAACCCTTTCTATGCTAGCAATCATCAGTAAGATGATTGAATAAGCCACATATTTCACATGGCTTCTTCTTCATCTTTAGTTGATCATCTACTGAAGAAGATGAAACTACTGAAGATTTTGTTCTTCAGCCGTTTTCTATCACTACTTGCAGTTTCTTCCTTTCAGTACTTGCTTTCTTGATATCTTCTTCAATAGTTTTAAAACCCTTTATACTTGCAGTTTTCTTCCCTTCAGTACTTGCAGTAGTTTGGGTTTGTTCTTCAGGTGTTGTAACTTGTGCTTCAGTACTTTCAGTACTTTGTGAGACAACACCTAAAGTGATCAACTCTTTGATCATGTGACTGTCAGCATTTGAACCATCAGTTGTTTCAACATTAGTTGATTGGTTTTATGAGGAATTAATGCTAACTTCATCCTCTGACTTTGGTGCTTTATCAGAAGATGAATCACATGATGAGGTGGATTGGTTATTGCTTTCTCCTTCAAATTTTACTTCTACCTTGGGAGTAAAATCTGTAGGAGGAGTAGTGTGATTATAACCAATTCCAAACTTCACATGGAAGCTGATTGCTTGCTGAGAAGCATTTCAAAACCCTTGCAAGAGGTTACCCAGCATTCACACTCTACTTGGGTAGATGCAAGAGTTTCTTTGAGGTCCTTATACTTCTCTAGAAGTACCTCTTCCCTAGTATCTGTGATTTGGCATTTTAGTTTATGAATTTCATCATTTTTATCATGTAAAATAGACTCAAACTCAGCTTTTCTTTTGGAAAGTGATTGCTCTAGCTCAAGATTTTTATTAATTAAAGCTACATTTGCTTCTCTAATAGATGCAAATGTGGCTATGCATGATTCATAACATAACTTGGCTTTAGCCTCTGAAGATACCTGTGATACCTATGATGAAGCATTTGAAGATGAACCATCAGCAGACTCCAGGGCCATAAGAGCAAGGTTTCCAAAGGGATTGTCACCACCATGTTGACCAGCACCAGGAAATAGTTGTTCATGACCAGACATATCATCTGGTAAACTGCTCCAGTCAACAACTCCTGGGGTGAAAAAGCTGTGTTGTTGAGGTTGAGATTGTTGATGAGATTATGATGGTTGAGGCTCAGGAAGGGCATGTGGTTGTTGAGCAATAGGTGGTTGAACTTGATTTGGCTGAGACATGTAATAGCAGGGGTAAGGATATGGCATATGACCTTGAGGGACAAAATATGCAGGTGATGACTGAGCTTGTGATGGATGACCAGAACTAGTGGAATGTTGCCCTTTGTTTTGTGAGCTATTGCTTGGGAAGGTCACAAAGGGTGCAGATGAGTTAGATCCAGATGATCTACACTCTCTAGCAAAGTGTCCAAGCCTATGGCACTTGTGACACCTCAACTTGCTCTTGTCAAAACCAACTTTGGTTTTGCCAGAGAGACCAGGGAATTTCCTCCCAGTTCTTTTGTAGAACTTTTGAGATCTGAATTGATCATTGCCATTTGGCTCAAAATATCCATCTCTTCCAGATCATCATCTGGAATGCCCATCAAATCTTCAATCAAAAGCACCAGTTATCACTGCTGCCACCTGAACTACTATCCACACCAACAAAAGCATGTTCTACATTAGTAGAGAAATCAATATGCTCATCATAGGCACTTTCTGATGCAGCATACTCTGACTCCTGACCTATCAGTGCAGTATTGCCTGATACAAAGTCATCAGTGATCTTTCCAGATGAGGATAACTTCCTTTCTGTTCTATCTCTCTTTCCAATGTCAGCAGTTTCCCATGAAGTTGGGTGAGAGATAGAGTGCTCATATTTGCACTAGAGCGTAGGACAATAGTGTATGTGTCCCATCTCTCAGGCAGGGATCTGAGGAATCGGTTTATCATCTGACTGTTTGAATACTCTTGTTTAACCATTTTCAGCTCAGAAATCAAACATGAGAATCGCTCAAACTGTTGAGTCAGAGTCTCACCCTTCCTATGAGAGAATGTCTCATATTGTTAGGGAAGGATTTCCCTAGTATTTGCTAAGACCTCATCAGTTCCCCCAAATTGTTCTTTCAAAGCAACCCAGAGGTCATGAGCAGTTTCATGATGTATAAGCACTGAATAGATTTCATTAGGCAGTGCCATGGCCAGAATTCCATGGGCTTTAGCATCAATTTCGAACATCTTTAGATCTTCATCCGAATACTGATCAGGTTTCTTCAGAACCCTCTCATTTGTTTTTGGAGTACTCACCATAGGCTTGTATGGTCCATGCACCATAGATTTCCAACAACCTGCGTTGTTGATAGACAAGTGATGGAGCATACGTCGTTGCCATATGTTATACTCACTCCTAACAAGCATCGGAGGCTTTGTTGAGGAGCCAGTATTGTGAGGATCATTTATTGGTGTCGCCATTGAACAAATTCAAGCAAATTCAAAGTAATTTCAGTAAATCTAGCTCAAAACCACGTAGAACCTCAAATTGAATGACCAGAAGCAACAGAAACTCAATCTCTATAACCGATTCTTGCAAATTTGCTAATTCGATCAAACGTAGATACCAAAAGAGCAGTTTCAATGATCAATTGTTAAATCGATAAATGATTAACGTCTCTGATACCATTTGAAAGGATCTAAGCATCTAGTTTGATCAATTAGATTAGATTTGCAGTGGAATAATGTACGAATTAGAACAAATTATAGCAAGAACACACAAGATGTATCAATGAAACAATATGGTTATAGAGAGAGAGGGAATTTCTACCAAAAGGTATATTTTCATTCAACACACGCTTCGGCACTTTTACAATTAGGTTATCTTTCCTTTTATAGGAAAGATGACGTCAGCTGATGTCACTTGACAGTGACAACTAACCGTTATTACAAAAAACTACTAAAAGTAGACTAAACTACTGAAGATGTCTAACAGCTGACATCTTCTTACAAAACATAAGTGTAAACTATCACAACTACTGAAAAGAAACTACTGAAACTACAACGTCTGAAGAACATGCTCTTTAGACGTTTTATAAAGTACTGAAACATAAAAGAAAACTACTGATAAGAAACTACTGAAAGGAAACAACTGAAAGGAAACTACGGAAAAAGAAAACCACCACAACAACTGAAGAATACTTCTTCAGCTGTTGTGACAACCTCTGAAGTCTTTAGTACTTGAACTTTGAACTTCAGCTGTTGTCATCAGCTGATGTCTTTAGCTGATGTCTTCAGTTGTTGTCTTCAGTCTTTGTACTTCAGCTGATGTCTTTAGACTTTGTACATCAGCCGATGTCTTCAGTTGCTGTACTTCAGCTGATGTCTTCAGTCTTTGTACTTCAGCTGATGAAGTCTTCAGTTGTTATCATCATCAGCTGATGAAGTCTTCAGCAGTTGTTATGATGTCTGTGGGAGTTAAAGGTTCTTCTGATCTGGCTCATTAGTTCTTTTGGTCCAACAGAACCCCGCACATAACAATATATACTAATTAGCCCACACCACTACCCTCCACACACAACCTAATTACTACAACCCTAGAAACCGAACATAAGCATACACGATAACCATAACCCGAATTCTCAAAACCATAACCCTACAAATATGAACAGATGCCAGGGGATCGTACTGAATAAGATGCGGGAAAGGTGAGGAATCTGATGATGAAGGTTCAGTTGTTAATGAAGACTAATGGCAATGACGGTGGTCAATGTGATTGCTCTCCCACCGACGATGGTTGGAAACGGTAGGCGACTAATGATTGTGATAACCCGCACCGTGATAATGAGGGCTACCGGGGTTGAGTCGCCGGAGAGCCGCCTTAGGTTGCTGTTGATAATGGCGACGAGAGGGGGAGTTAGGGTTTGTAAGATTGGAATCCGGCAGGAAATTTTTGAATGCAACATTGGGGTTTCTTGGGTAACCATATAACCAAACAAAAATTTAAGTAGTAACCATTTTAACCCTATAATTCTTAATATAATTCACTTAGCTTCAAACTTATTTAATTAGTTTTAAGTACATAACATGGTTAAGTAGTTAAACTTACTTACGTGAGAACTTTGATATAATGAAGGTTGGTTAACGATGTTACCCTGAAAATACGGGGTGTCACATCATCCACTTGTTGAAGTATTTTTCGTCCTGAAAATTAGAATAACAAGGTTAGCATTCTGGAACATACACAAGATAGGGTTTCCATCTTTTCTAAGGAATTCTAAAACAATCCAAAGAAAGGAAAGAAAGAATTATAAGGTTGGTTTCGTGAGAGTGTAACATCATCCCCTTGTTGAACGGATTTCGTCTCTAAATTTAAAGAACATATATCTTAAGAATGAATACCTTAGGAAGTGGATGCCTGATCTTTGAACAGTTACAGGTACTTCTTTTTCATCTGATCTTCACGTTCCTAGGTAAACTCTAGTCCACACTTTGAATTTCATCTAACACATGCAATAAGAATGTTGCTACGCTTTAAGGTCTTGACTTCTTGATCTATTATCTCAACTGGTGCCTTAATGAAATGAAGTTGTTCATCTATCTCTAGTTCCTCTATTGGAACGATAAGTGATTCATCAGCTAGATACTTATTCAGGTTTAAAACATGGGACACATTATGAACACCATCAAATTCCTTAGGTGAGTCTAGCTACTAAGCTACCGGACCAATTCTTTTGACAATTTCAAACGATCCAACATATATAAGGTTTAGTTTTCCACACTTCCTAAAGTGTAACATGCCTCTCAAATGTTAAACTTTCAATAATAGACTTTCCCCAACTTGGAATTCCAAAGGCTTTCTTCTTTGATCGGCATAACTATTTTGACAATCTTGAGTTGCAGCCATACGGTTACGAATCTAAACAATTTTCTTAGTGGTTTCGTGGACAAGTTCAGGACCAGTTAGTTGTCTATCACCGACCTCTATTCAAGAGAGAGGTGATCTACACTTTCTACTATAAAGTACTTCAAATGGTGCAGCCTTAATACTCGTATGATAACTATTGTTATACAAGAATTCAACCATAGGCAGATGAGTTTCTAACTGTTCCTAAAGTCTCTAATGCATGGCCTAAGCATATCTTTTAGGGTTTGGAGTCTGCATTTGGTTTGACCATGTGTCTGTGGAAGATAGGTCGTGCTCATATATAAACATATACTTAGAGATTTCTACAGCGACTGCTAGAAGGAGAAAGTGAAACGTGCCTCATGATCGGAGATGATCAAAAGTGGCACGCCATGTCGAGACACAATTTCCTTCAAGTAAATCTGTGCCAGTTTATCCATCTTATAGTTCTCACGAATTTCCAAAAAATATGCTGATTTGGTCAAACGATCCATTATCACCCGGATAGTATCATTTCCGGCTTGTGAATGAGGTAGCTTAGTAACAAGATCCATAGATATGTTCTCCTACTTACACATTGGGATCTCTGGTTATTAAAGCAAACCAGACGGTTTCTGATATTCCACCTTGACTTTAGAACATGTCAAACACTTTGACACGTAGGTGGCAATTTCAGCTTTCATGTTACGCCACCAGTAGATGACCTTAAGATCTTGGTACATCTTGTCAGATACAAGATGTAACAAATAGCAGGACTTGTAAGTTTCATCCTTTACCAATTCCCTAAGATTCCCGAACAATAGTAACGAAGCCCATATGATTTCTCCTTAAACAGTTTCTCAGCTCCTCTAAAAGATTTTGACATGATGTTCTACTCTTGTATAGCCTAAACCTAGGCATTATTTATCTGTAATGGTAGGTTTGAATTCATGGTTAACTGGAACGCACGGATACAATGAACTTTTAGGGTTTACATACGACTAAGGGCATCGGTTACCATATTACCCTTACCTGGATGATACTTGATGACACAATCATAATCATTCAATAATTCCAACCATTTTCGTTGTCTCACGGTCAACTCCTTCTATTCGTAGATGTGTTGAAGGCTCTTGTGATCAGTGAAGATCGTGCTTTTGGTTCCATAAAGATAATGCCTCCAAATCTTAAGTGCAAATACCATAGCTCCTAACTCCAAATCATGAGTTGTATAATTCTTCTTATGCACCTTAAGATATCTTGATGCATAAGTTATCACCTTCTTATGTAACATCAACACGCAACCCAAACCATAGATTGACATGTCATAATACACCACGAAGTCGTTTATTTCCTCTAGCAATGCTAGGATCAGTGTACTGCACAACTTGTCTTTAAGCTCTTAGAAAGCCGCTTGCTCATTACTGTCACACTTATAAATAGTTCTTTTATGAGTTTGGGCAGTCAGAGGCTATGCAGGCTTCGACAATCCATTTATAAAACACCGGTAATAACCTGCTAGTCCAAGAAATCGGCACACCTCTGTAGGCGTCGTCTCTGTAGGCCAATTCTTGTTTGCCTTAATCTTTAATGGGTCAACATGAATACCATTATTGTTAACTAGATGCCCGAAGAATTATACTTCTCTCATCTAGAAGTCCACTTAGAAAACTTGGCATATGGCTACTCTATATTTGAAGCTCTAGAATAAGTCTCAAATATTCCTCCGTCAACTGAATAAATCAATATGTCATCAATGAATATGATGAAAAAGTAGGGTTTACAGACACAGTTCATGAGGTCCGTAAAGACTGCAGGAGCATTTATCAATCTAGAAGGCATAACTACGAACTTAAAATGCCCGTATCGAGTTCTGAAAGCTGTTTTGGATATGTCATCTTCTTGAACCCTGAGCTAATGATATCCAGAGATTAAATTAATCTTTGAGTAATAACTTGATCCCTGAAGTTGATCAAATAAGTCATCAGTATGTAGAAGAGGATAACCATTATTTATGGTGACCTTGTTTAATTCTCGATAGTCATGCATATATGAAAGGTTCTGTCTTTCCTTTTCATGAATAACACAGGCTCTCCCTAGGTTGAAGAAATATGACATCTGATCTTTTAAGTAACTAAGGCCAAAATCTCTAAATGTCCCTTCCATAGACATTTCTTAGCCTTCATGTAGGAAATGATAACGACCACCACACCACTTTGGTCACCTTCAATTATGAGTATCTCTCCACTAGGAAAAGAAAGTCTAATGAGTTTCTCTTGACAGATTATTTCATCTGGTTCCTAGGCAACCAATCCATACTAACACTGAAATCAAAACTACCAAGTGTGATAGATAGAAGATCAATATCAAATTCATACCCAAACAGACCTATCTTACAACCATGCTATATGTGAGAAGCTTCTATAATCTTACGATCGGCTATTTCTACAGTATAGTTCGAGTCTAAAGCTATAGATGTAACATCTAGTAACTTACTGAACTTATGAGAAATAAAACTTCTATTAGTACCAGAATCAAATAACAAAGAAACAAAACTACCATTGATAGGAAATTTACCGGTTATCGTAGAAAGGTCATTTCAAGCCTCACCTGATCCAATAAAGAATTCTCTACTCTTAATATCGTCATCCCAGTTGCCCCATTATCCTTCTTATTGTCTACACCATTACCACTACTACTTCCACAATTGATGTTCTTACTCAGTTTTGGGCAATTTCTCTTGACATGCCCGGTTTAACCATATTAATAACAGCCCTTTATTAATCTTGATGTGGTGGCGGCTTGGATGTTATGTTCACTCAGCAGTTTTTGGCAGCATGGAAAATTTACCACACCTCTCATAGTACTTATTATTACACGACCCGTTATGGTGGTAATTACACGTGTTGCATTTGGCCAATGTTCCATTATAACCACCTTTGTGCTGAGATGATGATGATGACTGGTTGAATGAGCGAGAGTTGTCAAAGTTCTTGTGTTGCTGAAGTTGTTGCTGTCATACCCCGACCGATGGCGGAATCATCAAGGGCGGACGAATGTTAATCGATTGCTAATAGCACATGGTAATAATAAGTTGAAATAATATTAAATGTTATTTGCATTGAATGATACTAATCAAATGATACATTTCAATTAAACAATAATTAATATAACAAAAGCTTTTTATTAACTAGGTCCAAGTCCTATATGAGCATGAAGAAGTCCACTAATCTGCATTCCCGAAATCATGTGAGAAAGTAATGAGTCAGCTAACGAATTAGCCAGTGAGTAAACACAGGTTTAAATACATATATATGGATTGATGAAAATTATTGAAAACAATTTAACTCATATGACAATGTCAAGACTTATAATACAATAATGCAACATAAAAGACAAACCAACACAATCAAACCTAATGCCTAAATTGACTCGGTCAAAGACGAAGAATGAATGATTCCGGTTCTACTCACCACACGACTAAACAAATAGGGTGGGTTTTTCAAACCAATAGATCTATCATTGCTACCGTGGTTAGTTGAATTAAGGATTGTGTTCTAATTTAGTTTATCAAAAAATTCACACATAATTGCAATTAATAATATAACTCGTATAGAATTCAAGTTAGAATAGAATAACAATGAATATCAAACATTGAATATTGAATCACATGATTTTCCCAAAATATAAAACATGAAAAATGGGCTATGAATATTCACTTGAAAAATATAAGCAATTTGGTAATGATAGAATGCTAGACTACACACCAATAATTCCTCACATTTCAACCTAAGGTTTGGTGTCTCTGATTAGGATAATAATGCGATTAAAGACAAAATATGAATTTGGGTTTTGTTGGGTCTGAAGGATAGTTTAATATTATCAACACAGTCAAAGTCAACAAAGTTAACGTCAACGGTCAAAGTCAACGCAACAGTCAACATGACGCGTTCGGGACGAAGATTAGAGACAAGACGTTGAAGATATATTTGTCTAGGATGTTTATTGTTAATAAATATATTTTTGTCGACAAAATATATTTAATCTTGTTTTTAGACATTTTGGGTTTTAATTGTAATTTCTAATTGTCATAGTTTAGGGTCCTAAGTGTCATTAGTAAATTGCCATTTACTATAAATAGTAAAGTATGGCAATTAGGGTTTTGAGCTTGGAGGAGCTAGTGATTAGGGTTTCCACTTACAATTCATTTTGTAATCACATTTTTGAATCAAACAAATGGTTTTGAGTTGTTCTTGAGATGTTCTTCATTGTTCATCTTAATTTGTGGTGTTTGATCTAAAATCTTCATCAAATTCATGATTCAAGTGTTGCTTGGGACCAACAATATGGTATCAGAGCCATTTGAATCAGTTTTTGTGAAGAATAGTTGCTGATTTTGAAGATTTATCAGATTCATAGAGAGAGAAAGTTAGGGTTTCTAGAGAGAGAAAGTAGATCTGAAAATTAAAAATTTCAAATCTTCATCAAAATCATTAGATCTACAAGGTTTTACAAGGAATTTGAAGATTTACAAGTTAGAAATCATATCCACTTCTAAATCTATACAAGATTCAACAAAAAATTTTCAGATCCGGAGATTTTCTCTCACACACACTAGTGTGTTCTTGGTGTTCTTGAGGATCTTCAAATCTTCAAATCATCAAGCTATGAATTTAGCATCATCTTGAACGAAAGTTCAAACTGCTCCGGCGAAACTACAGTTTCGTCCGGCTAAACTCCGGCGAAATTCCGGCGAAACTGCAACAATTCCGGCGAAACTAACCTGCGAAATTAAAAAAAAATCAGCGAAATTATAACAAAAGGGGCTACGAAACTATAAGAACCACCAGCGAAATTAACAACAACCACAACCGACAATAACCTATTTTTCCAACCTTTACCATCACAGACCTACCATCAGCGCTGCCTAAGTAAAAACAACCCTTACAACCTGCACCGAACCACAACCACCACAACCACCCCATCTCCGCCGACACCAACCATCTGCACCCAAGCCAACACCTTCGCCCCAACCCCTACACACCCGAACCCTAACCACCTTCCCACCGCCACAACAACCTGACCCCTCCCACTGCACCACCCAACCAAGACCACCGTACCCACCACCGCTGCGACCACAGCCAACAACAACCTCCCGACCCCTATCGAACAAAAAAGAAAAGAAAGGAAGAAGAACAATCGACAATATCACAGCCATCAACAACAAACCCCACAACCTTCACTGTCACACACCAGCACCACAGCCCCGCTCGACTCAACCTTTACCGTTGCACACCATCACCCATAGCCCCCCCTTCGACTCCCTTCCACCATCACCATCACCCACAACCCTCCCCTTCGACCCTCTTCCACCATCGTAAAACATCCCCACCGCGACCTACCACCACCGCGACCTACCACCACAGTGACCTGAACCACCTTAACTTTGAAGATGCTAAATGGTGATTGTTGAATAGCAGCTACCAGGTGATATGGATCTAGTGTTGAGGACAGGAGTTTGAAGACGTTGCTTTACTTTTGGGATCACACAATTATTCTGTGATGGAAAACTGAGGAATGGTTTCTTTAAGATGTTGGAATTTTTTTGGTCATAAACTAAGAAGGCAACTCTGAAAGTGAGGCTGTTAGGTTAGTTTAGAGTTTGAAAGAGGAGACGATAGATAGAGGAGAAACTTTGAATGTGTTTTTGAAGCTGTAAGAGTTGTGTGTCTATGAGTATGTTTGAAGTCAGATATGAGGGTGTTTGAAGTCAAGTGAAATTTAAGTTGTACATCTAGGGTTTGGTTTGAGTGTTTGGGAAAGTTTTATTTTAATTGTTTGGGTTTTATAATTAAATTAAATGAAAATGGATTAGGGTTTAAGTTGTGTTAGTGGGCTTTTGGTATTTGGACTGAGTTTTCTCACACAATTGGGCTAAATTTTGATCAACAAACTTAGGTTGAATATAAAAAAAATAAAAATAAAAATTAATGTATGGGCTCATTAAAATCAATAAAAATAAAAAAGAAAAATTATTTTTTCCCGGGGGAGAATTATTTTACAATTTTTGGGAAAAATATTTTTGGGGAGTTTAATTATTCAAAATTATTAACAGATTAAAACAAAATGGCTTTTGCAGAACTGTATAAATCCTTCGAATCTGATAATCTCACAATTGTACAATGTCGGTTTGATAATTTTGCAGCTTTAAAGAATGAAAAGATGTCTGATTTTGTTGATCATTTTCTGTTGGTGGCAAGCAATTTGAAGAAGTTTGATGCTCAATTGGGAAATCATGAACAAGTTCTGAGATTGCTTGATTCCCTCCCACCAGAATGGAGTTCACACGGCAAGTCGATTAAACGAGAATGAAATTTTCAGGATTACAAACTGATGGAGGTGGTCAACAAACTGAAACAAATTGAGTTGGATATCAAACGTTATGAGTACTATGAAGCGACATATCTAACTCCAACGATCACTTCAAACTCCAAAGAGAAACCAGAAAAGAGATTAGATTCTGGCACCAATTCTGACGGTTTACCGAAACCTGGAACTGAAGTGGTACAAGAGGAGCTTAAACAGACATCAATAGGTAAAGATGGAGCTGAGTTGAATGCTGAAGTTTGTGATGCTGAGAAGGAAGAGGAATGGAATCGAAATACCAGAGTTTGCAACTGTGAGAAGGCTCTTGCTGCTGAAAGAGTCATCCTGGATCTTCCATACGAGACAGTTCAGGATATGTGTTCTTCTGCTTGTAAAATCCCTTTATTTGGTGTGTATAAAGCTAATAGGTTACTTTTAGATAACCAAAAGGAATTAACCACCATAAACGCGGAACATAAAAAGAATGAAGCCAAGTACTTCATAATATTAAAAGAAGCTTTAAAAGAAAATGATCATTTAAAACGAACTCTTCTTGAAAGAAATGTTAAAATTAATCTTTTAAACGAAAGAGTCACTTTGGCTGAATTTGAAACAAGCAAGCTTAAAACAAAGCTTGATAGATGGACTGTAGCACCCCAACCCGGAGAGGCTGACGTGTCACTATTACAGATATCAAATCAAAAACCAAATCCATAATATCAAAGAGATAGTTTCAAACAAAACCAGATAACCTGAAAGAACCTAATTAGGTTATTCATTACATTAATTAAAGTATAATACAATTTTGATCTTCAACCACTCTTCACTGATTTCCCGGAACCCCCTGATTACCTACAATCAAATAAGAAAACACCACAAAAGAAAGTACGGCTGAGCCAAAAGTTGCTCAGTGACGGAAATAACAATAGTAACGATACGAAGCATAAATACTTATATCTGAATACTGAACGGATCATATGATACTGAAACGGAAATCTGAATCTGAACATATAATACTGATACTGAACTGAACATGTAATACTGAACTGAACTGATCTACACGACGCGTATATACAAACAAAATAAGTCGTGTAATATAAGAAGTACCCAGAGCCAAAACTGAACTGATAAGTACATAGCTAGCTAGACTATGCACTAATGAGATGGTGTGTGGGGCGTACACACATGATTCCATCCCCCGGAACTGAACTGAACTGAACTGAACTAGGATCGATCCATCCGCCTCCCAGATATTTGGCCAAAGTACTACCTGAGTACTAACGTGTTAACGGAGACGCCGTGAACTATTTATTACACACCGTCACGAAAAGTGTCACATCATTGACGCCACAATGACATGTCGGAGAGCTCGGGTAACAGAGTATTAATCAAATGGTAGTACAACTACCCACATATAACATATCAATAAAACATTTATAGGAACATGCAATAACGAGCACAAACTTATAAAATATATATTGCATGCTACAGGTGTCAATAAATAACACTAATGAGTCGAATGAATCGGAACATAATCAAATAATAAGGATATACGAATAATAAAGGCTAAACGATTCATATTAACGGAAATAACGTATTAAAAATCCGTACTACAAGGTAACGGAACAGAATTTATACTATGATAAAGATAACCAAGAATCCGTACTACAAAGTAACGGAAGCAAACGAATACTATGAAAATCAAAGGAACAGAATCCGTACCTTATATTAACAAAGCAACCACGTCTAAGTCGAGCTCAAATCGTACGCAAACCTACACTTTAGTTACTTTATGCATCAGGTTCACAACTATTGATATATACTATATTGATCTTCCGGCGACTACTATTTCTTTTAGGATTTCAAAATAAAGTCTTATTATCTTATGCTTGTTTCCTTATATACTCCAAATGTTTAAGTCTCTTATTCTATGAATTTGATTTCTATCATAAACCTTTGCTTATTCATTATTATATAAAATAATCATCCACCAAAGTGTTGTAATGGTATACGTTGTTAGAGTCCCAATTCCGACTTTCAACTTTTCCATGTGGCTTTATGAATAAACATAAACATGTATCCTAAATTTTATGACAGAAGGTCACAACCTAGTTCACTCTCAAGTAACCCAATTCTTAATCTCTTTAATTGTTCATGGTTAAACCACCGATTACATACAACATCTTATAATTATTCACATTAGTTATATTATTATAAGGAGATTAATTCTAAAGTGTTATACATAACAGTAGGTGATTTGACACTAAGAACCAAGTGATTAGCCTTCATGTTTCATTTACAAGTTCTAACATACTAGTATTACCATTCACCAGCTTAAGTATCAAAACCCAATCTTCATTAAAATGATCAGAAGAGTATATCACAACAAGAACATATTGTGTGAATTAATAGTTACTCTATGGTTTTAAGATCATTAATAACCATTCAAATGATGCTTAGTCGCCGGAACAAACGGAGCGAAATAGAACCACATAAGACATCGAACTCAAACGGGTCAAATCGATACCTTGTTTTTTTTTTCTTTTTCCGGTGAGCGGTTAGATTCAGAGCTTGAAGATTGTCAAACCAACCCAAATTAACAGGTGGGCAAGCAGCGATAACGGTGGCGGTGGCTGTATTGGATTCAAGAACAAGTTAACACATCGTATTGAAAATCAAAACGCAACCATAGCCAAAACCATCACCAACGCAGTCACCACTACGGCCAATAACATCCACAGCCAACATCACCACAATCGACCAACACAATCACAGCCCACAACCGTCAACAGTCAACATTCACCAAAACCGACAACAACACAAGCACAATCACAGATTTACCTCACCATTACTGCTGTTTTGCAACCATCATCAAGCACCAAACACATGCAGCCATCACCACTATCGTCTCAACCATCACCAAACACCAACCATCAACATCCAGCAACAACGCCACCATCGCCATCCCCGCAGCGGCCCTGCACCACCATCAACAGCCCCTGAACCGCCACAACCACGACAGCTGCCTACCACCATCGACCTGTTCAACCGCAAACATAACCACCACCATCAACACCTACATCGCGACCACCATCATCACCATTTGACACCATCTTCGACCACTATCATCATCGGGACACCACCATCGGAACACCACCGACACATGACAGCCACCAACCCAACCCTCGAGACCCGATCAAACCCACAGCTGCACCATTCGACTCCCAACCACGAACCATCGGCACAACCACTCCGATATCGACCTGCAACTGCCATATTTGCCTTCGATTCGTGTCCCTGTGTCGAGTTTTGGGAGAAATCAAGACCACCACCGTGGTCGGGGGGTCGTGGGGACTCGATGGAGGGGGTCACACGCCGGCACTCGCCGGAAGACACCGCTGGTGGCCGGAGTATTGGAAGTCGCAGGGGAGAAGGGGGAGAAATGGGGGGGAAGGAAGCTGCGATCTGCTCTCTCTCTTCCTCTCTTCTCTGATTTTTATTTTTTTTTGTTTCAAAAACCCTAAAAGGAGAGATAAATGTGTTTATATAGGGGCTAAGTGAAACGGGTTCGTTAATAGGTCGGTTCGTAACGCGTCTGATTAAATTTTCGCGTGACGTAATAAATTTCATTTATCGTTAGCTTCTATTTTCACCAAGTATTCTAGTTATTCTGAGATTAATGATTTTATCTTGTCTAAAACGTACAGAACAGTTAAACGATACCGCGAAATCAACACGTTATCGGTTTCACGCGTTTTTCCTCGAATGAGCGCTTTTGTTATTATATTTTATTTTATTATTATTATTATTTTTTTTTTATGGGTATTATAATTCTACCCCCCTTAAAATAATTTCGTCCACGAAATTGCTAGGTACAGCTTGAACAAAGATATGGCTTAACGTACAAGGAGTACTGTGATGTTCAAGAAACAGATAACTGACAACCCATATCGTATCATTTTTCTTAAATGTCCTTGGCAACCCTGTCACAAAATCCATGGAAATATCATCCCATTTCCATACAGGAATAGGTAGTGGCTGAAGCAAACCACTAGCTCTTTGATGCTCAATCTTGACCTGTTGACAAGTAAGGCAACGGCTAACATACTTAGCCACATCCTCTTTCATTCCATTCCACTAAAAGTTCTGACGAAGGTCCCGATACATCTTAGTAGATTCAGGATGAATAGAAAACGGAGAACTATGTGCCTCAGCTAATAACGATTCTCGAAGAGAAGAATCATTAGGCACACATAAACGTTTACCACACCAGATTACCCCATGTTCATCTACTCTGAATTCTGATTGTTTACCAATCTCCACATTCTGTAAGATTGCCCAGAGTTCACCATCGTCTTTCTATGTGTTCTTAATCCGGAATATTAAGTCTGACTCAATCTGGAGTGTAGCGAGATATCCGTCGCTCTTGCCAATATGTAGGCCAATACCCAATCTATCGAGATCGGTAACGTTCTGAGGCTGTAGCTGTAGGGAGGCTACTGTTCCTGAGTTCTTCCTGCTAAGAGCATCAGCTACCATATTGGCCTTTCCCGGATGATACTGAATATTGGCATCATAATCTTTTAACAATTCTAACCATCTTCTCTGCCTCATGTTTAGTTCTTTTTGTGTGAAGATATATTTCAAGCTCTTGTGATCAGTAAAAATATCACAAGTCTCTCCGTAAAGATAGTGACGCCATATTTTCAATGCGAAAATAACAGCAGCGAGTTCAAGATCATGCGTAGGATAATTAACCTCGTAAGGTTTCAGCTGCCGCGAAGCATAAGCAATGACCTTACCATGCTGCATCAGCACACATCCAAGTCCCTTTTTAGAGGCATCGCTGTAAATCTGATATCCACCCGTGCCCGATGGAAGTGTGAGAACAGGAGCAGACACCAATCTTTTCTTGAGCTCTTCAAAACTTTTCTCTCGTTCATCATTCCAAGAATACTTAACCCCTTTCCTTAACAGTTGCGTAAGGGGTAAAGCTATAACAGAAAAACCTTCAACAAATCTGCGGTAGTAACCAGCAAGGCCAAGAAAACTACGGACTTCTGTGGCTGAGGTCGGTCTAGGCCACTTAGTGATCGCCTCAACTTTAGCCGGGTCCATCATAATACCCTCCGCATAAACAACATGACCCAGAAAGGCTACCTTGCTCAGCCAAATTCACACTTTGAAAATTTAGCATAAAGCTTCTTTTCACGTAGTGTTTCGAGCACGATACGAAGGTGATTCTCATGCTCCTCCTTACTTTTAGAATAAATTAAGATGTCATCGATAAATACAATGACGAACTTATCGAGGAACTTGCGGAAGACTCGGTTCATTAGGTCCATGAATACGGCCGGGGCATTAGTTAACCCGAACGGCATAACCAGGAACTCATAGTGACCATACCGAGTACGGAAGGCAGATTTAGGGACGTCAGACTCCTTGATCTTTAACTGATGGTAACCAGACCTCAGATCGATTTTAGAGAAACACTTTGCACCCTGAAGCTGATCAAATAAATCATCAATACGAGGCAGAGGGTAACGATTACGGATAGTGATCTTGTTGAGTTCTCTGTAGTCAATGCAGAGTCTCAAAGAACCATCTTTCTTCTTCACGAATAGGACCGGTGCGCCCCAAGGCGAGACACTTGGTCTAATAAATCCCAAATCTAGTAATTCTTGTAACTGCTCCTTTAACTCCTTTAGCTACGGTGCCTTAGAAATCGGCTCCGCACCTGGAACAAGATCAATAGTGAATTCTACCTCGCGATCTGGTGGAAGTCCGGGTAACTCTTCAGGAAACACGTCAGGAAAATCACAAACAATCGGATAATCAGATATGTTCGGCTTTTCAGAAGATGTAGCTTTCACCGAAGCTAGGAATCCCACGCAACCGTGCGATAAGAGTTTCTGAGCCTTAAGCGCAGAGATGATTTTCAACGATTTCCGAGGCTGAGTCCCTTGATAAACAAGTTCAGGGCATTGAGGATTCCCAAATAAAACACGACGAGTCTGGCATTCTATAGTAACGTGATGTCGAGTTAACCAGTCCATACCAAGTATGACATCAAAGTCACTCATTTGCATAGGAAACAAATCAGCTTTACGAATAATAGACTCGATTCTGATCGGACAATCTCTATAGACATGCGAGATGATAGTCGACTCTCCTAATGGAGTCGTAATAACCAAAGCGTGCTCTAAAGCAGTCGGTGCAGTCCTTAAGTACTTAGCAAACAAAAGAGATACGACAGAATGTGTAGCGCCCGTATCAAATAAGACATAAATATCCCGCTTTCCTATGCAAAGGGTACCGGAGATCATACCTAGGGCATTTACTATCAGTATCGGATAAGACATATATAGATATATAATACGTTGCTAACTAAGGGGTCATAAATATACCTGGTGCGTTAGCCGCTTCATTTGCAGTGAGTGCAAAAACTCGTCCTCCGGTTGCAGGTTTAGCTTGATTCCCTCCAGCATCATTACGAGGGTCACGCTGAGGGCAATCCCTAATCATGTGTCCTGCACGTCCGCATCTGAAACATAATCCTCCGGCCAGACGACAAACTCCCTTATGAAGTTTCCCGCATGTGTTACACGGAGGGATAGCATTCCGATCCTGATTAGGGTGCTGCTGATTTGGTGGTTGAGCACGAGTAGGAGCCTGCTGAGTCTGATTATGAGTTGATTTCTGGTTCTGGTTTCGATTTTTCCATGATCGGGAGTTATTGTTGTTGTTGCGATCGAAACGGTTTCGACGGTCTCGTGGTGGTGAAGACTGATTCTTATTCGTATGAGAAGATGACTGATCATGGTCATTCTCTCTAAGCCGCTTACGGTTATCATCATACGACTTCCTTCCATTCTTTTTATCATTATATAGGTTTTTAACAGCATCAACCACTTCATTAATATCTTTAAACCGATGATTCAATATAAACTTTCGATCCCTTTCACATATGGCCCACTGAAAATTTTCTGTCTGCTCTTGCGGTGAGCCTGCAGATGCACCAAGAAAACTCACCAATCGCGTAAATCGTGTCTTGAAATCTGTTATGTGCTCGTCATCCCTCTGTCTAATATTAGCATATTGTCTACGATACTCAGTGCGGTCAGCAGCAGTGAAGTATTCCTCATAAAACATTCCTCGGAATTTATCCCAAGGAAGTGTAGCTGCATATTCGTTTCCTCCTCTAGCTTGTTTCACAGTCGTCCACCATCTGTGAGCATCATCTTCTAACTTGTATGTAGCCAACCTTAGTTTGTATACGTCCTCAACACCAAGTACCTCAAACAATTTCTCAATATGACTGATCCAGTTTTGCACCTCGACCGGATCATTGGAAGTACTGAAAGACTTAGGCCTTTGCTTCTGGAAACGTTCCAACCAGACATGAATACCATCACGGGGTGGTGGTGTATTATCACTGGAAGGTGCTCCTGTGTTGTTCCCGCCAGAAGGTGGCTCTGAGTTATTTCCACCTGGTGGAGGTCCTGTGTTGTTTCCCTCCGAATTTGCATGTTGCATCTGCTGGATGACTGTTTGAGCAGTCTGAGTCATCAGATTAGGGAGTATTCCAGAAATAGCAGCGTTTATGGCATTAGCAACAAGGGTTTCAAGAGGAGTATCAGATGAGGGGCCATTCGAGTTATTGCGGTTGTTCACACGTCTCTTAGGAGCCATCTGAAATAAAGATACACGTGTGAATACTGGAATTTTGATTGGGAACAAAAATTAGATCCTAACCCAACGTCTACCCATTACCTCACAAGTTTATTATTAATGTTTAAGTTTTCTACAGGAAAGAGCCTTTGCTCTGATACCATAACTGTAGCACCCCAACCCGGAGAGGCTGACGTGTCACTATTACAGATATCAAATCAAAAACCAAATCCATAATATCAAAGAGATAGTTTCAAACAAAACCAGATAACCTGAAAGAACCTAATTAGGTTATTCATTACATTAATTAAAGTATAATACAATCTTGATCTTCAACCACTCTTCACTGATTTCCCGGAACCCCCTGATTACCTACAATCAAATAAGAAAACACCACAAAAGAAAGTACGGCTGAGCCAAAAGTTGCTCAGTGACGGAAATAACAATAGTAACGATACGAAGCATAAATACTTATATCTGAATACTGAACGGATCATATGATACTGAAACGGAAATCTGAATCTGAACATATAATACTGATACTGAACTGAACATGTAATACTGAACTAAACTGATCTACACGACGCGTATATACAAACAAAATAAGTCGTGTAATATAAGAAGTACCCAGAGCCAAAACTGAACTGATAAGTACATAGCTAGCTAGACTATGCACTAATGAGATGGTGTGTGGGGCGTACACACATGATTCCATCCCCCGGAACTGAACTGAACTGAACTGAACTAGGATCGATCCATCCGCCTCCCAGATATTATGGCCAAAGTACTACCTGAGTACTAACGTGTTAACGGAGACGCCGTGAACTATTTATTACACACCGTCACGAAAAGTGTCACATCATTGATGCCACAATGACATGTCGGAGAGCTCGGGTAACAGAGTATTAATCAAATGGTAGTACAACTACCCACATATAACATATCAATAAAACATTTATAGGAACATGCAATAACGAGCACAAACTTATAAAATATATATTGCATGCTACAGGTGTCAATAAATAACACTAATGAGTCGAATGAATCGGAACATAATCAAATAATAAGGATATACGAATAATAAAGGCTAAACGATTCATATTAACGGAAATAACGTATTAAAAATCCGTACTACAAGGTAACGGAACAGAATTTATACTATGATAAAGATAACCAAGAATCCGTACTACAAAGTAACGGAAGCAAACGAATACTATGAAAATCAAGGAACAGAATCCGTACCTTATATTAACAAAGCAACCACGTCTAAGTCGAGCTCAAATCGTACGCAAACCTACACTTTAGTTACTTTATGCATCAGGTTCACAACTATTGATATATACTATATTGATCTTCCGGCGACTACTATTTCTTTTAGGATTTCAAAATAAAGTCTTATTATCTTATGCTTGTTTCCTTATATACTCCAAATGTTTAAGTCTCTTATTCTATGAATTTGATTTCTATCATAAACCTTTGCTTATTCATTATTATATAAAATAATCATCCACCAAAGTGTTGTAATGGTATACGTTGTTAGAGTCCCAATTCCGACTTTCAACTTTTCCATGTGGCTTTATGAATAAACATAAACATGTATCCTAAATTTTATGACAGAAGGTCACAACCTAGTTCACTCTCAAGTAACCCAATTCTTAATCTCTTTAATTGTTCATGGTTAAACCACCGATTACATACAACATCTTATAATTATTCACATTAGTTATATTATTATAAGGAGATTAATTCTAAAGTGTTATACATAACAGTAGGTGATTTGACACTAAGAACCAAGTGATTAGCCTTCATGTTTCATTTACAAGTTCTAACATACTAGTATTACCATTCACCAGCTTAAGTATCAAAACCCAATCTTCATTAAAATGATCAGAAGAGTATATCACAACAAGAACATATTGTGTGAATTAATAGTTACTCTATGGTTTTAAGATCATTAATAACCATTCAAATGATGCTTAGTCGCCGGAACAAACGGAGCGAAATAGAACCACATAAGACATCGAACTCAAACGGGTCAAATCGATACCTTGTTTTTTTTTCTTTTTCCGGTGAGCGGTTAGATTCAGAGCTTGAAGATTGTCAAACCAACCCAAATTAACAGGTGGGCAAGCAGCGATAACGGTGGCGGTGGCTGTATTGGATTCAAGAACAAGTTAACACATCGTATTGAAAATCAAAACGCAACCATAGCCAAAACCATCACCAACGCAGTCACCACTACGGCCAATAACATCCACAGCCAACATCACCACAATCGACCAACACAATCACAGCCCACAACCGTCAACAGTCAACATTCACCAAAACCGACAACAACACAAGCACAATCACAGATTTACCTCACCATTACTGCTGTTTTGCAACCATCATCAAGCACCAAACACATGCAGCCATCACCACTATCGTCTCAACCATCACCAAACACCAACCATCAACATCCAGCAACAACGCCACCATCGCCATCCCCGCAGCGGCCCTGCACCACCATCAACAGCCCCTGAACCGCCACAACCACGACAGCTGCCTACCACCATCGACCTGTTCAACCGCAAACATAACCACCACCATCAACACCTACATCGCGACCACCATCATCACCATTTGACACCATCTTCGACCACTATCATCATCGGGACACCACCATCGGAACACCACCGACACATGACAGCCACCAACCCAACCCTCGAGACCCGATCAAACCCACAGCTGCACCATTCGACTCCCAACCACGAACCATCGGCACAACCACTCCGATATCGACCTGCAACTGCCATATTTGCCTTCGATTCGTGTCCCTGTGTCGAGTTTTGGGAGAAATCAAGACCACCACCGTGGTCGGGGGGTCGTGGGGACTCGATGGAGGGGGTCACACGCCGGCACTCGCCGGAAGACACCGCTGGTGGCCGGAGTATTGGAAGTCGCAGGGGAGAAGGGGGAGAAATGGGGGGGAAGGAAGCTGCGATCTGCTCTCTCTCTTCCTCTCTTCTCTGATTTTTATTTTTTTTTGTTTCAAAAACCCTAAAAGGAGAGATAAATGTGTTTATATAGGGGCTAAGTGAAACGGGTTCGTTAATAGGTCGGTTCGTAACGCGTCTGATTAAATTTTCGCGTGACGTAATAAATTTCATTTATCGTTAGCTTCTATTTTCACCAAGTATTCTAGTTATTCTGAGATTAATGATTTTATCTTGTCTAAAACGTACAGAACAGTTAAACGATACCGCGAAATCAACACGTTATCGGTTTCACGCGTTTTTCCTCGAATGAGCGCTTTGTTATTATATTTTATTTTATTATTATTATTATTTTTTTTATGGGTATTATATGGACCATATCCAGAATGAAACAAGAAGAGCTACTGTGTAAACAGAGGGGAGCTAGGATTAAAATGGGAGTAGGTTGTGGTAAAACTTCATATGTTTATCCTCCTTCTATCACTCATTGTTACTCTCCTATGCCTCAACCTCACCCATCTAATGATTTGATTGAAGCTGTAGATACTAACAGTTTACATGCAGGTTTAAGCTGTGTTAATCATAAAGAGGATAGAGATGAATATGATTCTCCTGCAGGTTTGGCACTCATCAAGCAAGGATCTGATGTGCAAAATGATAATTCTACATCTGATGCTCCAAAACCAGTATCAGTTGCTTCTCCAATCTTCTTTAATAAATTAAAAACAGGTAACATTCCTTCGTTTGTTCCTATCAGGTTTGTCAAAGAAGGAACAGTTGTTGCATCGTCATGCAATCAGAATCCTATAACTGAAGCCGACACAAAAGGAGGTGTCAATCAAGATCCGTTGGAGAAAGATCTGTGTATACGAGACTGGATAAGTTCAGATGATGAATCAAACACAGAGGAGGTGTTGGTTCATCACAGATCAAGATATCTTCTGAAATTGTCAAGTCTCAAATGCTTTCAAAAGTTGAATCAAGACCTATCCGAATTTCATCCCCACCTGCTAAACAAATCAGCAGTTCCTCCAAAACTCAGCAGAAGCACTCACCATCTTCATCTTCTATCCATCATGCTTGTCACAAATCTAACTCAAAGTGTGCCAAGTCACCAGTCATACAAAAAGGTTCTCATAAGAATGTTCAGTTCTCATCTTCTGGAACAACATCAGAACAGGCTCCATCCTCTCTTACTGTCCACGGGACTACAAAGAACCAAAAGCCTTTCAAGGCTTGTTTTAGATGTGGAAAGAAGGTCACGTGCTAAAGAAGTGTCCTCAGGTTCAAAGGAAAGTTCTAAACGATAAAGACAACACGGGTTGCTTTCCTATTTCAAAAGGTAAAAAGCACACATCTTTGAATGGTTGGATGAAAAACCCTCCATCCAAACCTTTTCATGTGAAGCCGGTTTCACATGATACAAAGATGAAAATGACCAAAGCTTCAAAACCAAATTCTTTTCCTTCTAGTCTTAAACAGAAAATGATTTCCAAATTTAATTCATTCAAATCCAAGTTAATTGAACCGAAACAAATTTGGCAAATTAAAAAGAAGGATACAGCAATCCCCGATTGTTTAAATGGTTGTGTGCAGAAGCTTGTAACCTATATTGATGACAAAAGGAACTCCCAGGACTTCGATGGCCTGGGTTCCCCTTTCTAACTAATCTCTTTGTGAGTGCAGGAATAATTCAGGAGGACTGTTAGTAATCCGGTTTACTGACAGGGATTGTTCCTAATTCAAATTTGAGACGGAACAAACAGGTTAAGGTCATGGTATTATATCCACAATCTAGATTTTTATCTGCATTCTCACAGTTCTTACTTCACAGTCACTGCATATTTCTTGATAATTCATTTCTTATCTTGATAATCGGTGTAGTTTGGAAGACTTTCTTTGATAAATTTTTATTTTTGTACAATTTTGTAAAAAAAATTAAAAATTAAAAAAAATTAAAAAAATTAAAAAAATATAAAAAAATAATAAATAAAAAGTAAGTTTGCAAAAATAAAAATTTAGGGGAAGAGTATAAGTAAATAAAAATGAAAAGAGAACTGAGAACTTGATTCGAGATGATTGAGAAATGATTGTATATCTTCTTGAAATGTTTGTTTTTGCATGACTTGTGTTTATAATATGAAATGATAGTAACTGATGTTGTTATCTGATTTACATCTTATTTTTAATTGCAAATAATAGAAAAACAAACAGATTCTTTAATGATATGCTTGGTAGGCTCTGCCTGGAGAATAAAGTAGACAGCAGCATGATGATTTAAATTAAATATATGCTTATGGATGTCTGGATTTACGCAATCATTTTGGCTTGCACGAAAACTGAGTCCCGACAAAAATTGGATTGAGAATTGATCTTTCACCCACCATGATGATAAGCTATATCTCTATCTCTTTGCCATGTTTGGTGTATTTATGTGTCTTGTGTTTGTGCTAATCTCCACTGTTGTACAAAAGTACTGACCTGGAGTGATGATCTCCTTTGCTGTATGATAGTACTGACCTGAAGCTCTCATCGGCACATGATTAAATGGTCATCTCCTTTGTTATACGTGAGTATAGACCTGGAGCTCTCATCATTTTAATCTAAGTTGTGTCAAATCATCTAAATGATGAATTCATCACAGAATACAATATTCTGTTGATAATCACTTACACACTCATGCACAAGCCTTGTTCTATAAAGACCATAACAAAATTCAAGATATACTGAGGTTGGGTGAGGGTTTTTTCCAAATGATTATGGGGTCCTAGCATTCTAAAGTTCTTAATCGAACCTTAACGAATCATCTGATGTTTGTTGAAAAAGATAGGGCATGGGTTTAAGTGGACAAACATATCAGCAATCGTTATTGATCTGTTTGAGAATTTCAAAATCATTCAAAGACTGTGATTGATTCAGTTATCAGTATGATCTCATTGCTTGTCGATGATTAATTTCATCATTATGCTAAAGTATATTTTGAGGATGTGATCTCATGATCGATTCAGTTCTCGGTTATAAAAAAAATTATAGATATATAAAATTAAAAAAATTAATTAAAATTAAAAAATATAATATATATAATAATAAAATATAATAAATTTTCATTTCAAAATTCTTTTAGGCCTTCCATATTATGCTGTTACAAATTTATCATTTTCATGCATTTCACGGGAAATTGCACACACAAACGAACACGGGTTCGCTTGTTTTCATAAACAGATAAACACGGGTTTATTTGTTTTGTTGAAATGATCTAATTAGAAATGTCGAGAATGTGTTTATGATTGTCTTGCAGATTTTGCTACAAGTGATGGCCGATCATCACATGAGCAATGAACCAGACCAGGGATCCTGTTCCTCAAATTTACAGAAGATACCGAGCTAGGAACCCTCCTCCTACATCTTTTAAACCACTCAGAGATTCAAGAAAGGGTTTCCATTATAATCAAGAGGATGCACACGACAAGGGGGAACATAGAAAAAGGGGGAACTTATGAGATAAAGATCTTTAGCAACAAAATTTGGGAAGCATCAGTCTAGGGGGAATATTGTTGGACCTCAAAATTAAGACTGAAGCTTACCAAATTGAAGATCAAGTTCAGTTGACTTATCGGTACTGATCACGATGAAAGACGTTGATAATAGTAGACTAAGGGGGAATATTGTTGGGTCTGAAGGATAGGCTAATATTATCAACACAGTCAAAGTCAACAAAGTCAACGTCAACGGTCAAAGTCAACGCAACAGTCAACATGACGTGTTCGGGACGAAGATTAGAGACAAGAAGTTGAAGATATATTTGTCTAGGATGTTTATTGTTAATAAATATATTTTATGTCGACAAAATATATTTAATCTTGTTTTTACACGTTTTGGGTTTTAATTGTAATTTCTAATTGTCATAATTTAGGGTCCTAAGTGTCATTAGTAAATTGTTATTTACTATAAATAGTAAAGTATGACAATTAGGGTTTTGAGCTTGGAGGAGCTAGTGATTAGGGTTTCCACTTTCAAATCATTTTGTAATCACATTTTTGAATCAAACAAATGGTTTTGAGTTGTTATTGAGATGTTCTTCATTATTCATCTTATTTTGTGGTGTTTGATCTAAAATCTTCATCAAATTCATGATTCAAGTGTTGCTTGGGACCAACAGGTTTCAGTTGAGATTTGGGTTTAACAAAATCGTTTAATTAAAATAATATAATTTATTATAAACCTTGATTAAATAAAATAAATTTATTAAATATTTGTAAGTGAAAAAAAGATAATAATAATAATAATAATAATAATAATAATAATAATAATAATAATAATAATAATAATAATAATAATAATAATAATAATAATAATAATCAGTGTAATAATTTAGTATTTAGAATAATAGAGGCTACATATTAAAAATTTAATTATTTTAATAATTAATTATTTCAAAGTCGGTCAAAAGTAATTAATTTAATAAATAATTATTGAGATTGCATTTGTAATCGGTCTTGGTTTAAAATAACTTTAAATGATATATGTTTAATTTTGAATAACTTTTATCAAGTTTAAAACTTAAATAATTATATAATGTTTTATAAAATATTTAATCCTTTAAATAATAAAAAATGGAAATTATATTCTTTTCAACTTTTTAGAAATACTAATTAATAATGTTTGAAATAGTTTATTTCACATTTTAAGATATATTAATATACTTTCTGAAATTTAAAGTACATAAAGTTGACTTTAAAAAAATATGTTGGAGGCTGGGTTTGAACCCGAGACCTCTTGTGTATGAGAGTTGGGTGTTAACAGGTGGGCCAAAGCATAAGTCTTGTTTTAAAACACAAGAAAAATAATAAGAATTGTATTGAAATAATCCCTAAATCCATAAGAACCCTAATTCAAGTGTGATCCAAATTGAGCATAATAAAACTATGTTAATGGAATTAATATTAGGGATTTTGTTTGTTATCAACATATGAATATGATTGTATTTTTGATTACCTATATTGATGTTGAATTCGATGATAACAAGAACAGGTACGGCCACGACAATGATGACTCAGATTCGCAATGTGAATGATGATAATATTCAAATTAATTTTGTATGAAGCTTCTAAGGGTGCTTATGATTCAAAGCCCTCAATAAATTTGCATAAAAATCGATTATTGGTGCTAAATGATTTGGTTGCATGTCCGAATGATGATGGAGGTCGAGTTCGAGGAGTGTGTGTTTTATAAATGAAATTAGAGGTACAGAAGGTTTGAAGGGACTGTGTGGGAGGTTTCCCCTCCATTACATAGGTTTAATCCGATTGGTTACAAGTTACACGGTTTTAATACTCTGAATGGGTGTTCGGTTACGAGTGCTTAGGTATAACAGCTTAGTAAGGTCAAATGAAACAGGTCTTGCATTCGAAATATACATGCGAAAATTAGGGGAACCTTTAATTGGGTTCAAATTTACATTTTGTAAAAGTTTGCTGGTCATCAGAGGGTGGCTAGAGGGAAAAGGATTGATAGAGGTGGGGGTTGAGTTTAAAACAAATGTTACACTAATGAAATTAATGAATCACTAATCAAAGACAAACATCAACATATAAGAATGATGATGATGTTGTTGATAATGAGGATGATTTCGCCAAGGATCTTTGCTAATCTCTCAACAGATATGACAACAGTTTGTTGTATGAACTTCAACAAACATTAATCATGGTATGATAACCCATGATCAATGCTATGATATCAGTGTGTGTTTGTGTGTGTGATTGCTAGTGATTGAATTTTTAAATGATAATAACTACTTGTTTGTATTGACTGTTCAAAAGTTTACAAAGGATTAGGGTAGTATGCTATTTATAGCCAATACAAAAGGCTATTTACAATTACTAAACTACCCTTGTGTAATTGAAAATTACATAAAATCCTAAGTCTAAGTCATCTAATGTGGATGATAACATGTCCGCTGTAGATGCTAAGTCGTCCGCTGTGGAAGTTGAATAAGCTATCCGCTGTGTCTTGGATAATGTCCGCTGTGAATACTTGGGTGTTTGTCATGTTAGTTATCCGCTGTGAATGTTCATGCATTGTGGATTGAACATCCGCTGTGGACTGTTAATCAGTTATGGACATTGTTCATCAACTGTATGAGTAGTTCATCTGCTGTAGACACTTGGAATATATTCTTCTTCCACTGCATAGAGATGGTCATCCGCTGTGGATGCCTTCATCTGCTGCAGACACCTGTCAAAATTTTCTTTTATCTACAAACTTGAAAAAAGAAACTTAAGCTACAATAGTGTATGTTATGAGTGTTAAAGATACAAATATGTTAGTTGAAGATTGTTTGAATGTTAGAACGTATTATGTTTATTTATGGAAAGCATTATCCTTCTATGCATTATTCTTTTAATGCACTTGTTTAGTCCAACAATACTCCCGATAATGATGATGTTGCCATCTCTTTAAATTTGTTTGTTATTGTTTTGTTTGTTAGTACTAATGTGTGTGTGTTTGTGTTTGTTATGTATGGTTTGGAATGATTGTGTGTTTGACTTGTAATGTTTGATTGCATGTTTGTATGTTATGTATGATTTGGAATGATTGTGCCTTTGACTTATAATGTTTGATTACATGTTTGTATGTTAAGCATGATTGTCTGTTTGTCTGACTGCATGGTTGATTGTATGTTAACAATATGTTTGTATGCTAATATGCATGTATTGTATGATTACATGCATGTTTTATCGATTACATGTTTGATTTACTGATTACATGTGTGAAATCATATTTACTTAACAGTTTGCTTTGACTGTATCTCTCATACTTGTTTGTTTGGTTAGACATGTTTGATTGTTTGTTTTGTCTATATTTGTCATACTTGTTTGGTTTGGTTTGACATGTTCGATTGTTTTTTTTGTCTATTTGTATGTTAGAAACCTTTTAAGAATAAGAAGGTCCAGCTTCTTCTACATTCTTCTAAAACTCTTTTGTTGCTTTCATGGACTCTTCCACATCCTTTTTAGTTGCTTGATCTTGTTAAGCTTCTTTGACTTTCTCAGATAATGGAGTGATCTGTAAGGCCCCGCTCCAGGGCGCCTTACTGTTGGTGGTTCATCGCACGTAAAACATACATAAGGTATATTATCATAAAATAACGCAGCGGAAATAATAAAATATACATTCTCATTCATTCATAAAAGTCATTACATAATTGACATGATTACAAAATACAGCTTTCTCTACTTTGTCTCTCCTCATAGGGTCATACAGCGACCTCTAGAGAAGATATTAAGTTCAAAAATATAAAAATTATATTTTTATACTAAAGAATATTCCTTAAGTAATTCCGTACATCGGAACCCTTATGGAACACTCTTGACATTCTCATGCAACATATTTCGTTGCATGTGCTACGCGCACGCATCCAATGCGTGGCGAACTTATCAAAATCTAAAGAAGATTTCTTAAGTAATCCCTTTTATGGGAATCCTCAAGAAATCTCGTAATGGCATGCAACGTGATGAGTTGCGCGCGTTATGGACCCACAACACATGACGTTGCAGCATAATCAAAAAGCGAATGCCATCCCAAAAGAGCTGAGTAGCCGCCTCGTGCCATCCCCAGCAACGCTACCTGCCAACTGGAAACACATAAAAAGTCAGCGTTGCTGAGTGAGTTCTAATTTTATAATAAACATACTTTGTTCATATTAAAACCGTTCATTCTTTACACGTGATCATACATCGTACATACATATAGATAATATCTTTATTATCCCGTTCGTTCTTTCATTCGTTTATCCGTTCGTTCGTCATACATCGTTATCTTTCACTTCTCGTTTAGGTCCTGTCAGGCTTTACCCACTTCATGGCACGCAGCCATGATTACTGTGGTCGAATGACAAGGACCCCGTTACATCATTTTCTTGCACATTGGATATCTTTTGTACCACTAACATCTGCTATACCCCGAACGTTATTAGCTACCGGGCCGAAGTCATTAAATGAACAGCAAAACGTATGCCACGGTACTAGAGGTAAGCGGTAGGGATACCATACATATGGTCAATCACTAAGAAGGACCCGTTAACCTTATCCAATGTTTGCAAGACATCTTTTGTTCGTTCGTTCGTTAATACATGTATTCATCATCTTTTAATCATTCGTTCATTCATTAATACATGTTACATCTTTTCTTGCACATTGGATATCTTTTGTACCACTACCATCTGCTATACCCTGAACGTTATTAGCTACCGGGCCGAAGTCATTAAATGAACAGCAAAACGTATGCCACGGTACTAGAGGTAAGCGGTAGGGATACCATACATATGGTCAATCACTAAGAAGGACCCGTTAAACTTATCCAATGTTTGCAAGTCATCTTTCGTTCGTTCGTTCGTTAATACATGTATTCATCATCGTGTTCCTCTTTCATTATCTTTCACTTTACGTTACGTAATACTTCGTTCGTTTGTTCATTAATACGTAAAGCCATAGAAAGATATTCATGCATTATCATAAGGAACACACACATCATACATACATCATCATCATCGTCATACATAACCTCGTACATACATAGCCTACATCGTCAATCCTCACTAGGCACTTACTCCCGTATCCTTCCCGAATCCGGGACTTACTACGCGTCATCTTGGTGCAGTAGCACTAACTGTCCCTCCAAGACCGTGGGGACTCATACTAGGACCTTATATAACGTGTCGAGTCCACAACCATACCTTAGACGTATAACACAACATTATACCCAAATGGGTCATACATACATACGTCAGTAAACAAGTTTATATGTGTTGCAGCCCCAAAAATCATTTAAAATCAGTAAATGAGGGGTCCTAGAACTCACCTGTGCTTGACAAGCAGCTTCTCAATCAAACCTTAAAGTCGTGGGTCACACTACACTGCCTGCAGATAAGTTAACACTCAAAAGAGTTAATTTTTGCCTAATTTCGCTACTAAGTTCGCAGGTAGTTTCGCCCGTAATTTCGCCAGTAGTTTCGCCAGGCGAATCAGCAGTTTCGCTGCTAGTTTCGCCGGGCAGCATTCTGCCAGTTTCGCCGGACAGATTCGCTACCTCGAGCGCCCAACTTTCGTTGGAATTCCCTAGTTTCGCAATATCTAAGGTCAACTTGGGCATTGGCATAGTCATCAGCGAAACTATAGTTTCGCTAAGGCGAATATGTAGTTTCGCTGCAGCGAAACTGTAACTTCGCTGTAAATCCTTCCAGTTTCGCTGGACGAACTCACAGTTTCGCTGGTCGAGACCTTAATTCGCAGAACGAGCTGAAATTTACGAATCAGCTCGTTTCAGCCAAACCCTTGGATTATCATCCAGGAAGCTATATCTAAGCTCATTACACGTTTTCTTACTCTAAAACGTGTGTTTTGGGGTTATTTTTGCCACTTTAAAACCCCAAAAACCCCAAACTCGGGTTTTTCACCAAATGTAGCAATTTAGATACGTTTCTTACCTTGATTCTTGTAGTTTAGGAGTCCACAAACACCAGCCTTTGATTCTTGACCACCCGAGCTTCAATCCGGCACTTTCTCTCTCTACACTTTCTCTCTCTAGAATGGGCGTTTGAGTGAAAATGAGAGTTGCTCAGCTGATCCATCTATTTATATGCCAGGCGTTCCCGGGACCCCAAACTCGTTAAACTCGTGACCCGGAGGGTTAACTCGGTGTAATACCCGCAACCATTTTATATTTATTAAATGGTTTTTCATCCGAGCCCATCACTATCATTTGACTCGATTAGAAAATTTTCCGGGTGTTACATGATCTTTAAAGCATTTTCTGCAATTGACTATATACTCAACAAAGTAGTCAACAGCAGCCTTCTAATCATCATACTTGCTCTCTATTGTCAGATGAACCAGCTGCTCCAATATTGATTTATCTAAGCTTTGTACATCAACGTTACTAACCAGTGTGTTTATAACAAGATTTCCCTTTAAGATCTCAAGATTGTTGTTATCAAAGATTTTCATGCCTGTTTTCCCCCTATATGTGATAATGGTTGCTAATTGGTTTCTAGTATTTGTTTGAGTGCAGCATTTACATCCACAACGCCCAAAATTCTTAGCATGTAAATGAAATAACAGCAATCTCCATTGCACAATACATCTTATATTGTTGGGAATGTCTTTGTCTTCAAAAATGAAACATATGATGGATGAAGAAGCTTTGTCTCAACATGATCAAAAAGCCTTATGTCGGCTGCTTCTTTGCCTTCTAGCTTTCTTTCTAACACCACTTCAAAGTGGGTCTGATCATAGTACCATCTTATGAGTGGATGTTGGTATTGACTGCCATCAATTTTCTTCATAATCAACTTTAAGTCTGATGGCCTCAAAGGGTAACCTACCATTTACAAGATGTCAGAATCAATCTGACAAGATGATTCTTCACTGACTTGCTTTTGTTTGCTAGCCAACTATTGCTCTCTTCTAAGCTTTTTAATGTGCAACTTGTCTTCTCTGTCAGCATTTGCTTTCATATCATGATGTTGTATGTTCATGTATGCTTTTAAGATATGATAAAAATATGCTCCCCTGGGATTGTTTATGTGATTGACCATTCTCAATTGCATTAGGTCCAATCTATCTTCATAGCTTAAAGATCCCAGTTGGGATATGTATGATAAGTACCGGACATGTCGAGATACTTTCTTGATCAGAACTGCATCCCAGATTTTATCAATTTCTATGCCATAATTTTTCTTTCATTGGCATCTGCTGTGAGTGTAATTTTGTCATAGAGTTTGACAAAATTTGTTATCTCATTGATCATCTCTCTGACTTCATTACCTTCAGGCCATAGCCTATGAGGCATGAATTGTCTGGGCTCCTCTATAGCATGAAGTTTAGGTGGAGCTTGATGATAAGTGGATAGAAAAGATACAGGATGAGGTCTCAAGATTTATGGTTTAAGAGCATTAGCTAGCATGTTCTTGTATATATCTTTGGCCATTTCTTTCATTTGAGATACATATCTCCCTGCATATGACCTGTATGATATTCTTGTATGACTCAACCAGCTTTTAACCTAGGAGTGGGTCATCTTCTCTATTTAAGAGTCTTTGGGCAGATTCTTCTGAAGCTCTTGCATGTCTTTGATTTCCTTATATCTTTTGTGTGTTTGCTCTTTTTCATCTTTCTTGACTTCTTGAAACTCTTTGAGCAAATTTCTAACCTCAGATAGTTTAAGATGTATGAATGATTCATAAGGAAACCCTCTAGTTGTTAATTTAATTCCCATCAAGTTTTAAGGATCATCAGAGAAAAGTTCTTGTATGTTCTGCGTTTCCTCATCTTCATCTCTTTCTTCCTCTTCATCATCTGAATCACTCAGGATAACGATTGAACCATTTTGTTGACCAAGAGATTGGTCTATCTCCCCTTCTTCAAGAGTAGTTGCTTTAGATGTTTGTTGTGGTTCATCTAGGTCAACTGGTTTAGCTTTAACTCTAAGAAGTTTGAGTGGAGGAGATTCAGGTTCTTCTTGTTCTACAACTTGTTGTTTTCCCTTAATCAAAGAGGCTAGATACAACCTCTTTCTCTTTCTCTTATAAGTTCTAAGCTGAGGCTCAGATGATGATGAAGCTTGATCCTTTGATGGTTTGGATGGTTCTCTTAAAGACTCAGCAAATTGTTTGATCAATTACTTTTGTTTTTCTAACAATATGTTCACAGGCACAATGCTAGTTTCCGTTGTTTGTGTGTCAGGTGTATGAAAATGTTGTCTAAAGATTGGAGAGTAGTGCCTGTTTTCAAATGGATTGGATTCTTCAAATAGTTGATCCATAGAGTATGATTCCTCATATGATGATTGCCTTTTCAGACTCATTAGTGCTTGTTACTTCAGCTTGAGACATGATTTGTTCTTCAAACTCATCACTCTGGTCTTGTTCTTGACCTTCTAAATGTTCTTCCTCATTCAAGACAATGTTTGTATATTCCAATTCATGATTGAGTCTTTCAATTTCTTCATTTTGAATAGAAATTGTGTTTTTAAGCTCATCTATCTCCGAATCTTTTGAGTCCGTCTGTTCAGTCAAGTAGGCAATATCAAGTCTTGCACTACTGAGATCTTGGTCTTTCACCTTTATTTCTTCTTTTGCTTGTTTAAGTTGTTGTTCCAGAAATTAAACAATCAACTTCTAAGCTGTATGATCTGCCTTAAGCTTTTCTATCTCTTCATCTCTACATTTTAGTTTATCTTTAAGCTTTCTTGCTCTATTATTTAGCTTTCAATCAACTTGTTATACCCAGTGAATAAAAACACTTTTGAGTATTCAATATCTTCCTCTATAGGAATCTCACTAATTTGTTCCTTGGTTTCCATATGTTCAACATGAGCACTTTGTTCTTCTCCAGTATGCTCATGTTGTTAAGATGTGCCAACTTCTTCTTGATGATTTATGTGTTCTTGCAAAGATGCATCAATATCTCTTAAAAGAAAAGACAATGTTTGTTGATCTGAGTAGGTTGGGCTTTGTGATGGTGAAGGCAAGTGATGCTCAATCTGGAATTATTCCGGTTGTTGTGCTTCTTCTACAACATGCTCTTGTTCTTGCTGAATGACTGGTTCGAGCTCTGGAGCAGCTTGCTCTTCTTGTATGATAAGGACTGGTTAAATGATTGGTTGTTGATCTATAATGTTTTGAAACATCATGTTGGTTCTCCCTGACCTGGAATCCTCATGAACACATCAGGAACAGGAACATCATGGTCTATCATATGAGGTGGAATAGGAATATCATCTCCATGATAAAGACTTGACTTGATCCTTGTGAGTACATGTTCATTAAAATGAACAAGTTGAAACACAGGTCCTTCTCTTAGAATGTCTGGTAGAGATCATAAATGATCATCTGAAGGAATCTTGGATACATATGATACTTGTTCCATACCTCATCAAGTTGTATACCATTCTATTTAGGACTTGTGCAGCAAAGTTGAATGGTCTTCTTGCTATGATGCTTGCTATTGTAGTAGAGCTTCTTAAGAAGTAGAATCCAAGCTAGTCTTCTTATTTGTCATTGTCTTTTGATAAGTGTGCATTAGAATTCTGAACTACGCACACATGTATGACTTCTTGATTTGCTTTCTTTCAATGGTACCATTGTAGCCAATCTATCTGAAACATGTAACACATAGTTTTTATCAAATTCTACTAGTTTTTATCAAATTCTGCTTGTCCTTGGACATCTTCATCTCCCAATTGTAGTACTCTTCTTATGATTTCTTTAGTGATAGTGATTTGATGATTATGCACAGTAGATACTATCACTTATTGGTCATTCATCTTATAATACTCGACTAATACTCGACTGATTTAAGAATAATAATGTATAATGGATTTATATATATATATATATATATAGATATATATATATAGGATCAGGATCATTACAGAACCATTTTTTATTTTCAGAACCAAAAGAACCATTGACTTACATAAATGTAAATTATAAACCATTGGTTTACATAGATATAAGTTAAACCTGGTGATATTTAGTTGTTTTTTTATAGTTTATTGTTCATGTTTGATATACACATATGTAAAACAGGTCAACTATTACCAGACTTAATATACATTTATGTAAATCAATGGTTCTTTAGTTCTGAAAATAAAAAGTGATTCTGTAATGATCCTAACCCTATATATATATAATAAATTAAACTAACTAGCAATGAATTAAATAGGAAGTCACACGTGGCTTCCATTGACCAAAGCATATATATATATATATATATCTAATTATTTTCTTCAATATTATCACCAACAACTAACTCACCGAAATTCCGAAGCTTGATCCGTCGATTTATATTCTCTTCAATCATTATGGAACCCACGTAACAGAACAACCTCACGACGATATCATCCTGCGCGATCCATTTCAGTCGTGGCTGGTGATTCAGTTGAGAGCTCTAAGCCACAGTGAACCACCGTCACACCACACTACCACCGATCGCCGCTACTAAGCCTTGATATACCACCAAGAGCATCATTGTTGTTGGGTAGAATCCACCGCTGCATCGTCTTCGCAACACAGAGGCACGGTGTAGTTCACGTTGAATCCTCGGAGGTCGTTTCGGTATAGCAAACATGTATAAATTCGTTGTTTTCTTTCTTGTTAGAATCCGACCATCGTATAATGTTGATCAGAAATTTGATTGATTCATGACGATTTTATTTATGATACTAAAACGCAGCCTCTGGCAACCAATATTGTCGCCTTTCGTTTCAGTTTAGACATCGTATCTATTCGACTCCTTAATCACAATTCAGGTAACAACATCGACCCTCCTATCTGTTCTGTGTAAACTTTACGTGTTCAAAGTGTCCTTTGTGATTTCCGAACACGTTTCCGGCGATTTGATTTATGGGTAATAAGAAATATGAATAATTAAAACAAAAAAAAATGTAAACAGGATCATCTATCGGTTTGGTTTGGTTCGGGTGTTCGACACTTTCATACCCAATAAACACAAGTGATTTTTTGTTCTTTCGACTGAACTGTTGGGTGTATTCGAACCCCTATTATGATAAATTTTTGGTTGGAAATAAAAGTTAAAATGGTGTTATTTAGGTTGTCATGGAAGGAGATGAGCAAACTTCCTTTTATCAGGAGCCTAAATTGTTTTTAAATTATTTTATAAAAATCATTATTTGCATGCACTACAACTAAATCCATAAAGTATCTCTATAATATTAATCTCCAATATTTAATTAAACAAATAAATATGATGATCGTAAGACGAGTACAAATTATGATATGTATAAAAATAAAGGCTAATGGCAATGTGGAGTTTTTAATATATTTGGTCGCCGGAACTAAATAAGTCATCACTAAGTAAATTACATCCGTAAGTATAATTCCAAGTTATTTTTAGTGTAGGCTTGAACTCGATATAAGGACGATTCGGTTAGTTTTGCCTTGTAAAACTAAGGTACGGATTGTTGGTCATTTTTTGTTTTAGTATAAATGCTATTATTCCGTTACTTTGTAGTACGAATATTTGATACCTTTAGTATTTTGTCATCGCTTTCGTTGATATGACTCGTTTGGCCTTCAACATTTTACTAGTCGTCTATAATTATTTATTTAGTTATGCTCTGACTAGTTCGACTCATTAGTGTTACTTATTGAGACCTGTACCATGCAATATATATTTTATAAATTTGTGCTCATTATTGCATGTTTCCATAAATATTTTATTGATACGTTATATGTTGATAGCTATACTACTATTTGATTTAGCAGTCTGTTACCCGAGCTTGTCCGACATCTCATTGTGGCGTCAATGACATGACACTTTTCGTGACAGTGTTTATAAATAGTTCACGGCGTCTCCATTAACACGTTAGTACTCAAGTAGTACTTTGGCCACATTTATTTAGGAGGCGGATGGATCGATCCTAGTTCTGTTCAGATCAGTTTAGTTTCGGGGGATGGAATCATGTGTGTACGCCCACACACCATCTCATTGGTGCATAGTCTAGCTAGCTATGTACTTATCAGTTCAGTTTTGGCTCTGGGTACTTCTTATATTACATGACTTATTTTGTTTGTATATATATACTCGTCGTGTAGGTCAGTTCAGTATTGACATTACATGTTCAGTTTTGTATCAGTATTATATGTTTAGAATCAGATTTCCGTTTTCAACATCATATGATCAGTTCAGTATCAGATATCAGTATTTTATGCTTAGTATCACTACTATTGTTCTTTCCGTCACTGAGCAACTTTTGGCTCAGCCGTATTTTCTTTTGTGGTGTTTTCTTATTTTATTGTAGGTAATCAGGGTAATCTCGGAAATCAATGAAGAGTGAATTGAAGATCAAGATTATATTTTGCTTTAATTTATGTAATGAACACGTTAATTAGATTCTTTCGGATTATTTGGTTTGTTTGAATTTATTTTATGGTATTATGATGGACCCTGCTGGTTACTATCGTAGATTTGTCGAAGTTTTTTCTGTTATAGCTTTACCCCTTACGCAACTGTTGAGGAAAGGGGTTAAGTACTCTTGAAACGATGAACGAGAGAAAAGTTTTGAAGAGATCAAGAAAAGATTGGTGTCTGCTCTGATGCTCACACTTCCATCGGGCATGGGTCGATATCAGATTTACAGCGATGCCTTTAAAAAGGGACTCAGATGTGTGTTAATGCAGCATGGTAAGGTCATTGCTTATGCTTCATGGCAGTTGAAACCTTACGAGGTTAATTATCCTACGCATGATCTTGGACTTGCTGCTGTTATTTTCGTTTTGAAAATATGGCATCACTATCTTTACGGAGAGACTTGTGATATTTTTACTTATCACAAGAGCTTGAAATATATCTTTACACAAAAGGAACTAAACATGAGGCAGAGGAGATGGTTAGAGTTGTTAAAAGATTATGATGCCAACATTCAGTATCATCCGGGAAAGGCTAATGTGGTAGCCGATGCTCTTAGCAGGATGAGCTCAGGAACAATAGTTTCCCTACAGCTACAGCCTCAGATTATTACAGATCTTGATAGATTGGGTATTGGCCTACATATTGGCAAGAGCGACGGATATCTCGCTAGACTTCAGATTGAGTCAGACTTAATATCCTGGATTAAGAACGCACAGAAAGACGATGGTGAACTCTGGGCAATCTTACAGAATGTGGAGAATGGTAAACAATCAGAATTCAGAATAGATGAGCATGGAGTAATTTGGTGTGGTAAGCGGTTGTGTGTGCCAAATGATTCGACTCTTCGAGAATCTTTATTAGCCAAAGCACATAGTTCGTCATTCTCTATTCATCCTGGATCTACTAAGATGTATCGAGATCTTCGTCAGAATTTTTGGTGGAATGGGATGAAAAAAGATGTGGCTAAGTATGTTAGTCGTTGTCTTACTTGTCAGCAGGTCAAGATTGAGCATCAGAAAGCTAGTGGTTTGCTTCAGCCACTACCTATTCCTGTATGGAAATGGGATAATATTTCCATGGATTTCGTGACAGGGTTGCCAAGAACATTCAAGAAGAATGATGCGATATGTGTTGTAGTCGACAGATTGTCAAAGTCAGCTCATTTTCTTCCAATTCAGCAAGGATTTTCGGTTAGCAAACTATCTGAAGTGTTTACACAAGAGATTATCAGACTTCATGGCACTCCGACCTCTATCGTGTCTGATCGAGACCCTAGGTTCACTTCTCGCTTTTGGAAGGGTTTGCAAGCCACATGGGGTACCAAGTTGAGGTTTAGTACGGCATTTCATCCTCAGACAGACGGTCAGTCAGAGCGTACTATTCAGACACTTAAGGACATGCTTCGAGCTTGTTCCTTAAAGTGGACTGGGAATTGGGATGAGTACTTGTGTCTGGTCGAGTTTGCTTACAATAATAGTTGGCAAGCTAGCATTGGCATGGCACCTTCGAACTATTGTATGGTCGTAAATGTAGAGCACCTATTTGTTGGGAAGAGGTCGGTGAAAGAGTCATTGAAGGACCCGAGTTAGTTTAGATTACGAATGAGAAAGTTGCTATTGCTAGAGAAAAGTTAAAGGAAGCTCAAAGTAGACAGAAAAATTATGCAGATCGACACCGTCGACCTTTGGAGTTTAAGGTTGGTGATAAAGTATTTTTAAGACTTTCACCTTGCAGAGGTGTACGTCGTTTTGGCATGAAAGGGAAGCTCAGCCCTAGATTTATCGGACCATTTGAGATTTTAGATAGGGTTGGTGAAGTCTCCTACCGTTTGGCTTTGCCACCTCAACTGTCACATGTGCATAACGTCTTTCATGTATCTCTTTTAAGGGGATACAATTATCATCCTATTCACGTTGTGAATTATCCGCTTCATTCGATTCGTGAAGACTTGTGATTCGAGGAAGAACAAGAAGCTATTCTTGATCGGCACGAACGCATTATGCGTAAGAAGACTGTTCCTTTTGTTAAGGTGCTATGGAGGAACCATTCTGAATGCGAAGCTACGTGGGAGATGAAAGATATGATTCGCTCTCAATATCCACATTTATTTACATCTTAGTACTTTGTGTTTACTTCCATTTGATACGATCTAGCTTTAAGCTATAAGAATTTTAGTAATTCATTTCTAATTATCAGGCAATTCTTCCACGTCTCAGTTTATTAGATCAAATCCATCCTTGTATCGGATTATCAGTTGTTCATTTCTCTGGTTATTCTTTTATCACTCTGTATATGTTATGTCATTACCACCTTTGGATCTGTACCTAGCAATTTCGAGGTCGAGATTTATTTTAATAGAGGTAGAATTATAATACTCGACTGATTTAAGAATAATAATGTATATTGGATTTAAATATATATATATATATATATATATATATATATATAATAAATTAAACTAAATAGCAATGAATTAAATAGGAAGTCTCACGTGGCTTCCATTGACAAAAGTATATATATATATCATGCTAACAAGCAAGAGAGGGATGCCCAGGAAAGGGTATCCCGATCGATATCCAATTATTTTCTTCAATATTATCACCAACAACTAACTCACTGAAATTCCGAAGCTTGATCCGTCGATTTATATTCTCTTCAATCATTATGAACCCAAGTAACAGAACAACCTCACGACGATATCATCCTGCGCGATCTATTTCAGTCGTGGCCGGTGATTCCGTTGAGAGCTCTAAGCCACCGTGAACCACCGTCACACCACACCACCACCGGTCGCCGCTACTAAGCCTTGAGATACCACCAAGAGCATCATTGTTGTTGGGTAGAATCCACCGCTGCATCGTCTTCGCAACACAGAGGCACGGTGTAGTTCACGTTGAATCCTCGGAGGTCGTTTCGGTATAGCAAACAGGTATAAATTTGTTGTTTTCCTTCTTGTTAGAATCCGACTTTCGTATAACGTTGACCAGAAATTTGATTGATTCATGACGATTTTATTTATGATACTAAAATGCAGTCTCCGGGAACCAATATTGTCGCCTTTCGTTTCAATTTAGACATTGTATCTATTCGACTCCTTAATCACAATTCAGGTAACAACATCGACCCTCCTATCTGTTCTGTGTAAACTTTACGTGTTCAAAGTGTCCTTTGTGATTTCCGAACACGTTTCCGTCGATTTGATTTATGGGTAATAAGAAATATGAATAATCAAAACAAAAAAAATGTAAATAGGATCATCTGTCGGTTTGGTTTGGTTCAGGTGTTCGACACTTTAATACCACAATAAACACAAGTGATTTTTTGTTCTTTCGACTGAACTGTTGGGTGTATTCAAACCCCTATTATGATAAATTTTTGGTTGGAAATAAAAGTTAAAATGGTGTTATTTAGGTTGTCATGAAAGGAGATGAGCAAACTTCCTTTTGTCAGGAGCTTAAATTGTTTTTAGATTATTTTATAAAAATCATTGTTTGAATGCACTACAACTAAATACATAAAGTAACTATATAATATTAAACTACAATATTTAATTAAACAAATAAATATGATGATCGTAAGACGAGTACAAATTATGATTTGTATAAAAATAAAGGCTAATGGCAATGTGGAGTTTTTAATATATTTGATCGCCGGAACTAAATAAGTCATCACTAAGTAAATTACATCCGTAAGTATAATTCCAAGTTATTTTTAGTGTAGGCTTGAACTCGATATAAGGACGATTCGGTTAGTTTTGCCTTGCTAAACTAAGGTACGGATTTATGGTCATTCTTTTGTTTTAGTATAAATGCTATTCTTCTGTTACTTTGTAGTACGGATATTTGATACCTTTAGTATTTTGTCATTGCTTTCGTTGATATGACTCGTTTGGCCTTCAACATTTTACTAGTCGTCTATAATTATTTATTTAGTTATGCTCTGACTCGTTCGACTCATTAGTGTTACTTATTGAGACCTGTAGCATGCAATATATATTTTATAAATTTGTGCTCATTATTGCATATTCCCATAAATATTTTATTGATACGTTATATGTTGATAGCTATACTACTATTTGATTTAGCACTCTGTTACCCGAGCTTGTCCGACATGTCATTGTGGCGTCAATGACATGACACTTTTCGTGACGGTGTTTATAAATAGTTCACGGCGTCTCCATTAACACGTTAGTACTCAAGTAGTACTTTGGCCATATTTATTTAGGAGGCGGATGGATCGATCCTAGTTCAGTTCAGATTAGTTTAGTCCCGGGGGATGGAATCATGTGTGTACGCCCACACACCATCTCATTGATGCATAGTCTAGCTAGCTATGTACTTATCAGTTCAGCTTCGGCTTTGGGTACTTCTTATATTACACGACTTATTTTGTTTGTATATATATACTCGTCGTGTAGATCAGTTCAGTATTGACATTACATGTTCAGTTTTGTATCAGTATTATATGTTTAGAATCAGATTTCCCTTTTCAACATCATATGATCAGTTCAGTATCAGATATCAGTATTTTATGCTTAGTATCACTACTATTGTTCTTTCCGTCACTGAGCAACTTTTGGCTCAGCCGTATTTTCCTTTGTGGTGTTTTCTTATTTTATTGTAGGTAATCAGGGTAATCCGGAAAATCAGTGAAGAGTGAATTGAAGATCAAGATTATATTTTGCTTTAATTTATGTAATGAACATCTTAATTAGATTCTTTCGGATTATTTGGTTTGTTTGAAATTATTAGTTCTGACCGTCTCTTTCATATCATGGATTTGGTATTTGATTTATATCTGTAATAGTGACACGTCAGCCTCTCTGGATTGGGGTGTTACACATCTACTCTAGGTAAGCATGAGTCCAAAATTGGACTATATGATCTTCATAAATCTCAGGCTTGGCTATCATAGCATGAACTAGCCTAGTTTGTCTGATGGCTTATATGATATCTTTGTAATTTACAGCCTCGGGTGAAGCAGGATCTAGAAATGCACAGAGATTATGATCTCTTACAAGCACTAGGTTTGTCATATCTACAATGAAAAGATTGATGTTAGTATCTTATATGCTAATGATGAGTGATGATGAAATATTAATCAAGTGTTTACTAGATTGTTATGCTTGTTATGAGATGTTGAAGTGTATATTTAAACACTTGTGTTTGATTTAGGTGTATGTTCTTTGACATTTTCCAATTAAATCAGTTTGACTTTTCTTAAAAGTCAACATTTGACAATTTTGATCATGCAAATCTTGTCTGTTTCAATTCTATTTTATCCAAATTGTTTTACACTATGTTCGTTTTATCACCAACAAGTTGCTTTGTTAAATTCATACATCAATTATATCTCATACCAAGTTGTTCATGAAATTCCGTTTGACTTTTTAGAGTCAAACTTGACCATTTGTAACACCCGCAAATTTTAGTCTAGTAAAAGAAAAGAAAAATAATAAGAAAAGAAAGATAAAAGTATCTTGAGGAGAATGAGAAGGAGCAAAAGTGGAGGGTGCATTATGTAAAAGGTATAAAAGTCAAAATATTTTATTATATTATGGGTATGGCCGCTCATAACAAGCTTTCAAATCCTCTTTTCAGCTGAAAGAAGAAAGAAAAAGAAGCAAAAGTCTTTTCTCGGTTTTTCAAGAAAAAGAAGCTGAAAGTTTTGAAGGTAGGTGTTTCTTTGTGTAATTAGTTTGGATTTCTTTGTGGTTTCACCTTTAGAAACCGATTGTTGAGTGGTCTATGTGTTTTGGTGTTTGTGGTGACTTGTTTTAGGTGTTAGAACTCTTTGAAAGATTGAAATTGGAGAAGTTGTTTCAAGGCTGCAAAGGGTGAGGTCTAGACCCTGGTTTTATATGTTTTTAAACTTTTTGGGGCTGAAAATGCATGTAAAATGTTCTTATAATTATAATATATGTTGCCCGTATGTACTTGTGTATGTATGTTAGTGTTTTATCGTTGTTTATGTTATGTGGATGCTTAGAATGGTAAATATAAGTTAAGAACATATAAGGATGATGATTGGGACTTAAAATAACTTAGAAACATGTTAAATAGGTGGTCATGCGCCCAAATAGGGCTCATGCGCCTAGAATATTGACTTGGAATATAGTACTCTCATGCGCCCAAATAATCTGCTCAGGCACCTAAGTGTTAGTCATGCGCCTGAATAGTACCTCATGCGCCTGAATATTGCCTTAGAAAAACATAAGTATAGTCCATACGCCTAAACAGTACCCCATGCGCCCAAACTTTATGCCCAGACTCCTAACTGTAGGCCATGCGCCTAAATAGTACTACTGCGCCTGGAGTAGCTTATGCGCCTAAGTGTTGATGCGCCTAAGTAGGGCTCATGCGCCTGTATAGTGGAAAAACGCCTAAGCAGTTCTCATACACCTGCATAGTGCTGATGCGCCTATACTGTTTTACTTAGAAAAATATTAGGCTCATGCGCCTGAAATGTCCCATGCGCCCATTTTAAACTTAGAATTTGCTAAGGGGTTTTAAGGGGGATATAATTGAGGTAGACACTGATATGATGTGATGGTCTATGCTTAAAGTATGTATGATGATGTGATGAGCATTATGATATGATGAATATAATAATATGTAAATGTGTATGTTGCGTTATCTTTCTGAGATTTTCAAAACGTATATATTATATTAAGTACGTTATGTATTATGTTATGACTTTATGTAGTATGAGGTATGAATGAACCAACGTAAAGTATAACATAATAAAGTGAAAGATAACAAAGATGAAAAGTGGAACGTAATGAACAAATGAATGGCTTGCAAGCAAATTGAATGGAGGTGCACGACCATGTTGTCGTTAGCCCAACTGTGTGCGGTTTAACTAACCTGAAGGATGCACACAGGGTCAAACATTGAGATTGATGGGACCTTTGTGGCATGCCCTAGGTGAGTGTGTCAGCTTCGTGCAAAATGTTCGGGGTCTTTTTGTAGACCTCAGGCCCAACATCAGCTTGTGCATAATGTTCGGGGTATTGCATATTGGTTCGAATGAAAGGGAAAGATGGCATGCCCTAGGTGACTGGGTCAGCTTCGTGCACAATGTTCGGGGTCTAATTATTGATCTCAGGCCCAACATCAGCTTCGTGCATAATGTTCGGGGTATTGCACATCGATTCGTATGAAAGTAAAAGATGATGAAAACTATGAAACGAAAGTATGTGTATGAAAGTAAAATATAATGAAAAGTACTAAACAAAAGTATGCGTATTATGGTGAAAGATAACAATGAAAGTATGAAAGAACAAAATGAACAATGATTATTGTCTGAATGTATGTATGATGTGTGCTCATATATGAAAGTAATGTATTTTATTCAAGAAGTATATTTCATGTATAAAACACATAAGGTATTTTACTATTTCTAAAACTAGAACTCACTCAACAACACTGACTTTTATATATTTTCAGTTGGCAGGTAAATTTTACTGAGGATGGCACATGGGGAAGCTACTCGGCAGTGCAAGACTGGCATCCATTCACGCATAATATTATTGTTGTTTTGTAGTGCAATTAATGGATGCTTTTTTAACTTATGAACAATGTTGTATTGATTAACAATAGTAATTATCAATGAAACGAATGAATGGTTTTTTTAAGTTTATTCCGCTGTTATATTGTTTTATGAAATATGTATTGTTTTTATATAATAATATTGTGATTGTCCAACTATGAGGTCTCCACGAATGGGGCCTTACAAGTTGGTATCAGAGCTAAAGTTTAAGTGAATTGGGTTAAATATTTTCAAAAACCTAATCTTAAACTGAGAATGGGACTAAAGGAAAGGGATGCCAGCCCGAGTAGCTACGTGCCATCAGGTATTTCTTTTCTCAAACATTAACTGTTATTATGTGCGTGAGCTATTTGATTATATGCTCTTAATAGATTTTGATACTGATGTAGTCAGGATAGGAAATGCTTGGGGTATAAAGAGTAAAGTAAGTGGCTAATCACAACTGGCCACTCTAATTATGGACTTACTATACTTAACATAAACTAAGCTATTACCTGGAATGACCGTGTTTGTGTTTGAATCTTATAGTGATTAGAGAATGACTGGAGCTAGATCGTCAAAGGTTTCTAGGGGTGGAGTACATGGTGGACGTGGTGCTGAACCGCATGTTTAAGGAATAGGGCTAGGACAAGTGAAAGGACACATGAGGAACCCGAGATCCATTACCACGAAGGTGGTGATGAGAGTACGAATTTGAGGGCCTCGGTGCAAGAGGCAGTAGTAGAGGAGGTTTATCAAGTCATGCAGACGATTCAGCCGTCTGTGGTAACTGAAGTGATTAAGGCTGTTAGGGAGGATGAAAGGTAGGAAAAGATGACGACCACTGGAAGGGAAGAAAGAAAACAACGGAAGACTGAGATGGTCATTTCTAGTAAGGAGGAGGAGGAAGAAGCTGTGTAGGAGACTGCACGGGGCTGTAACTACGGGGCATTTCAAAGGTGCAAGCCTCCAGTATTCGATGGCAATGCTGCTACTGCGCACCGATGGGTCAGGGAGATGGAGGCGGTACTTGATATCTGTGAGTGTCGAGAAGATTAGAAGGTTAAGTTTGTGTTGGTCCATTGACGATCAAAAACAGTGCTAATGATAATAAATGGAAACCAAATACCACTGAAACAACAATCTAAACAATAATCTATTAAAGAGTTTCAAAATAGAACCATATTACCCAAAGAAGAATCAAACAAACAAGGCTCAATGATTAGAAATAATGATTCCAACCCAAATACACAATAAGAACAGTAATGCAAAAGTATATTCTCGAATTAGGGTTGTGCAAAACTCGCCACAACAGATTACAAAGTTTCATATCTATAGTAACCATAGTTTCGCTGACAGTTTCGCTGGGTAGCGAAACTGCCATGACCTATGCCTTAGATTCACCCGGCTACGAAACACAGTTTGTCCGGGTGACCTAAGTCAGCTGACTACAAGCGAAACTATAGTTTCGCTCGTAGTTTCGCTGGAAACTACCACTACGACTAAACCAAAACTAATTGCTATTTACATACAATAAACAAACTAACTGTAAGGCCCCGTTTCCAGGCACCTCACAGTTGGTCATTCATCGCACATAAAACATATTAATATACATTTCATAAAATAAACAACGGAATTACATTAGCAAAAGCCACTCTCTTATTATTAAAATATACTGTTGTTAAGCAATACAATAATGTTCAAGTTACAAAAGATTGTTTAATTGCATTACAAAACAACAATATCATAACTCAGGAATGGATGTCAATCTTTTCCCTGCCGAGTAGCTTCACCCTCGTGCCATCCTCAGCAACAATTACCTGCCAACTGAAAATGTATAAAAGTCAACGTTGCTCAGTGATATCTAGTTTTAAAAGTATTAAAATACCTTGTGTAATGTATGTATATGAAAATACTCTTTTTCTGAAAATACATCTCTTACTCTTGTACGTGAGCATGCATTAACTATACAACAAGGTAATGCGTTCTTTCATTACTGTATGCCTTTGTTCATTTCGTACTCTTTTAACTTTATCTTTCGCTGTCTATGTGGGCCAATGAGCAATATCCTAAACTCTATGCGTGGGGAAACTGGTGATGGGCCTCTGGTCTCTCAATGGGCTCTGATTACTGTACACAAGGCTGGCCCAGTCACCTAGGATATGCTGCAAAGGTCCACCAATCTCAATTGATTTGCCCTATGTGCATCCTTTGGGTAGCTAACCCGCATCATAATTGAGCTAACGACAACATGGTCGTGAACCTCCTATATGCTTGCAAGACTTTTTAACATTTTAATTAACTTTCACTTCTCTTTATCATTACTCTTTCACTTTGTTAAGGATAATACTTGCATTTATGATCATAGGCATACCACATAAGTCACACAATAATAATCACTATGACCTTAACTTATAATAATGCCAATATAATAGCAATTAAAAACCCTAATTCAAACTTGGGTCAAACTCTAATGATTCTGTTTTACTCAAAATTTCAGAAAATATACTAAGTGTCCTAGGCGCATGAGCAATATGCAGGCGCATGAAGCCTGTTTAGGACCATCGGCACTATTTGGGCGGTTAACACTTAGGCATTTGGACCATCCCAGACGCATGGGCACTATTTGGACGTTTGTACCACACTTAGGCGTCTGAGCCTAAATTTTAGACGTATGGGCTACTGTTCAGACGCATGGGCTTACACTTAGATTTTCTGAGGCATTTTCCAGGCGGTTGGGGCACTGTTTGGGCGGTTGGGCCCTACTTAGGCGTATGGGCTGACTTAGAGCTTTCTAAGGTAAATTTTTAGGCGGTTGGGGTACTGTTCAGGTGGTTGGGCAACCTGTTTATCATACGCTTCACATATTATCAATCCCAATCACCTTCTTAAATATTCTAGGCTTAATAACACTATTCTAAGTATAACTAACACATAACAATCATAAAAACATCATCATGCATAGATAGACACATACGGGTATTCAAACAACTTTTGTAAAAATAGTTTTACATACATTTTCTGCCCCAAAAAGTGTTAAAACATGTAAAATTACGGGGTCTAGAACTCACATTTGTTGTTCTCAAGTTTAAACTCTTCAGTTGAGCTTCTCAGATGATTCTAACACCTAGAAACCCACCAAACACATATTCGAACACACATAAATACACATAAGCATATAACCGATGATAGAACCCAACAAGAACACTTAACAACTTCGAATTCTTACCTTGAATTCAGCCTTCTCCTTCTACTTCTTTAAAAAATCCTAGAGTTCTTTGCTTCTCTCTCTCTAAAACCGCATGAAAGTTGTAATGTGAGGCTAGAGTGGGCGGCCATGCCCACTTTTACACCAACTTTTTTTAATTTTTTTCCTTTTGACACCTTTTACTCCTCAACTTTAGTCTTATTGCATTTCTTTCCTTTTCCTCTACTTTATTCTTTATTTCTTATCTTTTAAAATATCCGGGTGTTACAAGTCCACCCCCTTATATAGGTTTCGTCCTCAAAACCTGTTATTCCTCAAACAGATGAGGGTAATGTTGCCTCATCACCTCTTCAGTTTCCCACGTAGACTCGGATCCCTTCCTGTGCTTCCACTGTACACGCACCAGGGGAACCACTTTATTCCTCATCCTCTTCTCCTTACGATTAATGACCGCCACTGGTTGTTCCACATAGTTGAGCTGTTCATCCACCTCGATATCCTCCAGTGGTACGGCCATGTCCTCGTCAGCTAAGCACTTCCTCAAATGAGATAGATGGAACGTGGGATGAATTCCACTTAACTCATCTGGCAATTCAAGTTGATAGGCCACCTCTCCTACTCGTGCGACGATTCGGAAAGGTCCTATGTATCTCGGGCTTAGCTTACCTCGTTTCTAGAATCAGATGATCCCCTTCCAAGGTGAGACCTTCAACATAACTCGGTCGCCAACCTTGAACTCTATCGGTCTTCGCCTCTTGTCAGCATATGACTTTTGTCTATCTTTTGCCGCCTTCATAAAGGCTTTGATCTTTTCCAACTTCTCAGTCGTAGCCTCGATCACCTCGATACCTCCCAGCTCTTTTTGCCCAATGCCTCCCCAACATACGGGCGCCCTACACCTCCTACCATATAGCATTTGTATGGTGGCATGCCAATACTAGCATGGTAACTATTATTGTATGAGAACTCTGCTAACGGTAAGTGGTCATCCCTACTTCCTCCAAAATCGATTACACATGCTCGAAGCATATCCTTGAGCGTCTGAATCGTCCTCTCAGACTGACCATCTGTCTGAGGATGATAAGCTGTGCCAATGTGTAGCCTTGTCCCCATCGCATCATGGAATCTATTCCAAAACTTCGATGTGAATCGGGTGTCACGATCGACACGATAGACACCGGCACACCATGACGAGCTACAACCTACTTGATGAACAGATCCGCCAGTCTTTTGGATGAATACGTTTCGCGGATTGGTAGGAAGTGAGCGCTCTTGGTTAGACGATCAACAATCACCCAGATGGCATCGTACCCCCTCACCGTGTGGGGTAACTTCGTAATGAAGTCCATGGTGATGTGCTCCCACTTCCACTCTGGTATATCCAACGGGTGGATCTTCCCGTAAGGTTTCTGATGCTCTGCCTTCACTTGCAAGCAAGTAAGGCACTTACTCACATACTCCACCATGTCACGTTTCATTCCAGGCCACCAGTAGTCCTTCTTCATGTCCTGATACATCTTGGTGGCACCAGGATGAATGGAGTATAGAGTCTTATAAGCATCATCCATGATTTCCCTCGTAGATCTCCATAACGGGGAATCCACATTCTCCTAAAGCGGGTTCTAACCCCGTGGGTGTTTTCTCCCAGTTCCGCGACTAACCTCTCATTACTTCAGGGTTGAGGCGATCTTCTTTCAATGCCTCATTCTGAAATTCTTTCACTTGAGTCATCACGTTCGAGGTCGTCACTAACTGATATGCCTTCACCCGAATCTACTCGGGTCTCTCTTTTCGGCTAAGGGCATCAGCCACCATGTTGGCCTTTCTTGGATGGTAGTGGATCTCACAATCATGATCTTTGATGAGCTCTAACCATCTCCTTATCTCATGTTGAGATCCTTTTGCTCGAAGAAGTACTTCAAGCTCTTGTGGTCGGTGAAGATGGTGCACTTCGTCCCGTATAGGTAGTGCCTCCAAATCTTCAACGTAAAACCACACTGCTAACTCCAAATCATGTGTAGGGTAGTTGACTTCGTGGGTCTTCAACTGTCGGGATGCGTAGGCTATCACCCTTCCATGTTGCATCAACCCGTAACCTAACCCGGAATAAGATGCATCCGAATACACCACTAAGTCCTCACTCCCCTCGGGCAATGTCAAGACAGGAGCTTGTGTTAATCTCATCTTCAACTCCTTAAAAGCACACTCCTGTTCTTGACCCCACACGAATTTCACATCCTTGCGAGTCAATTTGGTCAAAGGTGAGGCTATCTTGGAGAAGTCTTGAATGAACCTCCTATAGTAGCCCGCCAAACTGAAGAAACTACGAATCTTGGATGGCGTCTTTGGAGATTTCCATTACATCATTGCCTCAACCTTTGCCGGGTCCACCATGATTCCTTTAGCATTAACAACATGACCCAAAAATTGAACCTCGCGTAACCAGAAAGCACACTTAGAGAATTTAGCATACAAGTTCTCTCTCCTAAGTGTCTCCAATACCTCGTGTATGTGGCCGGCATGTTCTTCCTCACTCTTAGAATAAATCAGGATATCATCAATAAACACTATCACTGATTTATCTAGCATTGGCCGACATACTAGGTTCATCAAGTCCATAAAGGCAGCTGGCGCGTTAGTTAACCCAAAAGACATGACGAGAAACTCGTAGTGTCCATAACGCGTACGAAAAGCTGTTATGAATGTCCTGCTCCTTCACCTTCAATTGATGGTAGCCAGATCGAAGATCTATCCTCGAGAACCAACTGGCGCCTTGGAGCTGATCGAACAAGTCATCAATCCTCGGTAACGGATATCGATTCTTCACCGTCAACTTGTTCAGCTCTCGGTAGTCGATGCACATCCACATACTACCATTCTTTTTCTTTACAAAAAATACCGAAGCACGCCATGGAGAGATACTCAGTCAAATAAATCCCTTATCCATTAACTCCCGCAATTGTTCCATGAATTCCTTCATCTCAGTCGGAGCTAATCGGTACTGTGCTTTGGCAACAAGTTGAGCGCCATGTGTTAGATCAATCTGGAACTCAATTTCACGATCTGGTGGCACGCCGGGTAAGTCTTCCGGGAATACATCCAGAAAGTGACACACCACTGGCACATCGGGTAATTGTGGTACCGATGCATCCACATCCTTTACATAGGCTAGATAGGCACTACATCCACGTCTCATGCACTTCCCCACCACCGCCATCGAAATTACCTTCGGGATCATAGTAAAGCGATCTCCATAAATCGTCACCAAACTTCCATCGGGCGCAACTAGTCGAATCATCTTCTTACGACAAACAATGTTTGCTTCAAAGGTTGCTAACCAGTCAATCCCTAGTACTACATCAAATCCAACTAGGGGCATCACATGTAACTTAGTAGGAAACCAATGACCTTCTAGTTCTATGGCACAGTCCTTTATCACGTCAGTAATCCTAGTAGACTTACCAATAGCAGTTTCTACATCGAATGGCTCGCTAATACTTCTACTACTAGCAGACAACTTAACATAAAAGTATTAGAAATAAAAACCCTACTACCACTAGAATCAAATAACATGGAGGCACAAGTTTGATTTACTAGAAACATGCCTGACACGACATCGGGATCTACTGGCTTCCTCCCGGGTGATGGTGTAAGCTCTAGCACTTGCCCTCTGTCCTCCCTCCTCAGCTTCTTCTTCGCCCCAGAGCTCTCCGCCCTTGGCTTCTTGCAGTCCTTGCTCGCGTGGCCCTCCTCGTCACAGTGGTAGCACTTCAGCACCCTACAGTCTCTAGCGATGTGGCCGGGCTTGCCATACCTGAAGCATACATTTAGTCCCAACCTACACTCTCCGGTATGCTCCCTTCCACATTTGCCACACTTCTTCAGCCCTAAGCTTGATGACACCCTACAGTCATCCACCTTCATCCTTTTGAGGTTTGGAGTGAAACCACCACTTCCAAATCGCTTCCCGTTCCAGCTTTTATCACCACCACTCGTCTTCTTCACCTCCACCACAGTCTACTCTCGCTCGTCGTACAACCTGCCTGCCAAGTCCACCACCGATCAAAAGGTACCTTGCTGAGCAGTGATCAAATGCCTACGAATATCAGCCGGTAATCCTTGGATGTACCTCTTGATCTTCCTTGACACCGGCATCACCTGATCCGGCACCAGCCTTGCCATTTCATTAAATTTGGTGGTGTACTGCTGGTGGGTCATGGTTCCCACCTCATGTTGCAGGAACTCCCTCTCGATCCTGTCGCGCTCTCTATGAGGACAGAATTCCTCAATCACCAATTGCTTCAGCTCTTTCCATCGCATCCCCTCAGTTTGGACAATGTTGTCCCACCAACATAACGCTGAGTCAACAAAAGAGTGAGTCGTGAACTTCACCTTCTGGTCTTCACGACACTCACTGATTTCTAACACCGCCTCCATCTCCCTCACCCAACGGTGAGCGGCAGTAGCATTGCCATTGCCATCGAAGGACGGGGGCTTGCACCTTGGAATGTCCTATAACTGCACCCCTTGGGCGTCACCCCCACTAAATCACCTTCTTCTTCGTCAGACAACACGGTCTCAGGCTCCAGTCGTTCCTCCTCCCCCTTGCTTCCCTTGCCTGTTGACCCCTTCCTATCTTCCTTCTCCTTCCTCTCCTCATTCCTCACAGCTCTGATGATTTCGTCACTACAGACGATACAACTGTCTGCATAACCTGATGTAACTCGTCAGCAATCGCCTCCCTAGCTGAGGCATTTAGACTAGTATTCTCATTCTCCTCACTTCGGTCATGAACCTCAGGGTTCTCGTGAGTCGTCTCAGGAGCCTTAGCACTACTCCTAGTCACACGTGGACGACCTCTGCCTCTAGAAGCCTTGGAAGATTTTTGTCCAGTCATTTCCTAAGCACTATAAGATTCTAACACTAACACAGTCATTCAAGGCAATTGCTCAGTTTATGTCAAGTATAGTAAGTCCCTAAGTATAGTGGCCAGTTGTGATTAGCCACTTACTTTACTCTTCACACCCCAAGCATTTCCATCCTGACTATATCAATATCTAAATCTACTAAGAACACATAAGTCAAATAGCACACGCACATAATAGTGATTAACTTTAAGAAAAGAAATACCTGATGGCACGTTGCTACTCGGGCTGACATCCCTCTATCTGTCCCATTTTCAGTTAAGTTTAGGTTTTTGAAAATATTTTACCCAATTCACTTAAACTTTGGCTCTGATACCAACTTGTAAGGCCCCATTTCTGGGCACCTCATAGTTGGTCATTCATCGCACATAAAACATATTAATATACATTTCATAAAATAAATAGCGTAATTATGTTAGCAAAAGCCATTCTCTTATTATTAAACGATATTGTTGTTAAGCAATACAATAATGTTCAAGTTACAAAAGATTGTTTGATTGCATTACAAAACAACAATATCATAACACAGGAATGGATGTAAGTCTTTTCCCTACCGAGTAGCTTCACCCACTTGCCATCCTCAGCAACAATTACCTGCCAACTGAAAATGTATAAAAGTCAGCGTTGCTGAGTGCCTTCTAGTTTTAAAAGTATTAAAATACCTTGTGTAATGTATATATATGAAAATACTCTTTTTATGAAAATACATCTCTTACTCTTGTACGTGAGCACGCATTAACTATACAACAAGGTAATGCTTTCTTTCTTTACTGTATGCCTTTGTTCATTTTGTACTCTTTTAACTTTATCTTCCGCTGTCTATGTGTGCCAACGAGCAATACCGTAAACTATATGAGCGGGGAAACTGGTGTTGGGCCTCTTGTCTCTCAATGGGCTCTGATTACTGTATACAAGGTTGGCCCAGTCACCTAGGGTATACTGCAAAGGTCCACCTATCTCAATTGATTGGCCTGTGTGCATCCTTTGGGGTAGCTAACCAGCATCACAGTTGAGCTAACGACAACATGGTCGTGCACCTCCTATATGCTTGCAAGACTTTTTAACATTTTAATTAAGTTTCACTTCTCTTTATCATCACTCTTTCACTTTGTTAAGCATAATACTTGCATTTATGATCATAGGCACACCACATAAGTCACACAATAATAATCACAATGACATTAGGCACAACTTATAATAATGTAAATATAATAGCAATTAAAAACCCTAAGTCAAACTTGGGTCAAACTCTAATGATTCTGTTTTACTCAAAATTTCGGAAAATGTTCTAAGTGTCCTAGGCCATGAGCACTATGCAGGCGCATAAGGCCTTTGGGCGCATGGGCACTATTTGGGCAGTTTAACATTTAGGCGTTTGGACCATCCCAGACGCATGGGCACTATTTGGACGTTTGTACCACACTTAGGCGTCTGAGCCTAAATTTTAGACGCATGGCTACTGTTCAGACGCATGGGCTTACACTTTGATTTTCTAAGGCATTTTCCAGGCGGTTGGGGCACTGTTTGGGTGGTTGGGCCCTGCTTAGGCGTATGGGCTGACTTAGAACTTTCTAAGGCAAATTTTTAGGTGGTTGGGGTACTGTTCAGGTGGTTGGGCGACCTGTTTAGCATATTCTTCACATGTTATCAATCCCAATCATCCTTCTTACATGTTCTAGGCTTAATAACACTATTCTAAGTATAACTAACACATAACAATCTTAAAAACATCATCATGCATACATAGACACATATGGGTATTCAAACAACTTTTGTAAAAATTGTTTTACATACATTTTCAGCCCTAAAAAGTGTTAAAACGTGTAAAATTACAGGGTCTAGAACTCACCTTTGTTGTTCTCAAGTTTAAACTCTTCACTTGAGCTTCTCAGATGATTCTAACACCTAGAAACCCACCAAACACAAATTCAAACACACATAAACACACATAAGCATATAACCGAGGCTAGAATCCAACAAGAACATTTAAAAACTTCAAATTGTTACCTTGAATTAAGCCTTCTCCTTCTTCTTCTTTAAAAAATCCAAGAGTTCTTTGCTTCTCTCTCTAAAACCGCATGAAAGTTGTGATGTGAGGCTAGAGTGGGCGGCCATGCCCACTTTACACCAACTTTTATACTTTTTGTCCTTTTGACACCTTTTACCCCTCAACTTGAGTCTTATTGCATTTCTTTCTTTTTCCTCTACTTTTATTCTTTATTTCTTATCTTTTAAAATATCCGGGTGTTACACTAACATAAATCCTATTACAAATAAAGCAAAACAAACAAACTAACTAAGGTGAGTCCAACCTATACTTGATCTTCAATACTCCCACTAGGTTGGACCTCACTGGCTTCATCTTAATTCTCCTCTTGAGCTCCAGCCTGGTCTCCCCCTTTACCTTCATCTTCTTTGGCTTTCTCAGATGCTTGCTGTTCAGCTCCAGCCTCTTCCACTGTATCATCTTCACCTTTGGCAGTCTCTTCTTCAACATGTGCACTGGCTTGAAGTAATTACTTAGTCAAATCATGCACGTCCATTATCGTCTCATCAGCTTGAATCACTTTCTTTGTAAGCTCCCTAACCTCAACTCTCACTCCCCTAGCTTTGTTAGCCACTCTCATAAATAGACTAGCTTCAGTCCTTGTTTCAGTTCCAACTCCTGCTTTAATATGATTTTCACAAAAAATCTTAAGATCTTTATCTGTAAACAAAAACACCTCCATAGGATCAAACAGTCTAATCTCCTGATCACCTTTAATCCTTATCACTGCTTCCCCAGTATTATTGTCATAAAACCATTTGACGAAATCTTTTAGCATCGGGGGAAGTGGATTGGGCACACGTACTTTATTAACAGTTTTTGCAGGCGTTAATTTCAACACGATATTGCCTTTGCCTGTGGCCCAATCCAAGTCCTTTTTGGACCTCCTTCTCCGGGGCTTCATGTAACCAGAGGCTTCAGAATTGTCGTTTAACCCTTCTTAATCTCTTTCTCCAACATCATAGCCCTATCACTAGCATCAATGTCTATCAAAGGAATCTCAGCCAACCTCCTAAAATCCCACTTAGGCGATGTCTTAAATGCCTTCTTCTTGTTCAGATAGTAAATCTATCCACCTCTCCTCTTAATCATGAACAGTTTAAGCTCAGCATTGTATTTCTAGCTTATGATTTTCTTGTCAGCATCCTTCTTGCTAGCCTCTTAAATGTTTTGGAACAAGCGAGTTATCTCCTTTGGTTCCTTCTCTGTTTCAAATCACGCTTCCTGAGCTAGCTCAATCACCTCTCCTTCTGTCGACCCTGTTTGGGCTACATACGTCGCTGTCCTTTCATTCACCTCATAATACTCAAGCTCAGAGCTATAATCAACTAGCTGCTCATCATCTTCTTCTTCTTCATCAACTAGCCTTATTTTAGGCTTTTTCCCTTTATCTTTATCACCCATATTCACGTGCACTTCCTCTCCAATCAGATCGTTATCAATGTCAAACCTCAAGTTGAATTCAGCCTCAAATATTTGGACTCCACCAACATCCACCTCTTTCTCAACACCACTGGCTCCAACACCTACATCAACATCACCAGCACCTTCACCCACATCATTAGAAGCTTCACTTAAGTCAACATCAAACATTGTATCTTTAGCTCCACTCGGGCCCTCTCCTACCCTTGGTGATCCTCCAATAATCAGAAACTCATACATGGAGGTATTAGTGACATCCTTCAACTGAGCTTCAGATCTTTGATTTGGCAGGCCAGCCACTACTTTCAGTACATTTAGCTCTTTAAACACAGTCTTTAACAATTCATGTTGATCCAATATTATTTTCTTTAAACCTTAAATCACTACATCCTTTGCCTCTCCCTTATCTCTTGATTCACTAACTTTGTCTTTATCATGCTTAGTTCATTTGCCATTGAAGCACTGACATTCCTAATCACATCTTGATCTAGTTCAGATATGGAATCTTTCCTACCAGCTTGTTCTGTGAATGCCTGCTGTTTGTACTTTGTTCTCCTCTCAGACATATTTGCTGGTTCACTTTCCTCTGCTCTTTTCTTACTCATCTTCTCTTTCTGAACTCTGACCTCCTCAGCGACCTCTTCAACTTCTTTTTCAAAAACATACTCATTTTCCTTTGCATATCTCTTCCTCTTCTTTATTGCTTCTTCTCTCTTTTCTCTATTTTCCTCAACGTTCTTGTTCTCAGTTTCAACTAGCCTTCGAATGTAGTTCCACCTCTCTGCTGGATACATGTTCTCCCACAGATAAGTGATCTTTCCACTGAAATCGTGTCTAACTGCCGAATAGTCAGCAAATATCCTCGAGTTCATTTGTGCCAGTCTTTTGATTTCACCATGTCTTGGCACATTTGGAATAAGATCATCAATCAACATCTGGATAAACCTTGGATATAGCAACCGCTTGTCTTTCTTTAGGGCCATAATATTCTCAGTCATACAGTCAAAAATTAGTTTCGCAATATTGGTCTTTTGACCTCTTCAGAAGATGATCATCGCCCTAGCCCAATGTATGTTCAGCCCATCTGATCCTCCCTTTCTATGATCCAGAGACATAGTAAAGACGTGGGCTATATATCTCCATTCCTTTGACAGAAGAGATTTCTTTATTTCCTTCTTGGAACCAAATGGTGGCCCTTCATACCCGATACTTCTAAATGCCTCTAAGACTTGGGCATCAGACAATACCACTTCTGGCCCACAATCATCTTCAAGACGAAGTACCCGGCAATAGTTTCCTCGGTGATAACTATGTCATGTACTTGAATACTTGCAACTATCCGCTGTGGCATAGATCCAACATCATGCTCAGCAGATCTCCAGAAGTCTCTCACGTGAAGATCATAAATGGTAGGCATATGTGAAATGGCATAAGACATAGGAGATTGCCTTAACCATCTATTACAGTCTCTAAATCCTGTAGCTTTTGGATTCCCATCATCCAGAAGAGCCACAATGTTGAACTTATCGTCAAACTTTAAATTAGCCATATTAATCTGAAATGAAAACACAAATAGGTTAGTGAAAAGGATATACACAATAAGAGGCCAAATAAAAAAATAATGAAAAGTAAGATCTAGCTAGTTTCGCTGGTAGCGAAACTGTAATTTCGCTCGGTGAAATAGTTACTTTCGCTGTCATGAAACCATAGATTCGCTGATATTAAAACATAGATTCGCTGAGTCTAAGGCATTAAGTTATGTGCATTAGTTTTTAGACAGTTTCGCTGACAACATATTCTGTAATTTTGCCTAAGAGAAACTATATTTCGCTATTAGTTTCGCTTAAGATTAAACTCAGGAAGTCATACCGGGCGAATCTATAGTTTTGCTGAAAGTTTCCCAGCGAAATCGTCACTTGTGCTTGGACAGCACAATGTTACAGTTTCGCTCAAAACTTTGAACTTTCGTTCAGTTTCGTTGAAGTATCTTGCAGTTTTGCTGAACGAAACTGCGACTTTTCCACTTCAGCGAAACAAAGTTAGCCGATAAATTAACCGAACTAAACCGATTAAAGCATTGAACAAATTCGCCTAAGGAACCTAAGCATAAATCAACCGAATATTTCATCAAACAAGACTCAATACAAGATTTGACCGAGATATGCTGAGAGAAACCTATGAGACTCGGATCTCAAACTGTGCAATATATACCACCTACTTTCGCTGGGAGCGAAACTATAGTTTCGCCCCGTGTATGTGAGTTGCTCACAGTTGAGCATGACTGCTGGTGAAGGTATAGTTTCGCTTGGCGAAACTATAGTTTCTCCCATAGTTTCGCCTTTTTTTAGGTTTATACAAACATTTGTTAAAGATAATTTCCTCACCCCATAATTACAACTTAAAAGGAAAACAAAGAACTGAACGATTATAATATGAACAAATAGAATAAAATAAAAGGAAATAAAATGAAATTAAATATCAAAAGGATATACTTTGCATCCTTTTCTCGAAGTTTTTGTGAGAATAAAGTCTTGGCGAGATAGCTGATATGTTTGTCCCCTTAAACCCATGCATTATTCTTCTCAACGAGTGGGATGCAACTGATTTTATCATGTTTTAGATTCAATTAGAGAAGCTCAACTAACTTGCTTCCCACAAACATTTGGCAAAGAACTTATGCGGTCATGAAAGTTTATTAAGTGTAATCATTGATTTTGCTTGAGTAGTTCATAATTGACACAGATGCATGCATATGATAGCATGATCTTTTGATGAGACACAATAATATACAGACTCTAAGATGATATCTCCAGGCCTATACTTACGTATAACAGAGGATATGTACATATTATTCCAAAAGCTGAGAGCTTTAGGTCATTACTTCTGCATAGCAGAGAAGATCATCTTAGCGTGTTGATGAAAGATTTAGGCCAATGCTTTCACATAGCAGAGAAGATCATCACTCCAAGTCAATGCTCACGTGTAGAAGAGGAGACAAACACGCATTTTATTATACCTAATATACAATTTGGGCTAAGAGATGTTAGACCCAATCACAGACGAAGAAAAGACTTAAGACAAAAAACATCCACAATAAACCAAGTTTTGACAAGACTTGTATATTTGTGCAGACCAAGATGTCATGAGAATAATCCTTATTACTGAGTTCTTGATCTTTAGTTTTAGCTGCACAATCATTGTTTACTTCATTTTCAGGCTGAGTCAATCATGCATAAACTTTGATGTGTGCTAGACTATACTAAAATAAACTAACAAATAAAACACTAACTAGACACTAAAAGCTTTAAATTTATAAAACTAAGACTCGATCCTAAGCAACACAACCGGCAGTGTACCGGTCGACTGCAGAATAGCTATTAAGTCCGAGTTATCGAACCCAAAGACTTCTGTATGGAAAACGAAAACTAAACTTACCTAAGACTCGACTAAAATACTAAGTGAAAGTAAAATAGGGGGTTTGTTTTTAAATTGCTTTAGAAAGAACTGAAAACAAGACAGACACAGGGAAAAGACTAGAATTGAGTTCAGATGATTGAAAACACTACCTAGGCAGAATCCTATACACGTTTTGTTGTTCTTCTAACGGTTTTGGAAGGACTTGTGTAACCGGGATCTAGAGATGCTAACTTAAAAGGAACCTAGAGAAACCTTGACACTTTCAAGGAAAGCAACTAGATAGACCTAGTAAGCCGATAAAACACCGGTTTGTGGATTACCCTCACAGGTTCTCCAAGAGAGCTAATAACACACCCGATAGACACTCTACCTCACGGCGTGAGTGTCACAGTACCTAAAGTCAAGGGGATAGATCTGAAATGCCTAATCAGACTCAGGAAACTATGATATGAGCGGGAAACTAGACTGAACTCCTCACAGAGACTCTAACCTAGCAATCAATCACACAAGATAACCTGATAACCTATTAACCTCACAGTATTAAGATTAGTTGCATATTTGATTAGTCCAATTCAAGATCAATTACTTCAATGATTCAATACGTCTACCAAATCATCTAAAAACCGCAAACACAAGGCAAACGATCTAGCATGCATCCATTATATGACAGACAATCACCAAGACATATGTGAAGCAATAAATCAATCACAAGAACAAATCTAAATAACATCCACAACTGATCATGCAAACCAAATCATTATCATTAACTTTTAAACACAAGTACAATCCAAAAAACCGAAAGAATACTAAACTAAACAATGTATATTCATCAAACCTAGGTAGATACAGAAGATTAGCCAAGAAACATGTTCATAACAGTAGCAAAACTAATAGGAAAAATCATTGATTACAAATGAATGAAAACTAAGAAGAGAAACGTAAAAACCGGGACGATTAAGCCTTCGATTCTTCAATTCCTAGCTCCCAACCTTCAATCCTTCGCTTCTAAGCTCCTGGAAATCGCCTCCTTTCATCCTCAGCCGTCCCAATGCCGTTCAAAAGTCTAGAATATCGCGAATTAGGGATTTGGTTTGATTTTAAACATCTTTGCCAACAATCGCACCCGTCGCGTATCGCGACGGGTTTTCAGATCTCTCGCGCGTAGCGCGAGGCTTTGCGCAACCCGACAAAATAGTCGGGTGGCCTTCCGGGTAATAAAGTGGATCAATCAGGGGTAATTTGTCATTTCACAGGTAATTCCACCCCTCGCGTATCGCGAGGGGTTCCTCTCAATCACGGCGCGTAGCACGAGAGGAAGAAATTCAGATTTTTTTAATTGTTTTCAATTCCCGATCCACTCGGCTCGATCCCGGCACCTCGTTAACTCACGTTTAAGCTCTAAAATGCTTCCTTAATGCCCAGGATCCTGTCAAACACACAAAATATCAAAAGATACGAATTCCAGGACAAAAACGAATATAAACAATGCAAATAATATACAAAATATACACGGGGAATCTAACTAATTAACACCATATCAAATATCCCCACACTTACCTCTTTTTCGTCCCTGAAAAATACTTATGCAAATGGAATCATAGTCAAGTTTAAATCTGATTTCCAACAATCAAGTCTAATTACTTATTAAAATTTACTAACGTGTTAACCGCGATCACAAGGTATGTTTGTCCATTTAAACCCAACCGCCGATCATCCAAATCCCCAAGAGTATAGCATTTAATTCAAGTATTCTATTTTTATTAATCATGATCCTCACAAGTCGGTATCTATTCCTGTTTTCAAGCCTCCAAAGCAAAGATTAAATCAAAAATCCATGATTTTTCTACCACTGTAACCCAATACCCACGTGTATTTAAAACTAACTTATTTTGGATGAAAGCTAAGCTGCACAAAAAATTTTTTCTTTTCAGCACTTATTTTTTTTCCTTTTTTTTTCTATTGTTTTTTTTTCATATAAATATAGCATATAGTTTTTTCCTAAGTTGTGCAAGACTTAAAACAACGCAATCACAACCCTAACTCAGAGGTGTTGCCAGCCAAGTCACCATCCCAGCAGTCAAGCACATAAGCTTCAGACCACAATCATTAGGCACTAGCCTAGAGGCTTTTGACAAAAGAGTCACAATCCTCTCGCACCTAATTGTCATCTTAAACCTCACACAACACTAAGATGGAATCCTAAGGCGCCACCTACTGTGTGCCAACTATTGCTAATCTTAAATACAAACGGGTATCAACCTATAGTGGTGCTTTTTCAACCTTCCAACAGTTTCAACTTCCATTTAGTGAGAACACATATATTGAATTAAATATTTAATTAGATGGATTAGAATACATCTATGAAAACCCTTAATAATCGGCTAGGCCTACCCGTGCATCCCAAATTAGACACGTTTTCAATTATTTATTTATCTCATACATATAGTAGTTGAAAACCAGACACCTGACTTTATCTATCATTTTCCATTTTTAATATATGCAAACATCAAAATCAGGGACATTTTCTAATTTTCTGATTTTTTTAAAGAACACACTAAAATAAAAACTAACACACGCAAAAATTAAAGACTGACTGACTCAATTAAATTAAACCTAAGACACATGTCTTCCTATCCCCACACTTAATTTTAACATTGTCCTCAATGTGGAAATTAAAAAGAAAGACATAAATAAGAAGAGTTTTGGAAAAGACTTAGCTGGTAATAAGCAGATTCCATCTGTGCACAGTCTGAATCCAAAACTTCTAATCGTATAGCATTTCATTCGCGATCAGGAATCACTGGTTGCCTCCTTAAAAAGTGTTGGATATATTCACCCGAATGGAGATTGAGTACGGGCGAATTATTCCAAACCTGCAAAACAAACACTCTACCAGGCAAACACAGCATCAAACAGACTCAATAAAAATAGACAATCTGACTCAACAAATAGGGGAACACAAGTTTGAGACTTTCAAGTTTGCTTAAACAAGTGGAAAAATGGATGACATGATGGTAGAAGGTAGAAAATGGTGGAAAAATGGGTGAAATGGCGAAAATTAGGTAAAATAAAAAAATTTTTGAAAATCCTGGGATCCCTCGCGTATCGCGAGGGATTAAGGCAAAGTACGGCGCGACACGCGAGGACCCTCGCGCTACGCGAGAACATCAAGACCAACATGGCGCGTAACGCGAGGTTTCACTTTTTCAGAAGGTTTCGAAAATTTTCATGCCTTAGCCAAATTTTGACCCCAATAATCTTTTTACCTATTTTAACATGACTCAAGTGGGAAAACTTACCTGGTAGCATCCCGGTCATGTGTCAAATTGCAACCGAATAATCGTTTCCCTGCAAACACTTAACAAGACACGTAAACAAAGCACACGAAACACAAAAACCGACACAAACTACCTAAAATTCAAGCAAACCAACTCTACAAACTCTACAAACGGGTCACTACCCAAATACTATCTTCCAAGATCAACTTATGGGGATCATGAAGACCCAGCTCACCCCCGATGCTCACTACCTCATAACAAAACTCATCAACAAAGAAAACGCCACCATATTCAGACTCAATCAAGCTATCACAATCCCCACACTTGGGTTTTGCAAACGGTGGCGGTTTTCTTTCAAAATCTAACATCCCCACACTTGGGGATTTGCTATCCTTAATCATCACAAAATTTTCAAACTCACAAGCAAACAACTCATCATCTTTTCACAAATTCTCAAAAACTCATCAACTATCTTATCCAATTCCTCCTCTTCCTCGACAGAATATGCTCTCTCAACACAAACAACTTTAGCACTATTCTCTATGCTCTTAACACTCTCCATTTTCCTATCAACCACCTCACAAGAATTGATCAAGGAAACCGACTCTTTCAAAATACTAGGACTCCTAATTGATTTGGCTACCTCAAACAGAACACTCTCTTCTCCTACGTGAAGTGTGATCTGACCCCTAAACACATCAATATTTGCTTTAGCAGTACACAAAAAGGGTCGACCTAAGATAATAGGAACACGTTCATCAGCCTCCATGTCTAAAACCACAAAATCAACGGGAAATACAAACTTACCAACTTTCACCAACAAATTCTCTACAATTCCCCATGGGTGCTTAACAGATTTATCAGCAAGGGAAAGTGTCATGCGCGTTGGACTCAATTCACCTAAACCTAGTTTCTCATACAAGGAATAAGGCATAAGGTTAATACTAGCTCCTATGTCCGCCAACGCGTGGCATTGAACCTCACTACCAAACAGACACGGGATTGTGAAAATCCGGGATCTGCCATACTTGATCTTCAGGTTACTACCCACTCGTTTGTGGATTCGACCTTATGCTGGTTGGACAATATTCCTCAGGCCAGGCCAAGGGTAGCAGGACCATCGGTAGGATGAGGTGGCTAGAGCTGAAGAAGCTGGTGATTGAGGAATTGTGTCCTCACAGGGAGCTCGACAAGATATAGAGAGTTCCAACAGCTTGAGGCGGGCACCATGACACACCAGCAATACACCACTAAGTTTAATGAGATGGCGAGGTTAGTACCGGATCAGGTGACGCTGGTGTCAAGGAAGATCAAGAAGTATATCAAAGGATTGTCGGCTGACATCCGCAGGCATCTGATTGTTGCCCAGCCAGGTACCTTTCGTCGGTGGTAGGCCTGGCGGGTATGTTTTATGATGAAAGAGAGGAGTCTATGGTGTCTAAGATGAAGAAGATATTTGGTGGTGATAGAAACTGGAGCAGGAAATGGTTTGGGCATGGTGGTTTCACCCCAAATAGAAAAAAGGTAAAGGTTGATGATCGATAGATGGTTGCAGCAGGCTCAGGGACAAAGAGGTGCGGTAAGTATGGGAGAGAGCATACTGGCGAGTGTAGGTTGGGATTAAATGTTGTTTTAAGCGTGGGAAGCCTAGTCATATTGCTAAAGATTGTAGGATGGCGAGGTGCTATAACTGTGGTGAAGTAGGCCACCTGAGTTGGGAGTGCAAGAAGCCAAGGTCCGAGGGTTCGGGAGTTAAGAAGGGAACAAAGGATGGAGGATAGAGGGCAACTGCTAGGGCATTCACGATGACACGGGAGGAGGCCAGGGTAGACCCCAACGTCGTGTCAGGTATGTTTCTAGTAAACCAAACTTGTGCTTCTGTATTATTTGATTCTAGTAGTAGTACGAGTTTCATTTCTACTACTTTCTGTACTAAGTTGTCTGTCAGTAGTAGAAGTATCGATGAACCTTTTGACATAGAAACCGCTATTGGGAAGTTTACTATAATTACTGATATGATAGGAGACTGTGCCATAGAACTAGAACTCCATAGATTTTCTGCTAAATTACATATGATGCCCCAAGGCGGATTCGATGTAGTACTAGGGATGGATTGGTTAGCAACCTATGAGGCAAACATCGTGTATCTGAAGAAGATGATTCAATTAGTTGTGCCCGATGGATATTTGGTGACGATTTATGGTGATCGCATCGCTACGGTTCCTAAGGTGATTTGGATGGCGGTGGTAGAGAAGTGCATCAGACGCGGATGTAATGCCTACCTGGCTTACATAAAGGATGTGGACGTGTCAGTACCACAATTTGTTAGGACCGTGTACGTACGGAGTACTAACTGATTCTTCGTTATATCGGATCAAATAGTGCGGAATCCTATTTGATTGGCGATCCAATCAGGGACAACAAAATCAAGATCAATCCAAACGATTAGAAAACGTTAAGAATGGAATAGGAATGATCTGGGACGTTCTATGAATTTGGAATGGACGATCTGGACGTTCTGGGTCGACTAGGGTTTCCAGTATTGGAAGTGTTCCGTTTTTCCACGAATTAAATGGTATTTATAGGTTGCAGCTATCAGTCGTATGACTGAGCCAGGCGACTGGCTCAGTCATGCGACTGAGTCATACGATTGGTTCATTCGGACGACTGAGTCAGTCTTATCACTCAATCGTATGATTTACTCAATCTCCTGGTTCAATCGTGTGACTGACCCATTCGCATGGTTCAGTCATGCGACTGAATCAGATAACTTAGTTAAACACATTCATGAACCTTTAATGGTTTAAAACTATGTCTAACAACTGTAAACCTATATAACATTGTCATAAATGTGTGTAACAATAAACAATATAGATATAACATTAAACAACCAATACACATATATAGAATAGTTTTTCATTCAATTGATCAAACATTACATAAGTGTTACACGAAAAGAAAGTCTATTACATTTAAGCTCACTAGACTAGAACTGGGGACATGTGTACCAACAAACTCCCCCTTGGACCTAGTTCTATCTAGACTTTTACTTCTTTCTTGAACTCTTCAAATCTCTTTATTCTCTCCTCTTTAGAAACCCCGACATGGATATTCAGTGCGAAGCATAGTCGTATGATATGCTGAAACTGCAGTGCTTGCACTATATCCTGCGTGTCAAAAAACAGTGGCCACTTATACAGCGTATAAACATCGGACGCTGACAAGTTTATTAGCCACATAGGGTCAAACACCCTTATTGTGTCCATCGACCCGTCCTTCTCCAAAACAATGACTGCCTCTCCTGAGCGCCAGTCATAATACCACAACTTAAAGTGTGGGGTAAAGTCCTGTGGCATCTCCTCAGTGGAATTCGAGACATTGTGCGCGGAGGTCGCCACTTCAGGACAATCTTCGGTTGACCAGTAATGGGACTCACTTCAGACCTTCTGATATAACGTGTGGCCTGCTGTGGTCTGAAGTTGACCCATCCAGTCCTGTACTCCCTTTTCAGGGCAGCCTCAAACCAGCCTGACATCTTCTTCGGATCAGCGTATAATAGCTTCAGGCGCGCCAGCTGGTTGAGCTCAAAACCAGGGAGAGTAGATCGTGAGGGAATCTGAAGTACTCTATTCCCCTCTCTCTCTTCACAGCATAAACCCCAAGATCCTCAAAGTGAGCCCATGCTATAATTTTCCATGACACCTTCATGTTTTTCTTGACTTTGTAGAGTTTGGTGTAGGTATTCTGTGTCACTGTAGCACGTTGGGCTCGGACCTCGGCGAAGCAAGCCGCCCATTCAGCCTTTCGAATATCGACTTTGGCGTCCGAGGCTTGGGCTTGACTTGTTGAGGCTTCTGCTCCTTTCTCCTTATCGCTGAGTTTATCCAGAATGTCACTGTCAAGGTTGTTTACCAAATCTGGAAACACGTTTCTCTCTTGATCAGTGTATTCTGGATAGTGCTGATCTGTGATGTCTTCAATTTCGATTTCTTCGATATCGTTGAGCTCTTCATCATCAGCATCATCAAAAATTGGAGCATCCTTAACAATTTCATCTGGATTCCGACGAAATATTTCAGCAAGCTGCTCATTAGTAAGGTCGTGAATAATTTCTCCTTCTTCAGGAGTATAACTCACTGACCTTCTGACGATCCCCTGCAGATCAAGAATCATTGTGAGTTGAGACTTGACCTGTTGGAGGGGAGCAACATCATGCTCATCTTGCTGAAATCCCTTATCTGTTTAATATCAACATGTAGAGTAGCAAACATTAGTATAAACTCAAGTTAATTAAACATTAATCATTTAAATATTTACAAGAGTTTCATATAAGTCAAAATATGAATCAAGTACAAAAGCTTTAGAAATAAAACATCTAATCAGTACTTTTGTCTTGGATCATTGCTGGATCTCCAACAGAAGGGGAGGGAGGTGGTGCAGCAGTTGATGCTCCCTGGTCTTGTCTTTTCTTGGTTCGTTGCTCATGACCAGAGGCAGAGGTAGATGCATCAGCGTCCCCTTCATCATCATCATCATCTTTATCTTCATCATCACCTTCCTCGTCATCATCATCACTATCATCATCTTCATCATCCTCTTCATCATCATCACCTTCACCTTCTCCTATCTTGAGGGGCTCACTCTGAGTGCTTTTCAGCTTTAGCAATAGAGTCTTGTGAGCCGCCTCCAGCTTCCCCATCTTCTCATCTGTCTCAGCTTCGTGTTGAAGCAAGCCTGTGATCTGATCAGTCTGTGCAGTGATCAACTGGGCTTGTGAAGATGTCAACTCCCTCAGTCTCTCAATCTCAGCTGTTTGTGTAGAACTTTGCTCTTGCAGCTGTAGAATCTGAGCAGACTTGGCCTTGTTGGAGTCTAGCAACTGGAGCACCATTGTTCAGTGCAGCAAGTTGCTCAACCATAGAGACAGGTGGAATGAATGAGCTAGAGGGTGCTGATGAGGGTTCTGTTTGGTGAGTGGTGGTGGTTGTGGTGAATATGGGAGGCGGTGAGAATGAAGTAGTAGGTGGTACAGTGGTGGTGGTGGTGGGAGTGTGAGATGTAGGGATAGTGGTGGTGGTTTGAGGTGCTTGGGATGGGGTGGATGTGGTGGCTGTGGTAGTAGGTGGTGTAGAGGTAGTGGGTGTGGTGGTGGTAGTGAGCAGATTAAGCCTTCGGCGTTTCGGCTTCAGCCCATGAGGCCGAGCCATATGTTTCCTCCGCGTCCCCTTGACGCGGAGGCTCCCCCTCGGTTGCCGGGAGAGGCTGGGGTGTAAGATGGATCAGCTGAAGAGCTCCCAGACACTCCTGGCCGTCCACCAACCGCTTGTATTCCCTGCTTAGTGGCCACTACCCGACTGCCCACAGTCCGAGTAAGTGGCACATCATCAAAATCCTCCTCTTCTTGCACATCAAAATCAGGATGAATTAGAGCTGGTTCTGGTCCTCCCTGACCAACTCCCCCTTGATCAGTACCATCATCGTCATCGTCGGAGTCATCAGAGGGAAAAGCAATCGGCTTGACATCCGAGTCACTATCATCGTGACGCCACTTCCTCCTAGCTGGCGCCACATAATCCTCATGGGCCAAATGCCCAAACAAGCTCCTCACTGGGGGCTTGACCTGCTTGCCCCGATATACTTTCATCCTTCCCAATGTAGTGTCGTCCATGATCTCCAGGACGACAACATCATCTTTAGCTTTTGGGAGCTGGGGGAGCTTCTGGTCTATAATCATTTGCAGGAAGCGAGGATACATGCAGAACCCCTCTCTCCCTTCACCTCTATGTTCTCCACTAGGTAAGTGAAGATCATCCGGGAGAAGCTGAACGGATGGTTCAGCACTAACGCAACATAGGCGTTCTGCATCTGCTCAGAGAGTTTATCAAATCCTCCTTTCCTTGAGGCAATACATCTGAGCATGATGTGGGCAAGATACTTGAACTGGGGGCAGAGATTGCTCTTATTGAGCATCCCTGAGTTGATGTCCCCAGTGTACTTTGCCCGTAGGAAACACCCTCTAACAGTCATCGGGTGCAAACGAGTAGGACAGTCGCTATCATCTCCAAACTCGAAGACTGTCCTTAAGTCATCCTCAGTGATCTCTATAGCATGATCAAGGATGGAGCTCCTGATCCGATAGGGCTCGACTGATCTATCTACAACAGCATTCTCCCAGAATGCCTGCTGTAATGAGCGGTATGGAGTGCAGGGTGTAGATATCGCCCTGAAGATCCTCGAATCTCCGTGAAATTATGCCAGTGAACTCAGCTGCATTCCTGGAGGTCAGATCAAGATGGGCACAGATGTTGTGCTTCGTGCTCATGATCCAACGACTTGCCATCTGTCACATTGTAAGTAAACGTCAGTGCATGCAGAAGATAGCAAATTCAAAGTCAATGGGTTTTACACTTTGGTTAAGTCGGGCGACTAAGCTACCGAATGAACATAGTCATGCGACTGAGTAGAACGACTAAACTTTTATATGAGTAATTGATTCATACGGACGACTAAATCAAGCGAATGAACCTAGTCGTGCGATTGAATCATTCGTCCATCTCAGTCGGGCGACTGAGACTAGTCATCTTCTTAGTCGGGCGATTGGAGTTCATCAGTGTGTCCAGTCGTCTACTCGACGGTTTGTCAATTCAAATTTGTATTTTGAGCCATACTTGATGTTAAACGTCGAAATTTGGCTCATTTGACTCAGAAATGACCGATTAAGCATATTTTAACTTTTGTTTGAACGTTTAGATCAGTTTTGATTGTCTATTTGGTCATTAAACTTTCAGTTACTGTTGGGTCAGAATTCACGTGATTCTCGAAGTCATTGAACGGTTTCAACGATGAAACACCACGAAGAATACCTGTTTCACCACAAATGAGTGTTAGAACACACCAATAGGAGGTCAAAATGAATCAAAAGAAATTTGGACAGCGGTTCTTTAGGTCGTGCGTATAAAGGAGGCGATTTAGGTGAATGAACGACTGATGATGATTCGGCCTGTATTTATACTAGGGCTAATCCCAGTCGGGCGACTGAGCCTAGTCGCTTTGGTCAGTCGGGCGACTGAGCCTAGTCGCATTGGTCAGTCGGGCGACTGAGTCTCAGTCATGTGATTAACCCAATCGTTCATCTCCAATCGGGCGATTGAAGTGCATCCAAATGACTGTTACAGTCGGTCACTTCAATCGTTCGGTTAGATTCATTCGCACTGCCCATTCGTACGATTTGACTCATACGTGTGTTCCAATCGGACGACTGGACCATACTTATGGTTCAGTGTGCGACTGGGTCATCCTTATCAACTTTTGACCATGTTACCATAACGACATTTAGTTCCATTTAATAGTAGATAAAACGTTATGAACAAGTTGATCATCTCAGACATGACCATTTTAATAAAACAGTTTGATTACCTCAGACGTGATCCATTTATCCACCTGATCATCTCAGACATGATCCATTTATCCACCCGATCACCTCAGACGTGATCCTTTTAACTTTTCAGAAACAATTTGTTTAGTTAACGTTAAGCACATTTGGTGTCGTTTAGCAGATAACAATACACACAGTCCGACATTGACACATTATACTAAAAAATTGAAAAATCTTAAAACTACGAATAGAATGAACATGTTTTTGTGATTTTGTTGGGTCAAGTTTGTGTAGCTTATTAGCATTGACATCATATCAAGGACAGACTCATATGGAATCAGACAGGCATAAACAGCATTACTTGGAACCTTTGATTAGAATTGAACTTTAAACACTTGCATATCACAGCTTTCTCACTTATCTAAGACTTCTAAAATCTAACTAGGAATCATGCTTGATACGATACGTAACGTACTTTGATTATCAACTTCAGTCAGTGCATACACGACGATTGTCAGTATACTTGTCCACTTAAATCCATACACAGACATTTGACACGCATTGGTAACGAATTAAGTTATATTATTTCAACCAACATTTGTGGATCCCAAGCTTATATGGTAATCAGTATTCCTTATAGGACTTTCGAGCGGTCTATAGGTATTTTGACAAGAAGAGACTATTCTTAGAGCGTTCAAAGAGAAGCCAATCCTCAGGTCAGTGTCATCGCACAGCAGAGAGGGGGTAAACAACAATGAATTCTAGAATATGTAGGTTATGCTTATCCTCAGGTCAGTGACATCGCACAGCAGAGAGGCACACAACCTATCTCCTTGTTAGAGCATTTCTTATTTTTCTTTTTCACATAACGCACCAACAACATTTTGTTATCAGTATGATTGCGCTTGTATTCAATTTTTTTTCTTTTGCTCTTTTTGCAGTCACACGCGCACCTTTGGTGGCGTTTATTTGCTCGTTGTCCCTTATCGGAAATGGCTGATTGTGTTAACCAGTGATAAGATGGGAACCCACAGTTGATTGAACCGTTTAGTTTAGATTAAGTTTACCAATGACGTCTACTCGTCTATTGTGTTGAATCTACCGACACATCGTATAGTGAACTAGCACCTCCCTAGATCAACTTTCTCCGTGTAGTTACAATACCAACCAAGCATACTATCATCTTCCCATCTTGTTAGACTTAGACTTCTCGGATTTATAATTTTTCTGTGATATAATAAACTTTGCAGAACCGAAAGTCCTTTTGGTGTTCCAAGTAACTCGGTGCCTATGTACTATCACTTTCCATAATTTATCGTGTCACATTTCCAGTTTAGATGTCTATTTCTTTTCAGCTTTACTTACCTCCCCCCTCTTTCTTTTTTTTTTAAGTAAATGAAGACTGAAATGAATCTCCCCCTAAAATTCTAAAACAGAAAATCTTTTTGTGTTTTTGGATTTTATAAAGCAAGGAAATTAAAAAAAATAAAATAAAAGAAATAAAAAATTCAAAAGATTGTGTCGGACTATGTATCTGTTTCTTCCGCAATCACATCACTTTTCTTTTTAACACCGTTGACCTCTAGCAGATAGAAAAATCTAGGTTTATCAAATGGTTTGGTGTAGAGGTCAGCGCGCTGAAAATCCGTGTTAATTTTAATCACATCAATCAATTGTTTTTCATAGCAATCGCGTATGAAATGATATTTAATGCCGATGTGTTCGGTTTTCGGATGTTGAACAAGATTTTTAGTAACAGCTATGGCAGCAGAATTATCAACATAAATAGGGGTGTTAGAAAATTGCAAACCGTAGTCGCGCATTTGCTGTTGGATCCAGATAATCTGAGAGCAGCAACTTGCAGCAGCAACATATTCAGCTTCACAAGTTGATAAAGCAACCGATGTCTGCTTCTTGCATTGCCACGTGACTAATCGCCTTCCAAAGAACTGACACCCTGCTGATGTAGACTTGAAGTTCATCTTGCAGCCACCATAGTCTGAATCGCTGTATGCAGTAAGTTCAAAGTCATCATCATGAGGATACCACAACCCCAGTGTTGGAGTACCCTTCAGATAACGAAAAATCCTTTTCACACCAATCAGGTGATTCACTTTTGGCTTCGCTTGATATCTAGAACATAAACATGTGGCATACATAATATCTGGACGCGAGGCAGTGAGGTACATAAGAGATCCGATCATCCCATGATACATAGTGGCATCCACCAAATCCCCATCCTCATCAGGAGCCACATCATGATTTGTGGCGAGAGTAGTACCGGCAGTGGAAACATTCTCCATATCAAACCGACTCAGAATATCGTTGACATACTTGGTCTGATGTAGGAAAATACCGGTTGGTGTTTGATCCACCTGTAATCCTAGGAAGAACTTCATTTCTCCCATTGCACTCATTTCGAACTCTGCCTTCATCACAGATTCAAACTCTTTGCACAATGCTTCATTTCTAGACCCAAAGATGATGTCATCCACGTAGATCTGCACCATAAGCAAATCACCATCCTTTTCCTTGATGAATAATGTACAGTCAATCACACCCCTGCGAAAACCGTGTTTCAACAGATGGGTGGAGAGCTTCTCATACCAAGCTCGAGGAGCTTGATGTAGCCCATACAGAGCCTTATCCAGCTTGTAGACTCTGTCCCGATGATACGGATCCTCAAATCCATCGGGTTGACTGACATAGACCTCTTCACGGATTTCCCCATGAAGGAATGCACTCTTCACATCCAACTGATAGACTTTGATCTTCATAAACGATGCATAGGCAAGGAAGATCCGAATTGCTTCCATTCGTGCCACTGGTGCAAACACTTCATTGTAGTCGATCCCCTCGACTTGTCTAAATCCCTGAACAACCAAGCGTGCCTTGTTTCTGATAACAAAACCTTGGTCATCCTTTTTGCACTTTAGTACCCATTTGGTACCAATAACTTTAACTCCTTTTGGCCTGTCAACGAGGGTCCAGACTCCAAGTTTCTTGAACTGGAGTAGCTCTTCTTGCATAGCATTGACCCAGGCCTCATCTTTCAGGGCGTCACTGACGTATTTAGGCTCGATTTGTGAAACAAAACATGAGTAAGCCCCGTCATTGACATAACCCTTCTCCATGACTGCAGCATAATCAGCAGAGTACAGCTGATGTCGCGTCTGCACACCGGATTGAATATCCCCAATGATAGCCGTGGGGGGATGATTTACACTGATCCTAGTCACTGGTGTGGAAGGAACCACAACCTCAGAGTCAAGATTGTTGACTACAGGTTCAGTATCCGGATTTCCCAATGCTGGTTCAGCAGCTGATGACCCACTTTGTTGATTAACATTGTGATCAAGGTCTGGTTCAGCTGCTTCTTCATCACCTGATGAGTCATCACTCTCGTCTTGAGTAGGAGTCGAAGAACTGGAGGCACCGCTTGCAGGTGTGATGTTGCTCGAATCCAGATTCGGTGTGTTGAGAACATCATACATCATCTGGGTAGCAACTTCATCATCTGACTCAAACTGAGGAAGATAAAAGGATTTGAAAAAGCCATCATAATCGAAGAATGATGATGGACCTTTTCCAGCAAGTGGGGTGGTGTATCTCTGAACATCTACGTTGCACCACACTTCTACCTGACCTGTCGAATTATTGTAAACTCGTTTGTCTGGTATGCTGTATCCTAAGAATATTCCTTGATCAGCTTTTTCACTGAACTTGCCATCCTGAGTCTTCTTCAACAGTGTACAAGGAGCTCCAAAAGGTTCCAGATACTCCAAGTCAGGCTTGCGCTTCTGAAGCAACTCATAGCAAGTCTTGCCATGCCTTTTGACTACTAACACACGGTTAAGTGTGTAGCAAGCATTGGCAACCGCCTCATTCTAGAACTGGACCGGAAGCTTAGAATCAGCTAACATGGTTCGCGCAGTCTCGATATAGCTTCGATTCTTTCGTTCTGCAACTCCATTCATCTGTGGCGTGTATGCTAAGTGAACTGATGAACAATCCCCTTTTCCTTGCAGAAAGCATCGATCCACTGATTCTTGAACTCTGTGCCATTGTCAGAACGAATCTTCCTTACCTTCAGGTTGTAGAGTGACTCCAGTGTCATGACGAGTACCTTGAAGGATTCAAATGTTTTGATTTAGCTTTCAGAAACATCACCCAGGTGAATCTTGAGTTGTCATCGGTGACTACAAAGCAGTACCAGTCTCCTGCGATACTTTTTGTGCTAACTGGACCAAAGAGATCCATGTGTAGCAACTCCAGGGGCATCTCTATAGGATTAACTTGCTTGGTCTTGTGAGATTTCCTGGTCTGCTTGCCTTTCTTGCATGAGACACAGAAATCAGGAAGCTGGAAGTTCTTGACAGGAACTCCATCAACTAAGTTGTTATGAACCAGATGATTCATCTTCCTATTATTAATGTGTCCCATTCTTCTGTGCCACGAAATGGAGTCCTTCTCTGTAGCTTTAGATAAGAAACATTGAACAGTAGAAGAACTAGTAGAGGCATTTGACATATCTAGAACATATAAGTCATTATATCTAGATGCTGACATTAATACTTGATCCACTGGAATGTCCATTTCTTTCTTCAGAATGTAACATTTGCGATTATCAAACATGACTTTGAATCCCTTGTCACAAATCTGAGACACAAAAAGGAAATTGTTTTCTAACTGCTGAACAAAGTTGACTTTGTCGAACTTTACCTTTTCATTACCTACTTCTCCTTGAGCAGTAATGTATCCTCCTTTGTTTCCAGCAAAGGAAACGTGTCCCCCTTTAATTTGTTTGACATTGAAAAGGAGGGACCGATTTCCCGTCATGTTCCTGGAAGCTCCGCTATCTACGATCCATGTATTTAAAGACGCACTATAGTGGACAACCTGCACATAAGAGAAAATAATCAGTTAAGGAGGGGGACCCAAGCCTTGACAGGCTTGGGCTTCCCAGAGGAATCAACCATCATGAATTCGACCCACTGGCCTTTATCAGTGGATGGAATTTCAACGTTCAACTTGTCCTTACTTTCAGACTCATCAGTTGTTTTGGCTTTCCACAAACCATCCCTGTGAAAGGATTGTTTGTGGTAAACCTTAGACTGATTCACAGGTTGAGCATATGGTTTAGATTCAAAAACAGGTCTTGTCGCTGGAATCACAGACTTGTCAGTGACTTGTTTGTGCTCCCTTTGGCGTGGAGGAGACAAAAACGACCGAGAAGGTGTTTTAGACCTAGTAGGTGTTTTCGATCTAATAGGAGTCTTAGATCGCTGTTTTGAATCTAAATTAACTTTGTTGTTCAGCTCCACCTTAATTCTTGGAGTCTGATAGCGAGGACAATGTGTTGAAATATGACGCGCTGTCCACAAGTATAGCAGGATCTCCATTCATCGGGGCTAGAAGATCTCTTGTGGGGCGGTGAGTAAACTTCTGGTTCTTTCTTTTTATTTTCACTTTTAAGATTTTCACCTCCTTTGACAAACTTAACTTGTTTAACATTTTGGTTTATTTGTCTATGTGGCTGAATATTATCTCTTTTAACTGATTTAACTTGAGTGGTTGTAGACTTCTTGGATTGTGTGTTATTAGACTTTGAATCCAACCAAGAGATGTTTGGACATTCTCTTCCACCCGTTTCTCAGCAGTGATATTTCTCGATGCTGAGGTTTTCTGAACATCATCCGGAGAAGCAGATTTAACTGCTGTGTCCGGATCACTAACCAAAGGAGTTGTCACCACATGATCCTTAATTGGATTATTATTTATTGGACGTTGTTTAGTGTTCAAAAGGATCTCATGTGGTGGTGGAACAACCTTGTAACCCAAGCCCTCCCCATTGTTGCGTTCTTTGACCAAGTTTTTCAAAATGTGCGAGGAACTCGCTAAACTATGTAGTTTTTGTTTCAATGACTCATTTTCTACTTGTAAAACCGCTTTGTCTTTTTTAGTCTCTTCAATGGCCTTTAAGTAGAATTTAATGTCATTTTCTTGGTTAAACACAACACTTCAGTTTCCTTTAATTGCTTATTTAAGGCATCGATCTTTTCCTTATAACTGCTCTCATTCTGTTTTAACACTCGATTAGCTTCTGAGCACAGTTTCAAGTCATTTACTGAGTTATCATTGTGTTCTAATAACCTAGCAAATTTTAAGTCAATGATTTCTCTAAATTTATCACAATCAGCACAAGCATGTTTAGCGAATAATTCATCCTTAGATTGTACCTGTGCAGCTGTGGACGTTCCAGCCATGAAAGCATTCTGAGACCTAGGTTGAGCTTCAGATTCTGAATTCAGCTCATTCTTGACACTTTCATTCACTGCATCAAACGTCTCTTCCAAGTCAGCAGTATCAACATCAGCTGAGCTCTCCCCCTCACTCGCTGAGTCTTCGTTCAAGTCTTCCACAGAAGCTATGTTTGCTTCACCATCAGATAAGAATCGATAGGACCAGTCCTGTCCTTCATCTCCTTGTGCTACCATAGCTTTAGAATCATTTCCTGTGGATGCTGGCTTCTTGTCTTTATCATGCCTATTAAACGAGGAGAATGGATTCCGTTCCCAGTCTTTTTAGGCTTCACGCATTCTCTTTTGAAATGACCCTTTTCTCCACAGTTGAAACACGTGACTTTTGACTTGTCAAAACCAAAGGTTGTATCTTTAGTAGCCACGAGATTCTGCCCTGTTTTCTTCACAAACTTCTTGGCTCTCCGGACAGCACTTGCAAGAGCCCACATGATATCCATCCTTTCAAGCACGTTTTCATCTACTTGCTCGTAGTCTTCATCAACAAGGTGGCAATTTCCAATCTTACCCGCCACCAGACCATCATAAGAGTGCACAACTGCAGCACGTAGATCCATGTGCTCTTTAGCAACCTCCACTGTTACTTTTCCCAAATTTTCTGTCATCAACTTAGCAGATTGAGTAACAATTGGACTTTGTAGAACCCCGGAAGCACCATGAGACTCATTTGTAGATGATGAGCCTTGATCCGTAGATGACGATGCATTGGACACAAATGCGTTTGCAGAGGTGCTCCAGAAGACTTTGCAACAGGAGTGGAAGTAGGAGTTACATTGTAAAGTGATGGGTCTTGTGTATATGCTCCTCTTTTCATCCTGTACTTGTGACGCACTTCTTCCTCTCTCAGTTTTAGAATAAAATCATTAATATCCAAGGTCTCTAAAACTGAGTTGTGTCGCATAGTGGAAATGAACGAATGCCATTTTTCAGGTAGACCATCTGCCAAGCTTGAAACTTTGTCTTCCATTGACGTCTTTACTCCATGAGTGTGAAGTTCACTCATCAAGTGATAGAAGCGATCGATAATTTCATCCAAGCTTTCATTCCCAATTGCAGAGAAGTTGTCAAATTCCTTCTTTAACGCTTTACCCTTTAGGGACATTAGAGTAGAATTCCCATCATACCTCTTCTCAAGAGCTTTCATTAACTTTTTACTTTGCTTGTGCTCTGAGTATTGGTGAAAAATGGCCTTGGGAATAGACTGGGTCAAAAGAGCATATGCCTTCTTTTCGGCATTGTAGGCAACCTTCTGTGTATCAGTGAGTCCACTTAAAGTCAAAAAACACATCAGCTCCCACGGGCATGTTATAACCAGTCTCAATAGAGTTCCATAAGTTCGGGTCCACTCCATTTAGATGAATCTCAAAACGTTGTCTCCATTGTGGAAATTCATCTATAGTCAATAGCTTAGGTGGCTTGTTATGGTTCCCTATCTCATTTTCCAGTAAAAGCAGGTTCTGTATCCTTGAGTCCTTTCCAGCTGACATTGCAAAGTTTTCTGAGTCCAATGTTATAACTTTAACTTGTGAATGAAACTGCTAATGCGATTGGGGAGTGCGACTGGGATGCGACCGACACTAGCTGTATGCGATTGGACTCAAAAGTACGATTGAACAGACGACTGAGAGACTTAGGCGACTGAACAGACCGAACGACTCAACTGGGCGACAGAACTGGGCGATTGACTTACTCGGGCGATTGGACGAAGCGATTGACTCAATCGGCCGAATGAATGGGTGACTGGACTTCAGTCGTACGATTGAGATAATCGTGCGACTGAGACTGCAGAAATCGAAATTTTTCACACTTTTGACCTAAAACGTGTTTTGTGACACCCTAGACGGCTGAAAGTCGAAAAACACTGATTTTGCAGAACATGCACACGTAAAGACTCGGTTTTGGGCAGAAAGATTGGATCTTTTCGCGAAAAATGTGGACTTTAACAAAAACTTGATTGAATCAACGAAGAATCAAGAGCCAAAGCTCTGATACCAATTGTGAAGTCACTTGATCGATGAACATCCGAGCGTATTCTTGACGGAAGGATAAAAACCAAAAGACAAACAATAGTACGAACAATAATCGAATGATTTTATTGATAAAACATAACGATTTTAAGCTCGTTACAACTTAAGAATCAAGACTTTTGGCAAGGGGAGATCGAGCATGATCTCCCCTCTCATCCGGCAGCACCTGGGCGCTAGGAACCCTATCAAAACCCTTTCGGTTTCTACACATTGAAACTGGTATATATAGGCCTCGGCCCATATTACATGCGACTGGGCCCATTCGTGCGATTGGACCATGCGTATGGTTCAATCGTACAACTGGACCATGCGTATGGTTCAATCGTACGACTGGACCATTCTTATGGTTCAGTCTTACGAATGTCCCAATCGCATCTCTCAGTCGCACAACTGGTCTATTAGCATGGCTCAGTCGTACCACTGAGTCTCATTCGCATATGCTCCTGCGAATGACCCAGTTTCATGTGTTTACAAGGTGTATAACATTAAGCCTAGACTATTCGTCAAGCGACGGACACACTATATATGACTATATATGCTCCAACAAATTCCCCTTGGACGTTGCTTGCGAATAGTAGATAACACCTCTTACAATCTTCAGTCAATCTTTGCTCTGGTTTCCAATAGAATCAAACGAACAACCATATTAGCCAACATTGCAGATCCGTCAGGTTACCACAATATCCCTAAAATGAATTTAGGCACAATAGCTTTCGTTTACTTTGCAGAACACCATCATAGCAGTAAGATTCCCCAAATGACTGATTTTTCCAGATAATGACATGACCAGTTTTCCATTGCTTCAATCTTCACACAGTCTAACCTGTTTAACATTTCCAACTGTAGAAATTCCCCCTCACGTTCAGCATATCCCAATATATATACATTGTGCTCTCCTATCGTCTTCATACGATGTATTGGGCAAAAGGTTGAAGGTTCCAATCCACAGCTGACAATATCAAACAAATCAGCATGCACGAAGATTCATCATCCGAAACCTGCTCACATCATCACTTTCTGATTGCGTCTTCAATTTCTCTATACACGGATTCCCCCTAAGATTAGAATCCTCTCTGTGCGGATAAATATAACTTGATTGGCCCATAAATAGTCAGATGCTCCTGACTACCCCACAAAATCAGCACCGACAGCTGACATCTTCTCTTCTCTCTTTCGTGTTCTAACAACATTCACCGATTCAGGAAGTCCAACGAATAATGGGGTATCTATCGAACTTGTTTGACATAAGAAACTCAGGGTGAATGTGCTTTGCTCATCCTCAACTCTTGCATAGACTCTCCAGGAAAATCTTCACTATTGACCCAAAAATGATCCGAAAATGACCCGATAATTTTCCCAAAAAAATTTTATTTTACCAAAATTTTCAGAAGGCTTCCCGACTGATAAAAATGGTTTAGGCTTCCCGACTTTTTTTTTATTTTTTTTTTTTTGGTCTGGTACACAGCTCATTCGTGCGACTGAAACAGACGAATGAAGACATACGTGCGAATGGGTGATTCGTGCGAATGGAAACTCCGAATGGTTAGTAGTACGAATGGATAACACGAATGGGTCAGTCGGGCGACTGAAGTACACGAAAGGGTCAGTCGTGCGACTGAAGGTTCATTCGTACGAATGGACATACGAGTGGTTCAGTCGTGCGATTGAGGCCCAGTCGCATGGCCCAATCGCATGAACGGGTCTGAACGCAGAAAACCAGATCTGCAGCCGCCACAAGGCTGAAAAACCCTAATCCGATGATTGGACGAGACACAGCACAATAATTGTACCACCGGATTCGTTTTTATGATGTGAAGAAGATTCCGAGTCCGCTTTTAACAAATAAACATCACGTGCAATGAGATTTGATCAAAACAAGATGAACACGAAGTGGGTTTAACATTAAGATCTGAACTTTGATCCAGAAATCAAGAGCCCGGGTTGCTAGAATGATTGTTAGATCATTCCAGCAGTAACCGGCTCTGATACCACTTGTTAGGACCGTGTACGTACGGAGTACTAACTGATTCTTCGTTATACCGGATCAAATAGTGCGAAATCCTATTTGATTGGCGATCCAATCAGGGAGAACGAAATCAAGATCAATCCTAACGATTAGAAAATGTTAAGAATGGAATAGGAATGATCTGGGACGTTCTATGAACTTGGAATGGACGATCTGGACGTTCTGGGTCGACTAGGGTTTCAAGTATTCGAAGTGTTTTTGTTTTTCCACGAATTAAGTGGTATTTATAGGTTACAGCTATCAGTCGTACGACTGAGCCAGGCGACTGGCTCAGTCATGCGACTGAGTCATACGATTGGTTCATTCAGACGACTGAGTTAGTCTTATCACTCAATCATACGATTTACTCAATCTCCTGGTTCAATCGTGTGACTGGCCCATTCGCATGGTTCAATCGTGCGACTGAATCACATAACTTAGTTAAACACATTCATGAACCTTTAATGGTTTAAAACTATGTCTAACAACTGTAAACCTATATAACATTGTCATAAATGTGTGTAACAATAAACAATATAGATAGATATAACATTAAACAACCAATACACATATATAAAGAGTTTCTCATTCAATTGATCAAACATTACATAAGTGTTACACGAAAAGAAAGTCTATTACATTTAAGCTCACTAGACTAGAACTGGGGACATGTGTACCAACACAATTGTCCAACATACAAGTGGTGTGCGATTTTTCAGACGTGTTCCTAGAAGATTTACCAGGAGTGCCACCGGATCACGAAACTGAGTTTCAAATTGATTTGATACCCGGTGCTCAACCTGTTTCCAAAGCACCGTATCGATTAGCTCTGACCGAGATGAAAGAACTAATGGTTCAACTACAGGAGTTGATGGATAAAGGGTTCATCTGATCGAGTATCTCTTCTTGGGGTGCTCCGGTCTTATTTGTTAAGAAGAAAGATGGTAGTATGAGGATGTGCATAGACTACCGGGAGTTGAACAAGTTAACGGTGAAGAACCGATATCCTCTACCGAGGATTGATGACTTGTTTGATCAGCTCCAAGGTGCCAGTTAGTTTTCAACGATAGATCTCCGATCTAGTTACCATCAGTTAAAGGTAAAGGAGCAAGATGTTCCTAAGACAGCTTTTCGCACGCGTTATGGACACTACAAGTTTCTCGTTATGTCTTTTGGTTTAACTAACGCGCCAACTGCTTTTATGGATTTAATGAACCGAGTATATTGGCCAATGTTAGATAAATTATTGATTGTGTTTATTGATGACATCCTGATTTATTCGAAAAACGGAAGAACATGCCGGCGACATACGCGAAGTATTGGAGACACTTAGAAGAGAGAAGTTGTATGCTAAATTCTATAAGTGTGCTTTTTGGTTGCGTGAAGTTTAATTTTTTGGTTACATGGTAAATGCTAGAGGAATTATGATGGACCCAGAAAAGGTTGAGACAGTGATGCAATGGAAATCTCCAAATATGCCATCTGAGATCCGTAGTTTCTTGGGTTTGGCAGGCTACTATAGGAGATTTATTCAAGACTTTTCCAAGATAGCCTCACCTTTGACTAAATAGACCGTAAGGATGTGAAGTTTGTATGGGGTCATAAATAGGAGGATGCTTTTAAGGAGTTAAAGGAAAGATTAAATCAAACTCCTGTCTTGACATTACCTGAAGGGAGTGAGGACTTAATGGTATATCCTGATGCCTCTTACTCAGGACTAGGTTGCGTATTGATGCAACGTGGAAGGGTAATAGCCTACGCGTCCCGACAGCTGAAAACCCACGAAGTCAATTATCCCACCCATGATTTAGAGCTAGCGGCTACGGTATTCGTGTTGAAGATTTGGAGCACTACTTATACAGGACGAAGTGCACCATCTTCACGGACCACAAGAGCTTAAAGTCTTTCTTTGAGCAAAAGGATCTCAACATGAGGCAGAGGCGGTGGTTAGAGCTCCTCAATGATTATGACTGTGAGATCCATTATCATCCTGGTAAGGCTAACGTTGTGGCCGATGCCCTTAGCCGAAAGGAGAGACCCGAGCCGATTCGGGTGAACGCTTATCAGTTGGTTATGATCGTTGACGTGATGACCTGGGTGAAAGAATTTCAAGATGAGGCGTTGAAAGAAGATCACCTTAACTCTAAAAGAATGAGAGGTCTAGTCACGGAACTAGGAGAAAATACCTACGGGGTTAGAACCCACTTCGGGCGGATGTGGATCCCACGTTACGAAGACCTACGGGGGTGAATTATGGATGAAGCTCACAGACTAGATACTCAATTCATCCTGATGCCACAAAGATGTACCATGACATGAAGAATGTTTACTGGTGACCGGGAATGAAGCATGATGTAGCGGAGTATGTGAGTAAGTGCTTTCTTTGCAAGTGAAGGCAGAGCTTCAGAAGCCATACGGGAAGATCTAACCGTTAGATATACCCAAGTGGAAGTGGGAGCATATCACCATGGACTTCATAACGAAGCTACCCCGTACGGCGAGGGGGTACGATGCCATTTAGGTGATAGTTGATCATCTGACAAAGAGTGCTCACTTCTTACCGATCCGTGAGAGATACTCATCCGAGAGACTGGCAGATCTGTTTATCAAGGAGATTGTAGCTCTTCATGGTGCACCAGTGTCTATTGTGTCTAGCCATGACACTCGATTTGCATCCAAGTTTTGGAAAAGATTTCATGATGCGATGGGGACGAGGCTACACATTAGCACGACATATCATCCTCAGACAGATGGTCAATCTGAGAGGGTGATTTAGACGCTCAAGGATATGCTTCGAGCATGCATGATCGACTGTGGAGGAAGTTGGGGTGATCACTTACCGTTATCGGAATTCTCATAGGACAACAGTTATCATGCAAGCATTGGTATGCCACCATACGAGATGTTATACGGTAGAAGGTGTAGGACGCCCGTATCTTGGGGAGACATTCGGCTGAATGAGTTGGGAAGTATCGAGGTGATCGAGGCTACAACAGAAAAGCTAGAAAGGATTAAAGCCTTTATGAAGGCAGCAAGCATAGGAAAAAATCGTATGTTGATAAAAGGTGTAGGCCGATCAAGTTCAGCGTGGGTGACAAAGTTAGGTTGAAGGTCTCGCCATGGTAGGGGATCATCTAGTTCAGGAAGCGAAGTAGACTAATCCCATGGTATATAGAACCTTTCCGGATCATTGCACGAGTAGGAGAGGTGGCCAATCGATTAGAACTGCCAGATAAGTTAAGTTAAATTCATCTAACATTTCATGTATCTCATCTGAGAAAGTGTTTAGCCAATGAAGACATGATTGTACCACTTGAGGATATCGAGGTGGATGAACGGCTTAATTATGTAGAGCAACCAGTGGCAATCATCGACCGAAAAGAGAAGAGGCTGTGGAATAAAGCGGTTCCACTTTTGCGTGTGCAGTGGAAACACCGAAAGGGGTCAGAGTCTACGTGGGAGACTGAGGAAGAAACGAGATAACACTACCCACAGTTATTCGAAGAATGACAGGTTTCGGGGACAAAACCTCTTTAAGGGGGTAGACTTGTAACACCTGAAAATTTTAGTCAAATAAAAGAAAAGAAAAACTATAAGAAAAGAAAGATATGGGTATGGCCGAAAATTTTAGTCAAATAAAAGAAAAGAAAAATTACAAGTATCTTGAAGAGAATGAGAAGGAGCAAAAGTGGAGGGGGGCATTGTGTAAAAGGTACAAAAGTCAAAATATTTTATTATATTATGGGTATGGCCGCCCATACCAAGCTTTCACATCCACTTTTCGGTTAAAAGAAGAAATAAAAAGAAGCAGAAGTCTTCTCTCGGTTTTTCAAGAAGAAGAAGCTGAAGTTTTGACTGTAGGCGTTTCTGTGTAATTAGTTCGGTTTTCTTTGTGGTTTTACCCTTAGAAACCGATTGTTGAGTGTTCTATATGTTTTGGTGTTTGTGGTGACTTGTTTTAAGTGTTAGAACTCTTTAAAAGCTTGAATTTGAAAAAGTTGTTTGAACGCTGCAAAAGGAGAGTACTAGACCCCGGTTTTATATGTTTTTAAACTTCTTTGGGCTGGAAATGCATGTAAAATGTTCTTATAATTATTATTTATGTTACCTGTACGTACTTGTGTATGTATGTTAGTGTTTTATGGTTGTTTATGTTATGTTGATGCTTAGAATGGTAAATATAAGTCAAGAACATATTAGGATGATGATTGGGACTTAAAATAACTTAAAACATGTTAAATAGGGGGTCATGTGCCCTAATAGGGCTCATGCGCCTAGAATATTGACTTGGAATGACCAAGTAAACTTCATGTGCCCAAATAGTACTCTCATGCGCCCAAATAATCAGCTTAGGCGCCTAAGTGTTAGTCATGCGCCTAAACAGTACCTCATGCGCCTGAATATTGCCTTAGAAAAACATAAGTATAGTCCATGTGCCTAAACAGTACCCCATGCGCCCAAAATTTATGCCCAGATGCCTAAGTGTAGTTCATGTGCCTAAATAGTTCTCATGTGCCCGGAGTAGCTCATGCGCCTATGTGTTGATGCACCTAAGTAGGGCTCATGCTTCTTCGTAGTGGAAAAACGCCTAAGCAGTTCTCTTGCGCCTGCATAGTGCTGGTGCGCCTAGACTGTTTTACTTAGAAAAATATTAGGCTCATGCGCCTAAAATGTCCCATGTGCCCATGCGACGGTAGGGTTTTAAGGGGAATATAATTGAGGTAGACACTGATGTGATGTGATGGTCTATGCTTAAAGTATGTATGGTGATGTGATGAGTATTATTATGTGATGATTATTATGATATGTAAATGTGTATGATATGTTATCTTTTAACGGTTTTCAAAACGAATATATTATATTAAATACTTTATGTATTATGTTATGAGTTTACGTGGTATGAGGTATGAATGAATGAACATAAAGTATAATGTAATGAAGTGAAAGATAACAAAGATGAAAAATGGAATGTAATGAACGGATGAATGTCTTGCAAGCAAATAGAATGGAGGTGCACGACCATGTTGTCGTTAGCTCAACTGTGTGCTGTTAACTAACCCGAAGGATGCTGTAACACCCGGAAATTTGTCGGTTAAAAGAAAAGAAAAGAAATGAGAAAAGAAAAAGAAAGAGTAATTAGAAGAAAAGGAAAGAAACATAAGTGGAGGGGTTAAAAGTGTAAAAGGACAAAATAATATTACTATTTTGTTTAAAGTGGGCATGGCCGCCCACTTCTCAAATCACATCAACTGCTTGTCGGTTTTAGAGAGAAAAAATCGAAAGATCTTCGACATTAGAGAGAAAAAGTAGTTGAATTCAGCCAAGGTAAGTAAATTTAGCATAATTGGTTCGATTATAATGGATTTTTGACCATGAAACCGATTTCTACATGTTCTTATGTGTGTACATGTGTTCAGGTATGTGTTTTTGACATGTATAGGTGTTAGAAATCTTTAAAAGGTTTGAGTTTGAAGAAGTGAGCTTGGAAGCAGCCTTGGTGAGTTTCTAGACCCCGAATTTTACGTGTTTTATAAATTATTTGAGGCTAAAAATGCATATAAATGATTTTTATAAAAGATATGTATGTAACCGTATGTATATGTGCATGTGTTTGATGATTTAAGGCTGTAAATGTTTTGATTAGTGTTTAGAATGGTTGTATGACCTTAGAACATGTTGAATTGATATTTGGGACTGAAAAATATGTTAGAAAATATTTGGGACTGAAAAATATGTTAGAAACATGTAAGTAGGTGGTCATGCACCCAAACCGGGCCCATGCGACTAATATTTTGCCTTAGAAAAATTTAAGTAAGGTCATGCGACCAAACAGTAGCCCATGCGCCCCGAAAATGACTTAGAAAATACTAAGTGCATTCTGATGCGCCTGAACTGTAGTTCATGCACCTAAGTTTTGCAGAAACGTCTAAGTATAGGGGTGATGCGCCCCAATAGTGTTCATGTGCCCAAATTTTACTCAGGCGCCTAAGCGTAGGCTTATGCGCCTAAACAGTTCATGCACCCAAAACTGAGAAACGGCTAAGTATAGGCCATGAGCCCAAATAGTGATGAAACGCCTGAACAGTTCTCATGCGCCTGCATAGTGTTAAAGCGCCCAACACTTAGAAATTTTTTCTAATTTTTTGAGAAATCAGATTTTAGGGTTTTGACCCTAGTTTGATCTAAGGCTTATATATGCCTAGCTTATGCATAGTTATGCCTTGTTCTTATGTTCCTTATGTATATTGTTGTATAACTTTATGTAGTGTGTTTATAATCATAAACGTAAAGTATTATCATAAAGAAAGAGGTAAGATTAATGATAATGAAAGTGGAACATAAAGAACGAATGAAAGAAATGCTTGAAAGCATAATTAAAGGAGGAACACAACTCATGAGAGTTGTCAGCTCAACTATGCGTATTATAGCGTGCGATTTTGGCTAACCCATGAGGGTTCAGACATAGGGGGATCAGTCTTGGTGACTGATCCATAGTATGAAATAGGGTCCTTGTCACTCGACCCCAGAAATAATAAGGCTTTGTGCCCAGAATGGTGGCTTCGAGCCATGGGCTTTGTGCCAAGAAATGATGAGCTTTTGTGTCTGGAATGGTGGCTTTGGGCCACGGGCGATGTGCCAAATAGTAATGAGGCTTTGTGCCCGAAATAGTGGCTTCGGGCCATGGGCTTTATGCCAAATAGTAATGAGGCTTTGTGCCCGGAATGGTGGCTTCGGGCCACCAGATTTTTGCCAATTAGTAATGAGGCTTTGTGCCGGAATGGTGGCTTCAGGCCTTGATGGGGCAAAAGCTTGACAGGATCAAGAATCAATACGAAACGAGCGAAATGATAAAGTACGAAACGAACGATTACGAAAGATAACGATAAAGTACGAAACAAAGGATTATGAAAGATAATGATAAAGTACGAAATGAATGAATATGTGAGATAATGAATGAAGAATAAGGTTATGCGTTGTTGTATATACGATGAATGCTTACGTACGAAAGTAAAGAAAGTATTTTGTTAAAAAGAGTATTTTCTTATATGAACCGTATAAAGTATTTTAATACTTTAAAACTAGAACTCACTTAGCAACTCTGACTTTTATGCATTTTTCAGTTGGCAGGTAATGTTACTGAGGATGGCACGCGGGGAGGCTACTCGGCAAGGCAAGACTGGCATCCATTCATGCATAATAATATTGTTGTTTTGTAATGAAAATGAATGAGCCTTTTGTAATTTAACAATGTTATATTGCTTAACAATAGCATTTATCAATGAAATGAAAGGTTTTTGATAACTTATTTTCGCTGCTTATTTTATGAATTATATATTATATATGAAATGATGCGAGGATTGTCCAACCGTGAGGTTTCTAGGAACGGGGCCTTACAAGTTGGTATCAGAGTAAAAGTTTAAGTGAATTGGGTAAAATATTTTCAAAAACCTAATCTAAAACTAGGAATAGGACTAAAGGAAAGAGATGCCAGCCCGAGTAGCTACGTGCCATCAAGTATTTCTTTTTCCAACAATAATTGGAGTTATGTGTGTGTGCTATTTGATTATGTGCTTATAGTAGATTTAGATACTGATGTAGTCAGGAAAGGAAATGCTTGAGGTATGAAGAGTAAAGTAAGTGGCTAATCATAACTGGCCACTGTAATTAAAGAGTTACTATACTTAACATAAACTGAGCTATTCCTTGAGTGACCGTGTTAGTGTTTGAATCTTATACTTATTAGAGAATGGCTGGAGGTAGATCGTCTAAGGCCTCTAGGGGTGGAGCACATGGCGGACGTGGTGCGGAACCGCGTGTTACTAGAAATAAGGCTAAGACTACTGAAAGGGCCCGTGAAGAGCCCGAGGTGCATCACCAGGAAGGTAGTGATGAGAGTGCGAACTTAAGGGCCTCGGTGAACGAGGCGGTGGTTGAGGAAGTCCATCAAGTCATGCAGACGATTATGCCATCTGTAATGACTGAAGTGATCAAAGCTGTAAGGGAGGATGAGAAGAAAGAGAGGAGAAGGACCACGGGAAGGGAGGAAAGGGAACGATCGGAGATTGGGACGATTGTCTCCAGTGAGGAGGAGGAGGAAGAAGAAGAAGATGTGCAGGAAACTGCACGTGGTTGTAACTATGGGGCAATTCAAAGATGCGAGCCCCCGACTTTTGGTGGAAATGGCAATGTTGCTGCTGCTCACCACTGGGTGAGAGAGATGGAAGCAGTATTGGAGATTAGTGAGTGCAGGGAGGATCAGAAGGTGAAGTTTGGCACTCACTCATTTGTTGACTCAGCTCTATGTTGGTGGGACAATATTGTCCAAGCCGAAGGCAGCAAGGCCATTGGAAAGATGAGGTGGCCAGAACTGAAGAAGTTGGTAATTGAGTAGTTCTGTCCTCATAGAGAATTAGACAAGATTGAGAGGGAGTTCCTGCAACTAAAGGAGGGAACTATGACACACCAACATTATACACCCAAGTTTAACAAGATGGCGAGACTGGTACCGGATCAGGTGACCCATTGTCGAAGAAGATCAAGAAGTATATCCAAGGATTGCTAGCTGATGTTCACAGGCACTTGATTGCTGCCCGACCAAGCACTTTCAGGTCAGCATTGCATCTGGCTGGAAGGTTATACGATGAGAGAGAGGTGGCAGTAGTTGAGGTGAAGAGGACAGGTGGTGGTGATAGGAACACATGAAAGCAACGTCCAAGGGTGGCTGGAAGGTTATACGATGAGAGAGAGGTGGCAGTAGTTGAGGTGAAGAGGACAGGTGGTGGTGATAGGAACCAGAGCAAAGATTGACTGAAGATTGTAAGAGGTGTTATCTACTATTCGCAAGCAACGTCCAAGGAGGAATTTGTTGAAGCATATATTGTCATATATAGTGGCTGGAAGGTTATACGATGAGAGAAAGGTGGCAGTAGTTGAGGTGAAGAGGACAGGTGGTGGTGATAGGAACCAGAGCAAATATTGACTGAAGATTGTAAAAGGTGTTATCTACTATTCGCAAGAAACGTCCAAGGGGAATTTGTTGAAGCATATATTGTCATATATAGTGTGTCCGTCGCTTGTCGAATAGTCTAGGCTTAATGTAAATCACCTGATATGTTGTAAACACATGAAACTGGGTCATTCGTAGGGGCATATACCAATGAGACTCAGTCGTACGACTGAGCCATGCAAATCGATCAGTCGTGCGACTGAGAGATGTGATTAGGCTAGTCTTACGATTGAACCAAATGCATGGCCCAATCGTACGAATAGGCCCAGACGCATCTGATATGGGTTGAGGTCTATAAATACCAGTTTCATTGTGTAGAGAGAAAGGGGTTTTGTGCCCGGGGCCTAGGTGCTGCCGGATGAGAGGGGAGATCATGCTCGATATCCCCTTGCCAAAAGTCATGATTCTTTGTTTGTTGAGCTTGTAATCATTCGGTTTTATTAATGAAATCATTCGATTATGGTTCCTACTTTTTTTATCTTTTGGTTTTTCTCCTTATTCAAGAACACGCTAAGGATGTCTACCGATCCAGCGATTTCATAGAATTCAATCGCACATGTGAACTCAGTCGCACACTTCAATCGTCTGATTGTCTCATTCGCACTCCCCAATCGCATCAGTCGGTCAGTTTGTCAAACATTCAGTCTAAGTCATCATGGATGAACAGCAATATGCTTTCTCAGTCGGGAAGGATCCAGAATACAAAATCTCTTGCTTCTGGAAAACGAGATCAGAAATCACAACAAACCACCGAAGGTTCTGTCACTTGGCGAATATCCTCAATGGAAGCAACGGTTTGAAATTCATTTAAATAGAGTGGACACCAACTTATGGAGCACTATTGAGACTGGCTACACTCTGCCAGTTGGAGCAGACAGTGTTCCATTGACTCTAATTGGTTTGGATGAGGCATAAAAAGTTGCGTACAATGCTGAGAAGAAGGCCTATGCTTTGCTGACACAGTCTATCCCAAACGACATTTTTCATCAATTCTCAGAACACAAGCAGTGCAAGAAGTTGTGGAAGGCTTTAGAGAAATGTTATGAAGGAAATGCTACACTTAAGTCTCTAAAGGATAAAGCTTTGAAGAAGGAGTTTGATAACTTCTCTTCTATGGAAATGAGAGTTTGGACTACATTATTGATCGCTTCTATCATTTGATAAGTGAACTGCACACTCATGGGTTTAAAACGTCTATGGAAGAAAAGGTGTCGAGTATGGCTGATGGTTTACCTGATAAGTGGGATTCATTTGTTTCCACTCTGAGACATAATCAAGTACTAGAAACGTTGGATATTAATGACTTCATTCTGAAACTGAGAGAGGAAGTGGTTCGATAGAAGTACAAGTCCAAAAAGGGTACCTACACAAAGAATCCATCTCTCTACGATATGACCCCTACTACTACTGTGTCTTGTCGTGCACCTTTGCAGACAGCTTTCGTGTCTAACACATCTACAAGCATCCCAAGTACATCTTCAAGTTATGATTCAGGTGGATTATCAAGTGCCTAATTAAGTGCTCCAGAAGCTCATTCTACGAAGTTGAAAACAGAGAACTTGAGCAACGTAACTGTCGAAGTCGCCAAAGAACATATGGACTTACTTGCTGCAGTGGTTCAATCGTATGACGGGTTAGTTGCAGGAAAGATCAGAAATTGCCATCTAGCAGATGAAGATTACGAGCAGGTTGATGAAACAGAGCTTGAACGGATGGATATTATGTGGGCTCTCCCTAGTGTTGTGCATAGAGCAAAGAAGTTTGTTAAGAAGACGGAACAGAACCTGGTGGCTACAAAGGATACTACTTTTGGATTTGACAAGTCAAAAGTCACCTGTTTCAACTGTGGTGAAAAAGGCCATTTCAAGAGAGAGTGTGTCAAACCTAAAAAGACTGGAAATGGCAATCCGTTTTCTTCAATCAACAGGCAGGATAAGGACAAAAGGGAGCTTCAACCAATCAAGACTCTAAATCCATGGTAGCACAGGGTGATGAAGGACAAGACTGGTCCTTCCATTTCTTATCTGATGGTGAAGTAAACATTGCATTGGTCGATGATCTGAATGATGACTCAGCGAGTGAGGGGGAGAACTCGGCTGACTTGGATACCGCTGATGTGAATGAGACTGTGGCTGCTGTTGATCACCTAGTGGAGGATGAATGAATGCAGGATCTACAACACACCAAGAACCTCAGGCTTCTTTCATGGCTGGCACCTCTACATCTGCACATGTAGAATCTAAAGAAGCTCTCTTTGATAAACATGCTTGTGTTGATTGTAATAAATTTAGAGAAAGCATAGATTTAAAATTTGCTAGGTTGTTAGATCATAATGACAATTTGGCAAAAGACTTAAAACTGTGCACTAAGGCTAATCGGGTGTTAAAACAAAATCAGAGCAGTTATAAAGAAAAAATCGAAGTTTTGAGAAAACAACTAAGGGAAACCGAAGTTGTAGCACTTAATCAAGAAAATGACAAAAAGTTTTACATAAAGACAATTGAGGAAACTAAAAAGGAAAGAGCTATTTTACAAGTTGAAAATGAGTCCTTAAAGTAAAGACTACATAGTTTAGCTAGTTCCTCTCATATTTTGCAAAACTTGGTTAAAGAAAGAAACAACGGGGAAGGGCTGGGTTATAAAGTAGTGCCCCACCACATGAGATCCTTCTAAACACCAAACAGCGACCTGTTAACAATAATCCCATCAAGGACCATGTGGTGAGTACTCCTCTGGTTAGTGATACCTGCACCACCGGTTGCTGATCAGAAGCCTTCAATATCTGGCACAAAGAATAAAATCATCATTGATGATATGGTGGAAGAGGATGATCATGTATCTCTTGGGTTGGGTTCACCTTCTGCTGTTACACAACCAAAGCCTTCAAAACATACTCAGTCTAAACCTGTTAAGTAAGATCTCAGCCATTTTAAAAGACAAAGTAATCATAACGTTAAACAAATCAAATTTGTAAAAGAAGGTGAAAAACTAAAGGTTGAGTCCAAAAGGCCCATGCCTGAAATGTACTCCCTACCCCACAAGAGATCTCCTAGTCCTGTTGTGAGGAGATCATGCTATACTTGTGGACAAAGAGGCCACATTTCTTCACACTATCCTCGCTATCAGACACCTAGGCGTAAAGTTGAACTAGATCAGGAAGTGAAACTGTTTTCTTCAAAACAGAGATCTAAAACACATGCCAGGTCTAAAACACCTGCTAGGTCTAAAACACCTGCTAGGTCTTACACCCCTCCCCAACACCACAAACAACATAGACAAGCCACTAGCAAGTCTTGATGCCTGAGGTAAAAACAGTTTTTGATAATAGACCTAAAGTTCAAACTGTCAATCAGTCATCGGTTTACCACAAACAAGCCTTACACAAGGATGGTCTGTGGAAAGCTAAAACATCTGACGTGTCTGATAGTGGTGATGAGCAGAAGAATGAGGTTTCTCCAACTCCAAATGGACAGTGGGTGGAGTTTGTGATATGCGATGCCTCTGGGAAACCCAAGCCAGTAAAAGCTTAGGTCCCCCTCCTTAACTAATTATTTTCTATTGTGTGCAGGTTGTCTGCTATAGTGCTTCTACCAACACATGGATTGTAGATAGCGGAGCATCCAGGCACATGACGGGAAATCAGTCTCTCCTTTTTAACGTCAAACAAATTAAAAGGGGACATGTTTCGTTTGCTTGAAACAAAGGAGGCTACATTACGCGCAAGGAGAAGTAGGTAATGGAAAGGTAAAGTTTGATAAAGTAAATTATGTTCAGCAGTTAGAAAACAATTTACTTTCAGTTTCTCAGATATGTGACAAGGGCTTCAAAGTAATGTTTGAAAATAGGAAGTGTTACATTCTGAAGAAGGAGATGGATATTCCTGAGGAGCAAGTATTAATGTCAGCGTCAAGGTACAACGATTTGTACGTCTTGGACATGTCCAATGCTTCTATTACTGAGTCCACTGCTCAGTGCTTTTTGTCAAAAGCAACGGAGAGGGAGTCCATCTCATGGCACAGGAGAATGGGACACATAAATCCCAGGTAGATGAATCGTCTGATTGACAATAATCTAGTTGAAGGAGTTACTGTCAAGAACTTCAAACTTCCAGACTTTTGTGTCTCGTGCAAGAAGGGAAAGCAAACCAGGAAGTCTCACAAGTCTAAGCACGTTAACTCTATCGAGATGCCCCTGGAGCTTCTATATATGGATCTTTCGGTCCTGTCAGCATAAAGAGTATCGCTGGAGACTGGTACTGCTTCGTAGTCACGGATAACTACTCACGTTTCTCCTGGGTGATGTTTTTGAAAGCTAAGTCAGAAACATTTGAATCGTTCAAGGTGTTCGTCACAACACTGGAGTCACTTTACAATCTAAAGGTCAGGAAGGTTCGTTCAGACAATGGAACTGAATTCAAGAATCAGTGGATGGATGCTTTCTGCAAAGAAAAGGGAATTGTTCATCAGTTCTCCTCTGCATACACGCCACAGATGAATGGAGTTGTTGAATGCAAGAATAGGAGCTTGATCGAGACTGCAACGACTATGTTGGCAGATTCAAACCTGCCAGTATAGTTCTGGAATGAAGCAGTTGCCAATGCGTGCTACACACTTAATCATGTGTTAGTAGTCAAGCAACATGGGAAGACTTGCTATGAGTTACTTCAGAAGCACAAACCAAACCTGGAGTATTCGGAACCATTCGGAGCTCCACGCATGTTACTGAAGAAAACTCTGGAGGGCAAGTTCAGCGAGAAAGCAGATCAGGGGATCTTTCTCGGATACAGCATACCAGACAACGGGTTTATAATAACTCGATAGGTCAGATAGAAGTTTGGTGCAACGTAGATGTGCAAAGATACACCACCCCCTGCTAGAAAAGGTTCGTCGTCATTCTTTGATTACGACGGCTTTTTCAAATCATTCAACCTTCCTCCGACATGTTCAGATGATGAGATCGCTGCTCAGATGATGTTCAATGTCTTAAATACACCGAATCTGGATATCAGCAATATGGCACCACCCAGTGGTGCTTCGAGATCTTCAACAGCTACTCAAGACGAGAGTGATGATTCATTAGACGACGAAGAAGCAGTTGAGACTAGAAATGAGCATAACGTTAATCAAAATGGAAGCTCAACAGATGTTGCAAATGCATCAGGGAATCCGGATACTGAACCTACCATCACAAATCTGGATACTGAAGTTGTCATTCCTATGACACCTGTGACTAGGATCAGTGTGAATCATCCCCCGGAGACTATCATTGGGGATCTTCACTCCGGTGTGCAGACGAGAAATCAGCTATACTCTGCTGATTATGCTGCGATTATGGAAAAGGGCTGTGTGAATGATGGGGCTTTCAAATGTTTTGTTTCTCAAGTCGAGCCCAAACATGTAACTGATGCCCTAAAGGATGAGGCCTGGGTCAACGCTATATAGGAAGAGCTGCTACAGTTCAAGAAGCTTGGAGTGTGGACACTCGTTGATAGGCCCAAAGGAGTTAAAGTGATAGGCACCAAATGGGTGCTACGTTGCAAGAAGGACGACCAAGGGGTCGTAATCAGAAACAAGGCCAGATTGGTCGTTCAAGGCTTCAGACAAGTCGAGGGAGTCGACTACAATAAAGTGTTTGCACCTGTGGCTAGAGTGGAAGCAATCCGTATCTTCCTAGCCTATGCATCTTATATGAAGATCAAAGTCTATCAACTAGATGTAAAAAGTGCATTCCTTCATGGGGAAATCCGTGAAGAAGTCTACGTTAGTCAACCCGAAGGATTTGAGGATCCTTACCATCGGGACAGAGTCTACAAGCTGGACAAGGCTCTGTACGGGCTACACTAAGCTCCTTAACCTTGGTATGAGAAGCTCTCCAATTACCTGTTAAAGCATGGTTTTCGCAGGGGTGTGATTGACTGCATGTTGTTTATCAAAGAGAAAGATGGAGATTTACTAATGGTGCAGATTTATGTGGATGACATAATCTTTGGTTCACGAAACGAAGAATTATGTAAAGAATTTGAATCTGTGATGAAGGCAGAATTTGAAATGAGTGCAATAGGAGAGATGAAGTTCTTCCTATGTTTACAGGTGGATCAGACAGCTACTGGCTTTTTTTGCACCAGACTAAGTATGTTGGAGACATTCTAAGTCGATTTATATGGAAAATGTCACTGTTGCCGGTACCCTCTTGCCACAAACCATGATGTGGCACCAGATGATAATGGGGATTTGGTGGATGCCACTATGTATCGTGGGATGATCGGATCTCTCATGTATCTCACTGGCTCGCGTCCAGATATCATGTACGCCACATGTCTATGCTCCAGATATCAAGCCAAACCAAAAGTAAATCATCTCATCAGGGTTAAAAGGATTCTTCGTTATCTAAAGGGTACTCCAACACTGGGGTTGTGGTATCCTCATGATGATGACTTTGAGCTAATAGCGTATAGTGATTCTGACTATGGTGGCTATAAGATGAACTTTAAGTCAACATCAGCAGGGTGTCAGTTCTTTAGAAGGAGTTTAGTCACTTGGCAATGCAAGAAGCAGACATCTGTTGCTTTGTCAACATGTGAAGCTGAATACGTTGCTGCTGCAAGTTGCTACTCTCAGATCATTTGGATTCAACAGCAAATGAGAGACTACGGTTTTCAATTTTCTAATACCCCTATTTTTGTTGATAATTCTGCTGCCATAGCTGTAACTAAAAATCCTGTTCAACACCCTAAAACAAAACACATCGGCATAAAGTATCATTTCATATTTGTTTTCTATGAAAAACAATTAATTGATGTGGTTAAAATAAACACGGATTTTCAACGCGCCGACAACTACACTAAACCGTTTGATAAACCCAGATTTTTCTATCTGTTAGAGGTCAACGGCGTGAAAAAGAAAAGTGACGTCATTCTAGAAGAGACAAATGCTTAGTCCAACACTTGTTTAATTTCTTTTTCTTTTTCTTTTTCTTTTTCTCTTTCTTTTTATTTTCTTTAATTTATCTTATTTCAATTTCCTGTCTTAAAAATCCAAAAACACAAAAATATTTTTGGTTTTAGAATTTTAGGAGGACACCGCTAGGGTTTTTGGTGGCAGGCCGGTTCAAACGGTCACGGTTAGGGCTTGCGGTCATATTTTGGCCCCTAACCGTGACTGCAAGGCCTTGTTGTCACGGTTTAGGGTGGTACTACCCGTGACCTCGTGACAACAAAATGACAAAATGGCCTGATAAAGTTGAAAAGCGGTCACCAAACCGTCACGGTTTGGCGTAACCGTGACCTCTAGGGTACGAGGTTCTCAGTTTAAGGTACGAAGTAGACGTGATTTTGACAGAAGGCCGGGAATCACGCCATGAACCGTCACGTGGAGGCCAAACCATGACGGTTTGTGCACCAGATTTTCACCTTAAATACCTTTCCTCTGATTTTTTTTCCTCTACACATCTCATTCGAATTTTTTCATTTGAGCTTTCATTCATCCAACACTCGAGATTTTTCAGCCTTCGTCATTCTAAAAACACGTTAATTTGAAAACAATGTCGGGTTCGGGAGATCATTATCAAAAGCCGAAGCTTCCAGATTTGAATGAGGTGCCACATATCGAAGATTTGAACCAGGTTGAACTAGTATATGTTTTATTATAACTTAATATTTGAAATATCTAACCATTATCTTTTTAGGAATATTACGTATACGGAGTCACCCTCCATGGGGGGAGGAGGAAACCAACCCGTCGAACACATTTACTCAAGAGGCGTACAACTCTTTATTTGGACTGACAGGTTACGGTGAAGGGTACAGATATCCCCCTTGCAATTCTTACGGGCATGCCCCAAACACGTATCACTCACAAATAGAGCTGGATTACGGACATCCCCCGTACCAGTCAGAACTAGAAATTACACATGTGTCGTATACTTTTAATAGGAATGACACAAAACACGTACCACTCACAAACAGACTTGAAACAAAAGGTTATGTCGTCTCCCAATCCTCAAGTAAAGAAAAAATTGTTTAAGAAAGTATTTGACTCTTTGTTTAAGAGCAAGTCAAAACTTAAAGAACCTGAGGTGCGTCATGACCGACGTGGTCGTCCAAATATTAAGGAGCAACAAAGAAGAGCGGATTCCATATATCACAGTATGAGGCTGCTAGACACAGCTCCTATACTTCCTCACAACAAACTATGCCTGACCCGGCGAGGCATAGCTCATATACCCCTCAGTTTAAAATGCCCAACGACGGTTCTAATCAGGCAAAGGCTGCTTCAAATGTACCGATTACAGGAGCTGGCCTAGGGTTTCCTTTAACATTAAAACCAAAGGACGTGATAAAATTTATGAAGTTTAAGGATCAGCTGCCCCAATGGATTCACGGGTACGATTCGACTATAAAAGATGTGCGGCCTGATGGTAACTGTGTTTTTCGGGCGATCGCGGTGGCTTTAGGGAAAAAGCAAAATGAATGGGAATGGGTTAGGCGTCAAATGTTGTCGGAGATGGACAGAAACATGTGGTATTGGCGGAGCAATTTGAACCGCGAGTTGCCTGGCTATTATGATTCTGTTCGTAATAGCTTAAATTGGTTTGGCACGACTCAACCCGCACCCGATACCCATTGGCTAACTTTTCCGGCCCATGGACTCGTAATTGCGGAAACATTCACTTGTATTGTGCATCTTATTTCTTCATTTGGCAGCCAGACATGGTTCCCGCTGAGAACAGCCCCAGAGCCATTATTCACCTATCCAGTTGTCGCACTTGCTCATGTTAACCAATGTCACATTATTTGCATACAATTGGAAGGGGATTACCCAATGCCCAGTGTGGGCTATCATTGGCCGAGATTGGCATATCAACAAGCACTAGAATGGCAAAATATGTATGAGGATCGTATAAATAATTACGTTAGAATAACGGATCGTCATAGAGGCACCAATGCCTCTTGTAAGTTATCATTTTCCGATACTTTATCATATTAATGAAGATCCCTTTGATGATGATGATGATGATGATGATGATGATGATGATGATGATGATGATGATGATGATGATGATGATAAAAATAATAGTACAAATAATAATAATAGTAACAATAATAATAATAATAATAATAATAATAATAATAATAATAATAATAATAGTAATAGTAATAAAAGAAATAATAATAATAATAATAATAATAAAAATAATAATAATAATAGAAATAATAATAGTAATAATAATAATAATAATAATAATAATAGTAATAATAATAATAATAATAGTAATAATAGAAATAATAATAATAATAGAATAAATAATAATAGTAATAATTTTAAAGTTAATAATAATAATAATAATAATAGTAGTAATAATAGAAATAATAATAATAATAGAAGAAATAATAATGTTAATAAATTTAAAATAATAATAATAATAATAATAATAATAATAATAATAATAATAATAATAATAATAATAATAATAATAGTAATAATAATAAAATATTAAATCAAACAGGAAGATAAACTGTCACGGTTTGACCAAACCGTGACGTTTAGGGTTTGCCAACGGTCACGGTTAGGTCTAACCGTGACCTCTTTTCGGGCGCATGGCACTTGTAAAAGGTCACGGTTAGGGTTAGGGAAAAAGGTCACGGTTAGGGCAAACCGTGACCGTTTGCCTAATTTTCTAATATTTTACTAATTAAATAATTTTATAAAAAATACACACTTGAACCGGTGGTTGTGGGTTTCGAGCCCACACCACTCCCCTGTTGCCCTACCGTCTTAACCGGTCGGGACGGGAGTGGTTTGCTGATAGGTATAGACATATATGTTCTTTTAAAATAATCTGGACCAAAAGGTCATGGTTTGGGCAAACCGTGACCCCTTTGTTCACATGTGGCGTTGTGGAATGAAGCTGTCACAGCTTGTTGACACAAAGTGTCACGTGGTGGTCGAACCGTCATAGCTTGCTGACAAAAGAGGTCCGGTTTGGTCTAACCGTGACCTTTTGGAGTTCCCTAATCCTACACATTAACCATTTATGATCATTTACGTATATCAAATCGGATATTTTTTTCATGAACATACACACACAACATATATATACAATAAGAACAAATACACTTTGTAAACATACATACAAACATGCGTACGTGAACAAACCGTAACGTTTTAATGATAACCTAAACAATCTTATCGGGAACATATCGACATATATGCACCTTATATTTTATAAACCAATGTTCAAACATACATAATAAATTCTAATAATAATAACAATAATGATAAATAATAATAATAACAATAATAATAATAATAAAATTTAATAGTAATAATTTTAAAGTTGATAATACTAATTATAATAAAAATTAACAGTATTATTTTGTGTATTCAGAAACTAAAAGGTTACGGTTAATAATAATGATAATAATAATAATAATAAGAATAATAATAATAATAATAATAATATAATATTAATAATAATATAATAATAATAATAATAATAATAATAATAATAATAATAATAATAATAATAACAATAATAATAATAACAATTATACAAAAAAAGGGAAGAGGTCATGTGGAGGCCAAACCGTGACCTCTTGAGATATTTTTTTGAATCTGATTTCCCCTCGATTAGTGCACCTACCCCTCGAGCACTGTTTGTAAGAGGTCACGTGAAGGCCAAACCGTGACCTCCTGTCTGTAAGAGGTTACGTGGAGGCCAAACCGTGACCTCATGGTTACTCGTTTCATCTTCAACCGTTCGCACACCCCCATTTCACCACACAACCACAACCATTTCACCACCACAATCCTCCCAACGTTTCACCTCCACCGCCTCCAAACCGTCACCTGAGCCCTCCCCGTGACACCGCCGCCGCTCACCACCACCTTCCACCACCACCACCGCCGCCGTGAATCCACCATGTTCCACCACCACCACCGCCGCTCACCATCTTCCACCACCACCGCCGTGAATCCACCATCTTCCACCACCACCACCGCCGCTCACCATCTTCCACTACCACCACCGCCGCTCACCATCTTCCACCACCACCGCCACTCAACATCTGCGCACCACCACCGCCGCTGCACCACCGCCGCTGCAACACCGCCGTCACACCACCACCGCAGCAACACCGCCGTCACACCACCACCGCCGCAACACCGCCGTCACACCACCACCGCCGCTACATTATCGTTTTCGGTACGTAATTTTCTGCTTTAATCCATAGAGGTAAACATAGATTTGATAGGTTTTCTTAAATAGATTTGATAGGTTTTCCCAATTAGATTTGATAGGTTTTCCCAAATAGATTTGATAGGTTTTCCCAAATAGATTTGATAGGTTTTCCCAAATAGATTTGATAGGTTTTCCCAAATAGATTTGATAGGTTTTCCCAAATAGATTTGATAGGTTTTCCCTTGTAGATTTGATAGGTTTTCCCAAATAAATTTGATAGGTTTTCCCTTATAGATTTGATAGGTTTTCCCGTATGTGTAGCGTAGATTGTCGACAGTTTATTATTATTATTAGAAATAATTATAAATAATAGTAATAATAATAGTTATAATAATAATAGTAATAGTAATATTAATAATACTAATAGTAATAATAATAGTAATAATAGTAATAATAATAATAGTAAATAATAATAATAATAATAGTTATAATAGTAATAGTAATAATAATAGTAATAATAGTAATAATAATAATAGTAAATAATAATAATAATAATAGTTATAATAGTAATAGTAATAATAGAAATAATAATAATAGAAATAGTAAATAATAATAATAATAATAGTTATAATAGTAATAGTAATAATAAATAATAATAATAATAATAATAGTTAAATAATAATAATAATATATAATAATAATAATAATAGTTATAATAGTAATAGTAGTAGTAGTAATAATAATAATAATAATAATAGTAGTAGTAGTAGTAGTAGTAGTAGTAGTAGTAGTAGTAGTAGTAGTAGTAGTAGTAGTAATAATAATAATAGTACTAATAATAAGAATAATAATAATAAGAATAATAATAATAGTAATAATACTAATAGTAATATTAATAATAATAATAATAGTATACATAATAATAATAATAATAGTAATAGTACCAATAATATAATAATAATAATTAACCGTCAACCTTTAATTTTATAAACATTGTAAATAATGATAAATACGTTTTTTTTTCGCAGATATGGATGCCGACGATGCTTTTATTCCCGGCATTGATGACTGCCAGTTTTTACAGTTCGAGCAGGGAGTACACCGTACGAGCGCTTCAGGACCCTGAGAGCACGAGTGCCGGCACCGGGGACCGTCCTGTCGGAGGACTTCTTACAGCTCGTTGAGAGAGGGACCGTTTTTTTGAGATTATCGGCGAGGACGGCCCGTGGGAGCAGCTGTTCCGGATGAGCGACGATGCCCATCGAGAGCTGACCGTGGAGTTCTACTGCACCTTCACAATCCGTCCACGTGAGCTGGGACTTGCGGAGCTGGACGAGGAAGACATAGCGGACGGTCGTGCGCCCGCGGAGGTTTCTTTCCAGTTGTTCGGCCACCTCCACCGCATGTCACTTCGGCGGTTCACTGTCGTCAGCGGCCTCTACACGGAGGTGGAGGTCGGACAGCCGATGTACACCACGGCCTTGATCCGCGGGGCCGACGACTCCGATCAGGTCTGGTGGCCTGCCATTGGCGACGGACCGTACGGTGGTGATACAAGGTCATCTCATATACGAGACCCTCTGTATAGATACATTCACCGACTCATCGCCACGTCCATCGCCGGTCGTGGGGCGGGACCGACAGGGTCAACGCCGCCGACCTTTTTTTTTCTTCGGTGTGTACTCACACACCGACATTGCCACCTCGCGCATGCCCTCGCTGATTATTTTGCTAGTTATTATCATCGGCAGTCGCGAGGGGCGTTAGTGGGCGGGAACATCGTTTCCCAGATCGCTCGGGGCTTGGGGTATACCTCCGATTCCTGTGCGCGTGGCCGCCCGGACCACCGCCACTGGGATGAGGATCGTTCGGAGGTTCCCCGACGGCACGTGGCACCTGCTCAGTAGATACCATGAGCTCGTGCCATGGGTGCCCGAGCCGTTGGTGGACCCCCCCCCCCGAGCTGGCGGGGGCTGAGGTCCACCTTCAGGATGCCCACGAGCCCTTGGCGGCAGGGAGGATCAGCCCATTCCCTCACCGCATGACCAGGACCCGCCCCAGTATCCTCAGCGCGTGTACCATGTCGTGCGATTGCCTGCTCATGTTCTTGATATGCTTCAGGACACACGAGACAGGGTCACGAGGCTGGAGGATATGTTGGACTGGGTCATCTAGCGCATGTTCGCCGACTATGCCGCCTCCGGTACGCCGTTGTTGTCACAGCCACCGAGGCGGCTAGGCCATGACGGTGCTGGCCCATCCGGCGCGGGCGGGTCTGGTCAGGGCAGCGATCCGGGGATGTTGGATTAGATAGGTATTTTGTTTGTATTTTATTTCTTTTTGTATGTAAAAACTCGTATATATATATATATATGTGCAGTTTCAGTTATGATGACTTGTATATTTGGTTGTGTTTGTTTGGTTGTGTTTCTTTGTTTGTTTGTTTTATATTTGTAATGTTGATAATGTTAATTGTATATGTTTGATAACAACTGATTTTTACGATTTAGGTTAACCATGTGATAAAATAACAACCAACTTGTTTACTAAATAATTAAACACAAAAATTACTTGTACTATGATAATTTAATAATAAACACAAAACACAAACACGTATGTTACGATTAGGTTAACCGTGTGATAAAATAAAAATAAAATCAAACTAGTGTGATTACTCAAATTTAGAAAATATATATACAATATGTCTGTATAATGACAACCGATTTTTACAAACTCGTAAATAAATTAAACACAAAACCGTCACATTAATAATAAATAAATACGTGTAATAAGATAAATTATTAATAAACACAAAACACAAACTTGTGAGTTACGATTAGGCTTAAACGAGTGATAAAATTAAAATAAAAACAAAGTGATATGAAAAAAAATATAAAAAATATAGGCAATATGTCACGGTTTGGCCAAACCGTGACATATAGCCCCCAAAACCCTAACTGCACACAATCAATTCCCCATTAATTACACACCCAATCATTGTTAACGGATCCCCAGATCTAACTGTCACGGTTAGGCCTCACCGTGACAGTTAGGTCTCACACCTGATTGAACGGTTACAGGGAGGCCTAACCGTGACCGTTTGAATCTGTTTTTAACAGGAAACTACGGTGTGTGCATAATTCCCGTAGTTTAGTTTCAGTATTTATTTACTTAAAAAAAGGGGGGGAGGGCAGATAAGCTAAAATGGCAAAAACAACAAATTTAAGAATGTGATTCAACACTATGGAAAGTGATGGTACACAGGCGTCGAGTTACTTGGAACACCAAAAAGATTTTCAATTTTTGCAATTTTAGTTTAATTAAATCACAGAAAATTATTAGTCAGAGAAGTCTAAGTCTAACAAATTGGGAAAATGATAGTACGCTTGTTTGTTAATGTAATTACATGGAGAAAGTCGATCTAGGGAGGTGCTAGTTCATTATACGATGTGTCGGTAGATTCAACACAATAGACTAGTAGACATCATTGGTGATTTATCTTAAAATAAAATCAATCAACATGTTGTGGGTTCCCATAGTTTCCCTGGTTTGCACAATCAATCAGTTTCCAACAAGGGGTGAGGAGCAATTAAATGCCACAAATATGTGCAAAGACCTGAAAAACAGAGCAAAAGATGACAAAAGTCACTGCTGAAATGTATATTATTGTATACTACTCTAAGAAGAAGATAAGTCTTACGCCTCTCTGTTGTGCGATGGAACTGACCTGAGGCCTTGCATAACCTATCCGTTCTAAGAATTCATTGTTGTTTGCGCCTCTCTGTTGTGCGATGGCACTGACCTGAGGCTTAGCATCTCTTTGAAAGCTCTTAGAACCAAAATCTTCTTATTCCCTAGACTGCTCAAAAATCTCCTAAGGAAGATTGATTACAATATACTAGTGGGACACACAAATACTTGTTGATCAAATTCACCTAATTAATCACTGATGTGTGTCAAAAATCTGTGTATGGATTTAAGTGGACAAGTATAATGACAATCATTGTGGCTGCACTGCCTGATGTTCAAAATCAATGTGTGTTACATAACAGATCAAGCATGATTTCCAGTTAGCGCTTAGAAGTCTCAGATGAATGAGAAACTGTGATATGTAAATATGTTTGTTTCAATTTCAATATATCTATAAAAGTTCCAAGTAAGTGCGCTTATGCCTGTCTGATTCCATATGAATCTGCCATAGAAATGACGTCAATGCTAATAGGTTGTTCTGCTCAGGGGGAGAATCATTTTAAAATGATTGTTAAAGTGTTTTAAACCCTACCCTAACAAAATCACAAAAACATGTTTAATTTTGTTACTTAGTTTAGTTTCCTCATTTTTCAAGTTTTACGTATAGTGTGTAAGTGTCGGACTGTGCTACGAGATTCATCTCTGTGAATGTCACAAAATGAACTTAACGTAAATCTTGAATCACTTGTTTCTGAAAAAGTAAAAGGATCACGTCTGAGGTGATTGGGTGGATAAATGGATCACGTCTGAGGTGATCGGGTGGATAAATGGATCATGTCTGAGGTGATCAGGTGGATAAATGGATCACATCTGAGGTGATCAATGGGTTCTTTAAGTTAAAGTGGTCAGTCTGAGATGATCGTATGCTCAAAATGTTCTATCAACTTTTAAAAGGAGCTAAGGGTCAAATGGTCATAAAGTCAAAGTTCATAAGTATGAGCCATTCGCACGACTGGACCATGAATATGGACCAGTGGTACGATAGGACCATAAGGTTGAACTCAATCGCACGATTGGAGGTGACCGACTATGACAGTCGCACGAATGACCCTCAATCGCACGATTGGAGGTGACCGACTGTGACAGTCGCACAAATGACCCTCAATCGCACGATTGGTGGTGACCGACTGTGCCAGTCGCACGAATGACCCTCATTCGCACGAATCAAGTATGCGACTAGGTTCAATCGCACGACCTAAAGTCATCCTAGTATAAATAGAGGGGGAGTCGGTCACAGTCGTTCATTCATTCAAATCACCCTTTTAGATGCACGACACAAACCCCCTCTGCCAAAATTTCATTTGATTGACTTAAACCATTGTTTGACATATTCTGACGATCTGTATTGATACTACAAGTAATGCGCAACGATGTTCGACCTCAAAGATCAGAAATATACGTTCAAATGACCGAACATAAGATCTAACTAGAACCGAGACTTAGCTTAACAAATAAACCACTAAAACTAAGATTCTTGATCAAATAAAAGTTATTAGAAGCTTAGTCGGACACATGCGAACCTAATGAGCCAATCCACAACGTTTAACATCAAGTTTTGCTCGAAAATTGAATTTGAATGGACAAACCGTCTGTCATGCGAATGGACATCCGGATGAACTTCAATCGCACGACTGAGCTATGCGAATGGCTCAATCGCATGACTGAGAGAGACGAATTGCACATTCACACGACTGAACCATACGTATGAGTTCAGTCGCACGACTGAGATAAACGCAAGAAAGATCATACGTCTAAGCCCAATCGCATGACTCAGTCGTACGTATGAGCTCATTCATACGACTAGATCTCAGTCGCACAGTCTATGAGCACGACTACATCTCAGTCGCACAGTTCATTCGCACGACTGAACAAAATTTTCAAGTTCATTAAATCAAACTGTTACTCTTTGACACTTACTAACGTTTATTTACTATGTGTCACAGATGGCGAGTCGGTGGACGATGAGCACAAAGCACAATATTTGTGCTCATCTTGACCTGTCTTCCCGCAACGCAGCGGAGTTTGCCAGTATTATTACCTTTCTACGGCGATCGAGGATTTTCAGAGCTATCTCGACACCGTGCACACCATATAGATCAGTACAGCAGGCTTTTCTGGGAAAGCGCTGCAGTAGACAGATCCTCTGAGCCCCATCGTATCAGGAGCTCCATTTTTGGAGAGGATATAGAGATCACTGAGGAGGATTTCAGGACTGTTCTAGAGTTCGGGGATGACACTGATTGCCCCACACGATTGCATCCCCTGACAGTTCGAGGATGCTTCCTGAGAGCCAAGTACTCTGGGGACATCAACGCATGTGTGCTCAACAAAAGCAACCTGTGCCCCCAGTTCAAGTACTTGGCACATGGGCTGCTGAGATGCATAGCTTCTCGTAAGGGAGGCTTTGACGAGCTTTCTGGTCAGATGCAGAACGCCTATGTGGCATTGGTGCTAAACCACCCTTTCAGCTTCTCGAGGATGATCTTCACCTATCTGGTGGAGAACATTGAGGCTAAGGGCAAAGATAGCTTCTGCATGTACCCTCGATTCATGTAGATGATCATTGATCAGAAGCTCCCGTCATTGCCCAAGGAGAATGAGGATCTTGAAGTCCTTGAGGTGATGGATGACACCACCCTCAGGACGATGAGGGTGTACCGCGGTAAGCAGGGAAAGCCCCCGGTAAGGAGACTGTTTGGACATCTGGCACGTGAAGACTATGTGGCGCCAGCAAGGAGGAGGTGGCGCCATGACGATAGCGATTCAGATGTCGAGCAAATAGCCTACCCTCCAACGACTGAGATAGTGATGATCACGATACAGATCAGGGAGGAGACGGTCAGGCTGAACCCGAACCAGCTCCTATTCACCTGACTTTCAGCCTGATGAGGAGGAGGAGTCAGACGAAGAGCCTCTGGTACGAACGGTGGGAAGCCGTGTCGTAGCCACTGAGAGGGGCGTGAGGGTGGTTGGTGGACGCCAGGGTGGGTCTGGGGAAGCTACTTCAGATCCATCATACACCCCAGACCAGCCCCGTAGCCAAGGGGGAGCCTCCGGGTCAAAGGGGACTCGAAAGAAGAGGATGGCTCAGCCTTTTGGGAAGAAGGGGAAGCGGCCGAGATTCACACTGCATACCACCACCTCTACCACTTCAGCCACCACCTCTACCATTATACCACCCACTACCACTACACCACCCACCACCACTACTCCCCCTTCCACAGCTACACCAGATTCCTCTCCACCCATTCATTCACCACCTCCCATATTCACCACAGCCACTGCTGCCACCACCAGCCACCAAGCCGGACCATCATCCCATTCCACATTCCCCACCGGATCTACTCTACCCTCAATTGGGGTAGAAGAACAATTGTCAGCACTAAACAGAATGGTGCTGAAGCTGTTAGCCACTGATGAAGAAAAGACTGCACAACTACGTCAGCTGGTGGAGCTCAATGCTTCCCAAGCTTAGCAGATCTCACAGCAGGCACAGCAGATTGCTCAACTCCAAGAGCATAAGGAGGAGTCTGCCAAGAAGCTGGAGGAGTTGGAGGCTGCTAACCAGAAGATCATGCTCAAACTCAAAGGATCTAAGGATGAGCCTCTGAAGATTGGTGAAGGAGATGATGATGAGGATGATTATGAAGATGATGACAGTGATGATGATGATGTGAGTGGTGAGGAAGAAGCAAGAGGGAGTCAGGGTGATGATAAGGACGATGAAGGAGATGCAGCTGCATCTGCCTCTGCTCATGGTCAAGAGCAACGAACGAAGAAAAGGCAAGACCAAGGAGCATCGTCATCTTCACCACCTACCTCCCCATCTACAGAAGACCCAGCCATGATTCAAGGCAAAATTACAGATTAAATGTCTATATGTTATTAAACTTTTGTACTTGAAATCATGTATTAATGTTAATTTAAATAAATAAATGAAAAGTTGAACTGTCATGTGTTATGTGCATAATGTATACTAACTCTTTATGGGTTTGTCTATTTCTTTAACAGGTTCAACTAAACAGGATGACGAGCATGATGTGGTACCCCTTCGACAAATCAAGACTCAATTGACAATGATTCTTGATTTGCAAGGGATTGTACATCGCTCAGTCAGCTACACACCTGAAGAGGAAGAGATCATCCATGATTTAATAGATGAACAAATTGCCAAAATGTTCAGTCTAAATCCGGATGAATTAGTGAAGGATGCTCCCGAAGTCGACGTAGTCAGTGATGAAGAACTACAAGATGTTGATGAGGTGGAGATCGAGGATGTGACTGCTGACCATTATCCCCAGTATACTAACGCCGAAGGCGAGGTTCTACCAGATCTGGGAGAAACATTTGGCAGCAGTGCATTCGATAAAGTTGAAGAAAAGATAGCTGAAAAGGAAGCTACAGAAGAAGTTCCTCAGGCGGATGATGCTGATCTAGCAAACAAAAAGGCTAAGTGGGCAGCCTACCTGGAGGAAATGAGGAAACAGCAGGAGCCTGTAAAGTCTAACGCCTACACCAAGCTCTACAAAGTAAAGAAGCATCAGAAGGTGTCTGGCAAGATCATAAGCTGGGCATATTTTGAGGACTTAAACGTATATGCTGTAAAGAGAGAGAAGAGAATAGAGTATTTCAGATTCCCACATGATCTGAAAACTCTCCCTACATTTGAGCTAAACCGATTTGCTAACTTGAACCTGCTTTATGCAGTTCCCGGAAAGAAATCGGGATGGTTCGAGAAGGCAATGAAAAGGGAATACCATATGAGGTGGGTCAACTTTAAACCTAAATAGCCCAGAAGGTTCATTCATAAGATAGAGGTTGACCCTACCTCAGGAAGACCAAAGGTAGTCTTGAAATGGCACCCTCCGCGCACAATGTCACGTATACCTTTGAGGGAGATGCCACAAGACTTTACACCCCATTTTAAATGCTGGTATTATGACTGGCGCACTGGAGAGGCCGTCATAGTTTTGGATCGGGAGGGATCGGTGGAGACAATAAGGGTGTTTGACCCAATGTGGCTCATAAACTTGTCTGCATCTGATGTTTATACATTGTACAAATGACCACTATTTTTTGATACGCAGGATATCATGTAAGCACTTCAGTTTCAACATGTTATACGCTTATGCTTTGCACTTGATATCCATGCTGGGGTTTCAAGAGAAGAAAGAGTCAAGAGATACGAAGAGTTTACAAAGGAGGTCAAAGAATAGATAGAACTAGGTCCAAGGGGGAGTTTGTTGGTACACATGTCCGTAGTTCTAGTTCTAGTATGCTTAAATGTAAATGACTTTCATTTTGTTACATTGATGTAATGTTTTGATATATGTAATGAAAACTCTTTGTTGAATGTTTAATGGTTATTGAATGTTATATCTATTTATATTATTATTTATTACAAGCTTACATGAACATGTTATATGGGTTTACAGTTGTTAGACATAGTTCTGTATCGTTAAAGGTTCAGAAATGTGTTTAACTAAGGCATATGATCCAGTCGCATGACTGGACCATGCAAATGGGCCAGTCGCATGATTGAACCAGGTGATTGAGCCAAACGCACGATTGAGTCATAAGACTGACTCAGTCGTCCGAATGAATCAACCATGTGGGTCAGTCGTACGTATGAATGGATCGTATGACTCAGTCACACCACTGAGCCATACGCATGGCTCAGTCTCGTACGTATGAATGGATCGTATGACTCAGTCACACGACTGAGCCATACGCATGGCTCAGTCATACGAATGAAGATTGTAACCTATAAACACCACTTAATTCATGGAAAAACAAAACACTTCGAGAATTCACAACCCTAGCCATCCAAGAGCGTCCAAGTCGTCCCTTCCAACTTCATAGAGAGTTCCTGATCATTGCTAATCAATTCTTAACGTTTTCTAATCGTTAGTTTTGATCGGTTTAACGTTCTCCCTGATTGGATCGCCAATCAAATAGGATTCCACACTATTTGATCTGGTTTCACAAAGTTTTGGTTACTACCAGTTCCTACTCGATCCAAACACGCCTTAACAAGCTTCATGCGCCTGCATAGTGTTAAAGTGCCTAACACTTAGAAAATTTTTCTGAATTTTTGAGAAATCAGATTTTTAGGATTTTGAACATAGTTTGATCTAAGGCTTATGTATGCCTAGTTTATGCATAGTTATGCCTTGTTCTTATATTCATTATGTATATTGATGTATAACTTTACGTAGTGTGTTTATAATGATAAACGTAAAGTATTATCATTGAAAAAAGTGGTAAGGTTAATGATAATGAAAGTGGAACATAAAGAACGAATGAAAGAAAGGCTTGAATGCAGAATGAAAGGAGGAACATAACTCATGAGAGTTGTCAGCTCAACTGTGTGTATTATAGCATGTGATTTTGGCTAACCCATGAGGGTTGACACATAGGGGGATTAGTCTTGTTGACTGATCCATAGTACGAAACAGGATCCTTGACACTCGACCCCGGAAATAGGCTTTGTGCCCGAAATGGTGGCTTCGGGCCATGGGCTTTATGCCACGAAATGATGAGGCTTTGTAGAATGGTGGCTTAGAGCAATGGGCTTTATCCCGAATAGAAATGAGGCTTCGTGCCTGGAATGGTGGCTTTGTGCCACGGGCTTTGTGCCAAATAGTAATGAGGCTTTGTGCCCCGAAATGGTGGCTTTGACCCAGGGCTTTGTGCCAAATAGTAATGAGGCTTGTGCCTGGAATAGTGGCTTCGGGCCACGATAGGGGGAAAAGCTTGACAGGATCTAGAATTAGTACGAAACAAGCGAAATGATAGAGTACGAAATGAATGATTATGAAAGATAATGAAAAAGTACGAAATGAACAATTATGAAAGATACTGATAAAGTATGAAATGAACGAATATGTGAGATAATAAATGAAGAATAAGGTTATGTCTTGTTGTATGTACGATGAATTCTTACATACGAAAGTAAAGAAAGTATTTTGTTAAGAAAGAGTATTATCTTATATGAACCGTATAAAGTATTTTAATACTTTAAAACTAGAACTCACTCAGCAACGCTGACTTTTATGCATTTTTCAATAGGCGGGTAATGTTGCTGAGGATGGCACGTGGGGTGGCTACACGGTAGGCAGGACTGGCTCCATTCAAGCATAATAATATTGTTGTTTTGCAATGCAAATGAATGAGGCTTTTGTAATTTAACAATGTTGTATTGCTTAACAATAGCATTTATCAATGAAATGAATGGTTTTTGATAATTTATTTCCGCTGCTTATTATATGAATTATATATTAGATATGAAATGATGTGATAATTATCCAACTGTGAGGTGCCTGGGAACGGGGCCTTACAGATGCACACAGGGTCAATCATTGTGATTGATGGGACCCTTGTGGCATGCCCTTGGTGACTGCGTCAGCTTCGTGCACAATATTCGAGGTCTATTTATAGACCTCAGGCCCACCATCAGCTTCGTGCATAATGTTTGGGGTATTGCACATTGGTCCGGATGAAAGGGAAAGATGGCATGCACAAGGTGACTAGGTCAGCTTCATGCACAATGTTCGGGGTATTGTACATCGATCCGTATGAAAGTAAAAGATGATGAATAGTACGAAATGAAAGTATGTGTATGAAAGTAAAAGATAATGAAAAGTAGGAAACGAAAGTATGCGTATGCTGATGAAATATAACAATGAAAGTATGAAAGAACAAAATGAACAATGATTATTGTCTGGATGTACGTATGATGTGTGCTCACATACAAAAGTAATTGTATTTTATTCAAGAAGTATATTTTCGTGTATAAAACACATAAGGTATTTTAATACTTCTAAAACTAGAACTCACTCAGCAACGCTGACTTTTATGCATTTTTAGTTGGCAGTTATATTTTGCTGAGGATGGCACATGGGGAGGCTACTCGGCAGGGCAAGACTGGCATCCATTCACGCATAATATTACTGTTATTTTGTAATTCAATTAATCGATGCTTTTGTAACTTATGAACAATATTGTATTGCTCAACAACAGTAATTATCAATGAAACGAATGAATGGTTCTCGTTAACTTAATTCCGCTATGATATTGCTTTATGAAATATGTATTGTTTTTATATAATAATGCTGTGATTATCCAACTGTGAGGTCTCCGGGAACGGGGCCTTACACCATTTAATGCACATTGAATGAAAATGCATTTAATACTGGTATGTTGAATGTCATGCCAAATTAACTGATTCTTCTTGTTTGTTACTGACTTTTGAACATGTTTACTAAGTTATAATATATTTCAAGTTATTTTCAACATTTTCAAAGATCAAATATCAGTTTTTGTATGATTTTGGCATGAACATCATGACTGAACATGAATCTGATGAACCCTTAATTAAATTACATCAAACCAACATTTAATAAACATTCGACTAAGGTTATAAAACATATATTTAGTGTTTGATTTGTTTTAAAACATCAAAAGATTCGAGTTTTGATTTCGATTTGATGTTCGACCTAGTTTGAGCAATGTCTGAATTCAAATCACAAATCAAGATGTTTTAATGGATGTTTGATGATTAGAATCATGTTGTTATACCTATTTGATTCTGAATAAGAAGAACAATCAAATAATTTGGTTTAGAATTGAACAGGTGTTTAAGAGTTTAGTAGAATTTTGAACTTTTGAAATTGTTAATTTTCTCACTTTCACTCGTGATGAATGAAAAAATTACAAGTGTTAGACTATATATACAATGGACAAACTGTGCGTCCGTTGTTTATACAGTGTGTGTGTGCGCTGTGTAAAAACAGTATCCTAAAATTAAATTTTAAGTGTCCACTTTGGATTACTCATGCGCTGTGTGAACAGTGTCCGTTATACACTTTTAAACTTGTACGATGTGGACCCCTTTGACTGTTTCTGAGTGTTTTCACAATGGATGAAAATTTGTTCATGCATTGTACAAATTGGTTGATGGCTTAAAATTCACAACTGATGACTAAAAGGGCATTGTGCAAATTGGTTGATGGCTTAAAATTCACAACTGATGACTAAAAGTCATACGCTGTGGACTTTTGAGAGTGTTTGGTTGCTCACAGCGGATGGACATTTTTTCATGCGCTGTGGACTTTTGAAAGTTTTTTTGGCTGTTCACATCGGATGAACATTTGTTCATGCACTGTGGACTTTTGAAAGTTTTTTTTGGTTGTTCACACTGGATGAACGTTTGTTCATGCACTGTGGACCCTTGAAAAAATGTTTTGTTTTATCTTACACAGCGGATGAGCATTTGTTCAAACACTGTATAGACTTTGTTTGTTCAGATGATATTCACACCGAATAAACAATTGCTCATGCACTGTGAAATGTTATTGTATTCACAATGGATGCCATACCAACATCATCCGATGTGGACATGTTTGTTTATCCGTGTTGGTCCATTTGATCGGTTTTTCAGTGCAGAAAATAGTTTGAATCATTCAATACCAATCACAAACAACTCACACGAAGATTTAATGAACTCAAGAAGACCAAAAAGTATTCAAAGATGATCCAATAAGCAACAATACACAAAGAAATGAAAAAAGCTTAATATATTCAACAAACTCCTGCTTACAGTAGCCTCTTGGAACAGAAATATTCGATTAGGGTTGCTAGTATATCTTGAGGAGGATATACTCCTGAACAGAAATATTAAAAATTGATGAGAGCTTCAGTTTAATGCTTTAGCATAGCAGAGAAGATCATCTAGGCGTGTTGATGAGAGCTTCAGGTCAATGCCACCGCATAGCAGAGAAGATCATCACTCCAGGTCAATGCTTTCGCATAGTAGAGGAGATAAACACACATCTTTTCCTATCTAATGTATGCATGTATATACAATAATGGGCTATTGAGATTATTTAACGTTTAACTTAGAGGGCATTATCACCAAGTCACCATCCCAGTGGGAAACACCATAAGCTTCACATCGATAACCTAATCCCAAAAGTAAACTCAGGTACAGGTGCAAGACAGGAATAATGGGCTATTGAGATTATTTAATGTTTGACTTAGAGGGCATTATCACCGAGTCACCATCGCAGTGGGAGTCACCATAAGCTTCACATCGATAACCTAATCCCAAAAGTAAACTCAGTACAGGTGCAAGACAGCAATTAGCAACTCTCAACCAAGTTTTAGACAAGACTTGTATCTTTGTGCAGACCAAAATATCATGAGGATAATCCTTATTACTGAGTTATGATCTTTAATTTGACTGCATGATCACTTGTTTACTTCGTTTTTGGGATGAGTCTACCATGCATATCCCAGCATAAGATGTTCCCCTCTTTCTTACTTCATTTTCTTGAATTCCTGAGCAAATAAAAAATTAAAAACTTATTATTAGCATTAATCTCCCCCGAAATTTACATTTGATAGCTTATTTAATAGAAAATTTCTGTTTTTCATGAATTCTTAACAAATAAAATAAAAGAAAAGAAAAAGAGTAAAGAGATATGGGACATAAGAATTCTCAAGGCAAACAACAAAACAAGACCAGAAAGAAAATATGTACATATATATAGGTTAAACAGATTCAATTTTCAGGAAAAGATTTATCAAAAAGATATCAATCCCAACATGGAGATCAGTTCATAAAAACGTGGTTTATCAAAAGTTTTTGTGAAAAGATCAGCCTTTTTTTTCTTGTTTCAATAGGAATGATATCAATGAATCCCTTTTCCTGGGCGTCACGGATGGCATAATTCTTGTTTCGATGTGCTTGGTTCGAGTATGATGAATAGGATTCTTGGCAATTCCAACTGCAGCTTCATTATCACAAAACAATGGTGTGTGAAGGAAGTTCATGCTATAATCCATCATCTGATGTTGGATCCAGAGCACTTGGCAGCAACAGCTTGATGCAGCGATGTATTCAGCTTCCCCTGTGGATAAGGAGACTGTTGTTTGCTTCTTGCTTTGCCATGAAACAAGACAATCACCCAGATATTGACATCCACCAGTGACTGATTTTCTGTTTATCCTGCAACCACCGTGATCACTATCAGAAAAAGCATGTAAATCAAAGTTCCCACCTTTTGGGTACCAAAGACCCAAGCGGGAGGAACCCTTAAGGTAACGAAAAATGCGTTTAACAGCTTTTTCATGTGATTCTTTAGGGTTTGCATGGAAACAAGCACAGTAGCACACTGTGAATGTAATGTCTGGACAACTAGCGGTAAGGTACATGATAGATCCGATCATCGAGCGGTAACGATGAGTATCCACGGACTTCCTATTTTCATCAGGCGTCAAGCATGTTTGAGCAGTGAAGGGGGTCAGTTCTGTGGCTGAGTTGTCCATTTGGAACTTCGTGAGGATTTCTTTGATGTACTTCTCTTGGTGAATAAGAATGCCTTTAGATTTCTGTTCCACCTGTAAGCCTAAGAAGAAGCACATCTCCCCCTTCATGCTGATTTCGAATCGATCTTTCATCACTTCTTCAAATTCTCTACACAGCTTCTCATTTGACGATGCAAAGATAATATCATCAACATACACCTGAACTATTAGCATTTCACCATCAACCTCTTTCTTGAACAGTGTCATATCTATAGTCCCGCGTGAGAAACCTTTGCTGAGCAGATACTGTGTCAGGGTTTCATACCAGATACGGGGAGCTTGATGCAACCCATACAATGATTTGTCTAACTTGTACACTTTGTCTAGATGGTCTGGATCCTCGAAACCCGGTGGTTGACATACATAGATCTCCTCATCAATGTCTCCATATAGAAAGGCACACTTAACATCCATCTGAAAAACTTTGAAGTTCTTGTGGGCTGCGTGTGCCAGAAAGATTCTGATGGCTTCAATGCGCGCAACTGGAGCGAACACTTTACTATAGTCTATTCCTTCCTCTTGAGCAAAACCTTAAACGACTAAACGAGCCTTGTTTCTAATAACTATACCACGATCGTCCGGCTTGTTTCGAAACACCCATTTGGTACCAATGGGACATTTGTTTGGAGGAAGGTCAACTAATTCCCGAACCTTCAGCTTTCTGAATTGTTGCAACTCCATCTGCATAGACTCGACCCAACTTGGATCTTCAAGTGCCTGTTTATAGTTCTTTGGAACAATTTGAGATAAGAAAGCAGAATAGAGACACTCATTAATCAACCCACTTTGACTTTGAGTCCTCACACCATCAAAAATTGATCCAATGATGTAATCATGTGAATGGTCTTTCAAGGTCTTAAAGTTTGTGTTAAGCATTGATGGATTGGATTAGGGTGTAGATGTGGGATTGGATGGTTGAGATGGAATGGATGAGCTTGTCTGGGAGATGGAATCAGAAAGTGGAATTGGGTTGGAATTTGATGAGGATGGAACATCTGATGGAGAGATTGGGTTGGATGAAGATGAGGGATTGGGAGGTGGTGGTGGAGAGGATGGAATATCAAATGATACGTGAGGTAATGAAGGGATGTCTTGCTGTGGTTGTGGTGGAATTGGATTAACAATGTGTGAGGAGTAAGTCATCATCATCAGGATTTGGGAGATTGAATGATTTGAAGACAGTGGTAGAATCAAAAAACCATGCTGGTTCACTTCCAATGCTCGTGGAGTTAGATTCCTACCAATCAACATAATATGATTCTTGCACAATCCGCGTTTGTTTGTTGTACACACGATAAGATTTTTGTGTCTCTGAGTACCCACAAAGAAGCATTCATCAGAAACTGCTCCAAACTTCATCTTCTGATCTTGAGTATTCAGCAGAGTACAAGAGCATCCAAATGGGCGTAGAAAATCAATCAAGGGTTTGATACCGCGAAACAACTGATATGATGTCTTCATCTTGTCTTTGATGATTAGTACTCGATTTAAAACGTAAGCTGCACAATTTACTGCTTCTGCCCAGAAGATAATTGGAAGCTTTGACTCAATCAGCATAGTCCTGGCTGCTTCCATGAGAGTTTGTTTTTCCTTTCGGCGACACCATTCTGTTGTGGTGTCCTTGCAGCGCTGAACTGTCTGAGAATACCTCTTTGCTCACAGAAAGAATTGAAGATATGATTTCGAAACTCAGTTCCGTTATCACTTCTGATGGCTTGAACCTTCCTCTTCCCCAGAACCTCAATCAATGGAATTAACTTCATTAACTCTTCAGCTGTTTCGTTTTTGCGTGCAAGAAATCTCACCTATGAGTATCTTGAATAGTCATCTGTGACAACCAAACAATAAGATTTCTTAGCAATTGACTTTACACTTATTGGGCCAAATAAGTCAGTGTGTAATAATTCAAGGGGATGAGAAATTGAGTTTTGAATTTTAATTTTGTGTGGCTTTTTGTGTTGTTTCCCTTTAGCACAAGCCATGCACTTCTCTACCACTGAATAATCTTTCAGTGGTAGTCCTCTTATTAAATTGTTCTTAACCAACTTATTCAAAATTTTAAAGTTAATATGTCCTAAACGTCTATGCCACTGAAAAGATTCATGAGACGAAGCTTTAGACAGAAAACAAGTCACGGTAGAAGTTGATTCATTTGATCCCATATTCAGCAAATATGTATCATTTCGCCTTGGAGCTCGCATTATCACCAACTCCTCAGGGATAGAAAACTCAGGCTTCATGAATAGGCATTCGTTTGCAAGAAATAGCACTGGAATATTCTTATCACAGATTTGTGATACACTAAGAAGATTGAATGCCAACTTAGGAACATAGTTAACTTTCTCTAAGGTTAGTGAACCATTTGAGACATCTCCTTGGCCAATCATCTTTCCACCCTTCTTGTCTCCAGCAAAAGCCATATATCCTCCATTAATGATTCTGTAATTTGTCAACAGATCCTTCAATCCAGTCATATGTCTGGAACATCCACTATCTACATGCCAAACACTATTTTCAGTGGCTTTGGATGATTCCTGACATTTGAGAAAAAAATAGTTAGACTTTGGAAATTGGGACCCAAGTCTTAGTGTACTTAGGTCTTGGAGTAATAGATCTTCTGCAAAAGAAACCATTCACAAAATCTGTCAATCTAGTTCCAAAAGGTTTAGTCTGCATACTGTTACTACCAGATTCAGGACATTACTTTACTAAGTGATCATCCTTTCCACATCTGAAACAATGAGATCTCAACTTTGTTTCGGAACAGTTTGATGAAGGAATTTTATCAATAGATATTTCTTGATCACATTCAGACACTTTTGAATCTGAATTACTGTATGAGTCATATGACTCTTTTGACTTCCCTGTGATGACTTCCACTTTAACTGATTTTTGCTCAATTTTATCCTTGTTATTCTCAGTGGAAGAAGATATTTCTTTATCTTTTGGTTTTGAAATCCTTATCGGTGTAAAAGATGGAATTGGATGAGAGAAGAATTTGTTAAAGCAGTTTGTTTTTGTTTGACTTTGAGAGACATGACCTGAAAGTTTAGGTTTATCATCCACAAAAACATCATTACCAACATCATCATTTGAATCATCACAGTCAGAAACAGAACATCCTGAATTACTATTACATGTACTATTGTCTGAATTTAAAACGGTACTTGACATGACGAATCTACTTAAACTATTGTCTAGAAAAGACTTCTTGGAATTTAAACTAGAGTTACTAGAGCTGCCAAGACCACTACTGCCACCATAATCATATTCCTCTCGCACCTCCTTATGGCTTACTCCAACTAAACCTGCAAATAGACTGTTAGTATCATTCTGTATAATCTCTTGTTTCAACTCATTTGAAGGATGAGGAGTGGGTGTAGGAGAATAACAGAAAGTACTAGGTGGAGGATGGACACATACATTATCCTCATGACCCAACCCGGTCTTGATTTTAGCCCCCCTTTGTCTTTTGCATAATTCCTCCTGTTTCATACCTGAAAGAGTCCATTTTTCGAACTTATTTTTAAGCTTTCTTGTTTCAAACTCAGCAAGTGTAACTTGTTCAGTCAAGTAATTGACTTCACAGTTCTTTTCCAAAAGAGTTCTTTTAAAATGTTCATTTTCTTTTAAAGCTTCTCTTAATTTAATGAAATATTTTGATTCATTCACCTTAAGTTCCTTATTTAGTCTTTTTAATTCATTTTCATTATTCATTAATAATCTATTAGCTTTGTATATGCCAATTAAACGTATTTTACAAGCAGAGGAACACATATCTTCTACAATATCATAAGGAAGACCCATTACCAGTTTTTCAACCGCGAGAGCACGATCACATTGGCATGCAGGAACGGTTCTTTTGTATTCCTCCACAGCTGCTGATTGGCTTCTTGAATCATTTCTTCCATGTTTGGTTTTGATTTCACTTCTAGATTAACTTCAGCATCTGTAGTCTTTGAGTCATCAGCAGCTCTCCTAATTTCCACAGCATCAACCTGTTCCTCATCAACTTTCCCTGGCACCTCCTCAACTTTATCATTGACATCCATAGTTTTACAAACCAGACCTTCATGAACGACTTCATCCTGACCCAAATTAACTCCCTCTTGAACTTCAGCTTCACTTTCCTTTACCTTTTTGTCTTCACCAGCTTTGTTATCAGCAACATCGTCATCAATCTCTTGAATTATACCAACACAAGCTTCTCCACTTGAATCACCACTAATAATATCATCAAATGCTTCATCTATGAATTCTCTAAAAGGATCAAAACAATCAATGTAGTCATTATCATTATCAGGCACCTCCACTACCTCTGCAATTAAAGCCTGGTTAATTTCTTCCTTCGATTCTTCAATTTCAGCACTCCAGTCAAAATTTGTGAGTAGAGCAGTTTCTTTCTTTGGCTTGACCTCTTCAACCGTTTCTGTGATTGAAATGACCTTAGAGTTGCCAGAATTGACTGGTTCTGAGACAACTGGAGAGGGACATTCTCTCTTGAAGTGACCTAGCTGTTTGCAGTTGAAATATCTGAGCTTAGATTTATCATACCCAAGCTTGTTGTTCTGACACTGATTCCCAAAATTTCTTCTGCCGGTTCTCTCCATAAACCTTCTAGCACGAAGAGTTAGCATTGCCATTTGCCACTGAATGTCAGTCTCCTCAAGATCATCAGGATCCACCTCATACATGTCTTCTACAGTCATACCTTTACCTTTCAATTCACCTACAACCAAAGCTTCATAGCTTTGAACAAACAACCGGAACAACGCCATAGTGTCAGATGAAATCTGAGTATTGACTAATGCCTTTAAGCTCGAACCCACGTGTGATGTACCACCAGCCGACTTATCTGAACTAACATGACCAGCTGATCCTCCATAACCTCCACAGGCTGCACCATAATACTGAGAGTTTGCAGCGGATGAAATCAATGCAGCATTCTGAGGTTGAATTATCCCCGACATCATTCCCTGGTTATATTCTCTTCTTTTTAGATCAAGATCAAATGACTTAAGTTTGTTGATTACATCCATGAGCTTGTAATCAGCAAAGTTCCTTTCTTGCTTGAGCAACTTGATTTGGATACTCCATTCTGGAGGAGGTGAATCAAGTAGCTTAGTAACTTGCTCATGGTTTCCTAATTGCTCATCGTACTTCTTAAGAGTGCTTAAAACTGATAGGAAACGGTTTGTTATATCAGTGGGGTTCTCATGCCTGTATCCCACAAATGAATTAAACTCCTTCTCAGCTTGAGCTTTCTTATCCTTCTTCAAATCTTCATTATCATCACAAAACTCACACAATGCATCATACAGATCCTTAGCAGTTGTGTGTTCGGCAAATCTGTTGTAAATGTCCTGATGCAAACAAAGAGTCAGTGCTCCAAGAGCTTTCTTGTCCCGGTCAAGTAACTTAATGTCAGTCTCAGTATAAGTACTTGGGTCATTTTTAGTGAGGTGACAACACCAACAGTAGTTGTCGGTTTATGAGATCCATTTACGATTGATTCCCACTGACTGTGATCTGTGTAGAAAAAGAAAGCCCTCAAACATCTTTTCCAGTCCTCAAAATTCTCACCATTTCCAAGCCTCGGTGGCCTGTTAGGTTGAATACTCTCCAAATCAGTCATGGTAATATTTGTTGAAGTCATCATTTTTCAAGTGGTTTATAAGTTTGCTCAAATCACTAAATTCGCTGACTTTCTGTAAATTCGCTGGAATGGTTTCGCTGACTTGTAGTTTCGCCCGGGCGAAAATGCTTAGTTTTGCTGGAGGGCGAAAGTGTTGTTTTGCTGACAGCAGATTCACAAGAAGAGGACTACTTTCGCTGCCAATTTTCGGCAGCAATTTCGCTAGCCAGAAGCAGTAAATTGCTTAGTTTCGCTGTGAATTACACAGGAAAGAAGCTTGAACTTTCGTTCAAAATACTTTCAGCAGCAATTTTGCTAGTAAGTCAGGCTCAAACCGTGGAACTTTCGTTCAAGAATATCTAGTTTCCCAAGAAAGTAGTAGTAGTGAAAGTAATAGTTTCGCTGGAAGATTCAGTAGTTTCGCTGGTAGAACACAGCAGTTTCGCTGGATGAACCAGAAAACCCTTCAAACCCCAAAAACAATCTAAAATCACCCAAATCTCAATGAATTTGAAATAGAATGATTCACCAGACTTCCCCAAACAGAAACAAGTAAGATTAAATCAATTTCCATGATAAAAACACTCTGTTTTGATATAGAAATAAAGAAAACTTGGTATTGAACGTAAATGACCAAAACCTCAAACAATCAAGAGCACTAAGGCTCTGATACCATATTGTTGGTCCATTTGATCGGTTTTTCAGTGCAGAAAATAGTTTGAATCGTTCAATACCAATCACTAACAACTCACACGAAGATTTAATAAACTCAAGAAGACCAAAAAGTATTCAAAGATGATCCAATAAGCAACAATACACAAAGAAATGAAATAAGCTTAATATATTCAATAAACTCCAGCTTACAGTAGCCTCTTGCAACAGAAATATTCGATTAGGGCTTTTGCAAGGATGGCCAACAATGAACAAAATGAAATCTATATATAGCAGTCTCAGTTTCGCAGACAGTTTTGCTGTTGGCGAAACTGTGCTGTCGAAACTGTAGTTTCGTCCGGCAGAAACTATCAGTTTCGCTCACAGTTTCACTGGACTGCTAAATGTACAAAATAAACTAAACAACTTACAAAAGGAATCTAACATAAATCCTATTACAAAGAAAGATAAACAAATACTAATCTAAGGTGAGTCCAACCTATTCTTGATCTTCAATCCGCTACAAAAGCTTGGTATATTTTTTCATTTGCTAAGAACACTGTAGCTACAACGGATGAATGTTTGTACGTCCGCTGTGTGCACTTGAAAATTATTTTGTTTGTTTGAAATGTTTATGTTTCTTCCGAAGTATGTTTGATTTTCTTCCAAAGCATAATTTTGATAAAACTTTCTTCCGAAGCCAAATTTTTGATTTCAAAGGAAAATTTTGTTTGATTTAAAATGTATGTTAAAATATTGAAAATTTTAACATGATCAATATATGGATGTTTAAGATATCACTCACAAGCAATATTATGCATATGTATGTGTGTCAGTCTGCAATTTTTGGGTGTTTGCTTGACTTGGCTTTATTTAAAATTTCAAAATTTTATATTTTAAAATTTTAACATGTATGAGAATGTACTTGTTCTGCTGACACTGATATTTCCGTGTTCAATTTCTCCCCCTAAATTTTTGCATATTTATGAAAACCTTTCATAAAATGACAAAAATTTAAGTTTGTTGGAGTGAAAATTTATGAAAGTCCTATTTGATTGTTTGCATGATAAGAATTTTGAAAGATAGCAATTTACCTAACTAATAAATGATTGATTTTCATGTTTTAACATGAATCATTTACATATAACATGAGATCATACTAGTCTTAAATTCTCATAAAGTTGTTTGATTTTGTTTTAGAATAGACGTAGACTAATACAATATTGACTGCATGTATTTGGATCCACTTAAACTCATGCATGGTATTAATCATTGATTTAAACAGTAAGTGATTATCATGCTTCGGGTATATTTGAATGATTTGTATGTACCCCACATCTGATTGTATATTAAAATCAATCCTCCTCAAGATATACTAGCAAGCACTTTAAATATTTAGGACCTAGTTACTCAGTAGTATAAATGCTCAATTTGATCCTTTTGTTTGATCCTTTTATTTGATCCTTATTAGGATTCTTTTGCACTTTACTGTAGAATGTGATCCTCTTTGGGATTCTTTTGATTGTTCATCCTTAGTGGATGTGTTCCTTATTTTGTAATATTTTTAAGCATTTAGTTCTTCACTGTTGTATGTGATGTTAGGTGTTCCATGCTGAGCCTATCCACATATCAAGCAATGTATTATTACTCTTTATTAGTTAAAAGGACTCTAGTGAAGAAATAATCTAGTACACTATCATTTCTCATGAATGGTTATGTATGATTCCAAAATGTTTGTTAATTAAAGAACATGAATGGTTGTATTATTTCTTGATTTTTGAAAAACATTTGTTTAATTTAAACATGGACTTTGACAAAAGCAAGCTTGTATGACTGAATATTTTTGAAAATATTATTTGTTTGATTCATAGTTGATCATTCCAAGTGACTGAACCATAAATTTAAATCTTGTAGAATCAAATGTTTTGGTAAAAAGGGTCAGCCAAGTGATTGTCTATATGGACTTTGATCAACTTTATTAGACACTTTTCTGAGCAGTCTCTAGAAAGTGATATTTGATATCTATATGTTTTGTTTTTGAATGTTGAACTGGATTGTCAGTGATAAACATGGCAGTAGTATTATCAATGTGTATGGGTGTTTTAAAAAAATTAAAGCCATAATCAAGCATTTAGTTTTGAGTGCAGATAACTTGAGAACAGCATGCGGAAGCAGCTATGTATTCTACTTCAGCTGTTGACACAGAGACATTTGTTTATTTCTTGCACTGCAAGGAGATCAATCTAGATCCAAGAAACTAATAACCTCCGGTAGTGGATTTTCTATTGTTGTTGTATCCACCATAATCACTGTTTGTGTATGTATATAAAGAGAAATATCCATCTTTGGGATGCCACAAACCAAGTGATGGTTTGCCTTTTCATTATCTAAAGATTCTCTTTATTGCATTGATGTGTGATTCTTTTGGATCTGCTTGGTATCTTGCACATATGCAAACGGCATACATGATGTGTGATCTACTTGCTGTTAGGTACATCAGGGAGCCTATCATGGATCTGTACAGCTTCTGATCAACTGATGTTCCTTCAACATCTGGTCCAAACTTCAAGCCAGTTGCAAATGGTGTTTTGCTTGATGTACTGTTAGACATATTTCTTTAATATCTGACGAACATACTTACTTTGATTGATGAAAATTCCTTTAACAGATTGTTGAACTTGAAGACCAAGGAAGAAGGTCATTTCATTTGGAATTTTGACTGCATAAGAGTTTCAAACTCTCTACAAAGTTGGATGTTTATGGAGCCAAAAATGATGTCATCCACATAGACTTGAACCGCTAACAAGTCTTATTCTTTCCTCTTTAAGAACAATGTTTGGTCTATTTTTCCTCGGGTACATCCATTCTGTAGTAGAAACTTAGATAAAGTTTCATATCACTTCCTAGGTGCTTGATGAAGACCATATAGAGCTTTATCTAACTTGTAGACTCTATAAGGGAATTTTAGATCTTTAAACCCTAGTGGTTGAGCAACATATGCCTCTTCATCTGTCTATCCATAGAGGAATGCACATTTGACATCCATTTGAAAGACAGTGAAGTGTTTGGACGAGGCATATGAAAGGAACACTCTGATCATTTCTAGTCTAGCTACTGGAGCAAAGACATCATCATAATCAATGCCTTCCTCTTGAGTATATCCTTGAGCAATTAGCCTTGATTTGTTTCTAACGATAATTCCTCTGTCATCTGCTTTGTTTTTGAATAGCCATCTTGTGCCTATGGCATATTGACCTTTAGGTAAATTAACCAGCTTCTATACCTCTTGCTTTCTAAATTGCTATAGTTCCTTCTACATTGCTTCTATCCAACTGTTGTCTTTAAGTGCTTCTTGATGTTTTGGGTACAATTAGGGATAATAAATAGGAATACAAGCAAATGTTTACAGCGTCTGATTGACTTCTTATCAGTCTGGTATTGAGGTCACCTATGATGTTTTCTAAAGGATGATCGTTGTAAACTCTGGTTGTTCTAATTTGTTCAACAGGGATTATGGAATCAAGATTGGTGTTGGGTCTAAAAAGGATAATCTATATTATCAACATAGTCACAGTCAACAAAAGTCAACGTCGCGGCCAAAGTGTTCAGAAAAGTCAAACAGACGTGTTCGAGACGAAGAACCGGGACGAGACGTTGAAGATATATTTGACTAGAAGCTTTATTGTTAATAAATATATTTTGTGTCCACAAAATATATTTAATCTTATTTTAGTTATTTTTATATTTTATTTGTATTTTCCCTAATTAGTTTAAGTATAGGGGCTTAATGTGTCATTAGTGAATTTGATATTCTATATATATAGGTATGTGGTAATTAGGGTTGGGGAGCTTGCTGAGCTAGATTTGAGGGTTTTCATGTAATTAACATCTTATGCAAATCAATATGGATCAAATAGGGTTTTTTATTGAAGTTCTTGTGTGTTCATTCAAGTTCTTGATATTTTATCTTTTTTATCCAAAGCTTCATTAATATATGATGATTCAAGTGCTCCTAGATTAACAATTTGGTATCAGAGCCAACTTGAATCAATTCCTATTGCTGGTTTGAAGATTTTATTATTGATTTTTGAAATTTTTTAGAGAGAGAAAATAGGGTTTTAGAGAGAGAAACTAGGTCTGAGTTTTTGTGTTCATCAATATCACTGATTTTGATCAGATCTACAACATTTCAAAATAGATTTACAACATTTGATATCATATTTCACATCTACAAATCGATTTCTACAAGAAATTGAAAAGAAATTAAAGTTTAAAGGTGTTTCTCTCACACACACACTGTGTTTTCTTGGTGTTCTTAGCATCCCTTGAAGAACCTTCAAATCTTCAGGTGCGAAATTACATCATTTGAATGGAAGTTCATCAGCTTTTGGCGAAACTAAGTGTTTTCTAGTGAACTTTCTGGCAAATTTGCATTCTCCGGCGAACTTGCCAGCGAATTTATGTTTTCCGGTGAAGTTTTTGGCGAACTTGCCAGCGAACTTGTGTTTTCCGGCGAAGTTTCCAGCAGATCTATACCTAACAAGATTGTCAGACCCAAAAGTGTAGCGGTCAAACAAAGTCTTACAATCACGAACCTACCATCGGAAACCGCCCATAACCACCGCAGAACCACCACTGATATGACACAACCAACAACAACCCACAATTGTTGATCTTCACCATCACAAATCCATTACCATCGGTTACCTCCTCCTTCAGCCACCACCACCATCGGAAACCCCTACCACCACCCCTTTAGATCTACCAGACCCATCTCTCCATACCGAACCCAACACCACCATCTATCATCAAAACCCACAAATCCCGAAAACAAATTCCACTCCCACCTACCGTTACCATCATCAGATCTGCAAATACCCTCGACCGATACTTTCACAACATAGAACCACAGATCCACCATCGGCCACCTACCCGCCGCACCACCAATATCGCGACCCCTTTCCCACCTTCACCTTCCTCTGGTCACACAACCACAACCTCCTTCCACCTCCACCGATAACCCTTCCAATCGACCTTCTAACACCCAGATCGACCGACCCATCCCTCGATCAAAACCCTAACCCTGTCGCTGACCCTCCCTCGCTTAACATCAGCACAGATCTATCCTCACCACCATGAAATCAACCAAAACAAAGAAGAAGAGTAGAAGAATCGGGTCAAAAAGAGACTATCTTTGAAGAAATATGGCACGGGTTCATCACAATCGGGTGGTAGTGACAGGGTCGGGTATTCTAAGTCAGCATCCAGTTTAAGCCCCAAATTGGTTATGTGTATATAACTGCAAGCACAAAATTTGGTTGTTTGCAACTGGTGGTTTTGACTGTGGTTGTTAACTTCATAGTTAAAGCCCCAAATTGCTCATAGTGGGTGCAAATTTCCTTTTTTATAATGATATGTAAAATATATATCAAACTAATTACTGACTTTTGAAGAAATAAAATTTGCTTAGAAAGATTTAAATGACTTTAAAAAATATTTTTCTAAGGTGTAACGCCCCGAAATTTCCCGAAACAAGCCATTTAATAATAATGGGCTTTTAAGGGTTAATTTAAGAAATAAAGGGGTAAATTAGTGGGCTATGGATAAAATTAGTCTTAATGGGCTAGACTTGATGGGTTTAAGGGCCCTAATCAGCCCTTAAACATGCATGATCAGATCCATCTCCTCACTTCAACCCTAGCCACCAAAATTTTGTTGAGAGAGAAAGTAGAGAGAGAAAGTGGGAAGAACTCAAGATTTGAGCTTGGAAGATTGAAGGATTGAAGAACTGGGTGTTTGGAGCATCAAAACCCAAGGAAATAGCAACAAAACAAGGTAAGAATCGACCTCTAAGACCTTCTGTAGATCAAACCCGGATTCTAGGGTTTTGGGGTTTTGAAAAGTTTAAAGAAACACATAAAGGTCGAATTTTTACGTATAAAAACGTGTAAAAAGCTTAGATTTGGTTTCATGGAAGGTAAACTAAGGATTTGGACGTAAAAAGTTAAGATTTTGGGTTAAAAATGGGCTGGATCCGAGTTTCTGTTCATCCAGCGAAACTGGACCCCGATCCAGCGAATTTGAGCATTTAACCAGTGAAACTACACATTAGTTCAGCGAGACTAGGAGAAATTCCAGCGAAACTACAGTTTCGCTGGGGTGAAACTATAGTTTCGCCAGTAATCTCGCTAAGACCCAGACTGACCTATAGGCTTTGCGAGGCTAGAGAATTCCAACGAAAGTTGGGCGCACAAGGCAGCGAATCTGCCTAGCGAAACTAGTAGAAGTGCTGCCCATCGAAACTGGCAGCGAAATGCAGTTTCGCTGTAGCGAAACTATGGGCGAAACTATGAAGAAACTGACGTTTTTGCATATTAACTTTCGTGCAGCTAGAGTGTTCAGGCTATAGCTTAAGTGACTTAGAATTTAAGCTACTTGGACGAGTTCAGGTGAGTTCTAGACCCCTCCTTTAGCCGTTTTCAATGTTTTAGGGTGATATGTATACTGAATTACATACTTTTATGATGACGGTTTTTTAAGACCTTTTATCAAGAAAATAAAAATTTCCTAAAGTAAAATGTGCCTTTTAAATTGTTCAAAATAATTTTCGGGCGCGCTGACCTGGCAGCCCGGCCCCAGCCAGGGGCGTTGCCCCTTGGACCCCACTAGGGGCTGCTGCCCCTAGAACCCCGCTATCAGGGGCTGCCGCCCCCGAACCCCCGCTGTCCCGCGGAGGGTCAGTTATCTAGTTTATATCTTATGATTGATGAAATGTGAATGCTTAGACTAAGAGTTTGCTTCTTATTATATGTTAAGTGTATATGAAAACTAAAGATATAAGTGAAACTTAAAGAATTGTTATTGGGCCCATAACGTGTACCTGGATAAAGTAAAGTCTTGCAAGTAAAGTCCTGCAGGCAAGGGATAAAGTAAAGACTTGCAAGCAATGGCTAAAGGAGGGTTGCATTTGTTGTGCCCTCACCCGGATAAAGTAATGCTCGAACAGGCAGGTCTGTAAGCCCTGAATTGGCATGACAATAATGGCCCGATCGAGTACGACTGTAAGCCCTTAATTGGCGTGTCAGTAAAGTCCTAGGCGAGCCTAGACACCGATTGTGACAGAGAATTGACGGATAAAGAAGAGTAATAAATAACGAGAAATGAAAAGTAATGATAAAGTATCGATAAAGTGATAGCCTGTATGTATTGATGTTTGATAGACGAGAACTATTTCCAACCGCTAAAGCTAATACCTTTACAAAAAGTTAATTACAAAGAAAACCTAGAATTCACTTAGCGAAGCTGACTTTTGTATGCATATCAGTTGACAGGTAAGAGTTAGAGCGATGGAATAGAGGCATGGGACTGAAGCTTCTTGGCACTAGAAGACTGGCATCCCGGATGAAGAAAAGCTAAACAAAGAACTCCTAAATAGTTTTGTGGATTAAAGACAATGCTTATATTTTACTTGTAATGAATTGAAATGACAGTATTTTTCCGCTGCAATATATATTTTATACGTATATGAGTAAATGATTGTTTTAACTCGATGTTTTGCTATGAATGACCAACTGTGAGGCTTCCCTGAGAGAGGTGGGCCTTACATAAGGGGAGAATATTATTCAACAATTTTTGGAAAAATATTTATAGTTTTAGGAGTTAAAGTGAATTTAATATTTTAAATGAAAATGTCGTTTTTAGATGATCTAGAAATAGACAATGCCACAATGGCACAAAGTCGATTTGATTCTTTTGCAGCCATGAGAGATGAAAAGATATCTGACGTTGTTGATCGATTTCTAATAGTGGTAAGCAACCTTAAGAAGTATAATGACCAGCTGGGAAATCATGAGCAAGTCGCAAAACTTCTGGACTCTCTTCCACCATAGTGGAGTCCACAAGTTAGATTGTTAAAGTAGGAAAGAAATTTTGCTGACTACAAACTCTTGGATGTTATCAACAAATTAAAGTCATTTAATATGGATATGAAAAGTAAAGAGTACAGTCAATTTATATATGGTGGTGTATCTTCAAGTGTTGAGATCAAAGAAACTAAAGAAGAAGTCAACCATGCATTGATGATTGAGGTGGTAAACAGTGATGAGGATTCTATTGAGGATTTTGATCCTTTCAAAGAATTCAGATGTGATGAGAGTTTTGGTGATGTTGGTGATTGTGCAAGCCGATGTAAAGTTCAAGATGAAGGAAAACAAGAGGAAAGTAAAGCTGAAGAAGCTAAGAAGAGAGCTACTGAGGAGGAAGAATACAAAAAGAACACTCCCATTTGTCAATGTGAAAAAACCTTAGCTGCAGAAAAGATAGTTATGGGACTCCCTTATGAGGTTGTACAAGACATGTGTTCTCCTCCCAGCAAAATTCGTTTATTCGGGGTTTATAAATCTAACATATTATTGTTTAAAAATGAAAAAGAATTAAAACTAATAAACAAAGAACTTAAATCAATGAGTCCAAATATTTTATTAAACTAAGAGAAGCTTTAAAAGAAACTGAGCTTTTAAAAAAGAAATCTTTTAGAAAAGAATGTCAAGATTAACGTTTTGAGCGAACGAGTCACATTAGCAGAATTTGAGACTAGCAAGCTTAAAACTAAACTTGATAAATGGATGATATCAAGGATGAAACAGGAAGAACTATTTTCTAAGCAAAGGGGAGCTAGAATTAAAACGGGTGTGGGATGTGGTGAAACTTCATATGTTTATCCTCCTCCTAGCACTTACTATTACTCTCCTATGCCTCAACCTCATCCATCTAATGATTTAATTGAAGCTACAGATACTAAAATTTTACATGCAGGTTTAAGCAGCGTTAATCACAAAGAGGTTCGAGGTGAATATGATTTTTCTGCAGGTTTAGGGCTCATCAAGCAAGGATTTGAGCTGCAAAATGATAATTCCAACTCTGATGCTTCAAAACCGGCATCAGTTATTTCATGTAACTTCTTTAAGAAATTCAAAATAGGCAACATCCCTTCTTTTGTTCCTATCAAGTTTGTCAAAGAAGGAACAACTGTGGAATCGTCAAGGAATCAGAACTCAACAATACAATCCGACATAACACGAGTTATCAACCAAGATCCATTGGAAGCTGACTTATGTATACAAGACTGGACAAGCTCTGATGATGAATCAGAGATCATCAAGCCACCTGAAGTTATCAAGTGTCAAAAGCTTCCAACAGTTGAATCAAGACCTATCTGGATCTCATCCCCAACTGTTAAACAGATCAGCAGTTCCTCTAAAACTCAGCATAAGCACTCTCCATCTTTATCTGCTATCCATCAAGCTTGTTAGAAATCTACCTCAAAGTCTGCCAAGTCACCAGTCATACAAAAGGGTTCTCGGGAGAATGCTCAGATTTCATATCCTCGAACATCACACATCAAATCACAGCACAGTTTGAAATCCACATCGACAAAGCCTCAAAAGGTTCAATTTCCTGATATCCAAAAGAAAAGCTTCAAGGTTGTCAACAAGCTGCAACAACTAAAAGCAGGATCCACCCCCTCCTGATGACCACAGGACTACAAAGAACCAAAAGTCTTTTAAGGCTTGTTTTAGATGTGAAAAAGAAGGTCATGTGCTAAAGAAGTGCCCTCAGGTTTAAAGGCAAGTTCCAGAAAATAAAGACAACACTGGTTGCTTCTTTATTTCAAGAGTTAAAAAGCACACATCTTTGAATGGTTGGATGATGAACATTCTATCCAAACCTTCTCATGTGAAGCCGGTTTCACATGATTCAAAGATGAAAAAGATCAAAGTTTCAAAATCAAAATCTCTTCTTTCGGATCTTAAAAAGAAAATGATTTCTAAATTCAATTCTTTCAAATCAAAAGTAATTGAACAGAAACAAATTTGGAAAGTAAAACAAAAGGTTGAAAACATAAATGAGTTTTCAAAAGGGTGTGTGCTTAGGCAGGTTATGTACACTGATGAAAATGGAACTCCCAGGACTACGATGGCCTGGGTCCCCCTCTCTAACTAGTCTGATTATGAGTGCAGGAACAATTCAGGAGGCCTGCTAGTAATCTGGTTTACTGACAGAGATTGTTCCTAATTCAAAATTAAGGCAAAACGAACCGGTTATGGTTACAGTATCTCATCCACATTCTAGATTCTTATCTGCACTATTACAGTTCGCACTTCACAATCACTGCATTTTTCTTGGTACTTCATTTCTCCTCTTTTTACTAGTATAATTTGGAAGACTTTCTTTGGTAAATTTCTATTTTAGTTCAGTTTATTAATTAAAGAAAGGGCCATTTGCAAAAATAAAATTTAGGGGGAGAGTAGTATGAAAGAAAAGAACAAAAAGATTTTAAATTTTATTAGTTGATTAGTTGCTTTAGGTTATAAAATAAATAAAAATTAAGAACTTGATTTGGGATGACTGAGAAATGATAGTATGTTTTCTTGTATGCTTGTTGGCATGACTTGTACTTTAAGAGATATGATAGTAACAGATGTAGATGTCTGTATCACTTAAAATTATAAAATCTGAAAAAGACAGTTTTATTATATGATATGCTTGGTAGGCTCAGCCTGAAAAGGAAGTAAACAGTGATTCTGTAGCCTAACTAAAGCTCTAAAACTCGATGACAATGATCATTCCCATGACATCTCGGCCTGTACAAAGATATAAATCCTTGTCAGAAATTGGTTGAGAGTTTTAAATCTCTGTTCTGATCCCCCTAAAATCCCAAATCACCCTTACCCTAGCCCTGAATAACGCTTCTTGTAAGCTCTTCAGAATCCTTTTCGTGCATATCTCCTCTGCTATGCGTAAGTATTGACCTGGAGTGATGATCTTCTCTGTTATACGTGAGTATAGACCTGAAGCTCTCATCAGCACGCTCAGATGATCATCTCCTCTGTTATACGGAAGTATAGACCTGGAGCGCTCATCATCTGTTTCCCCTTCAAATTATCAAAATGATTCTTACATCAAAGGTCATTGTCGAAAGCTCCACCAAATACTTACACATATATATGACATTCACAATGGTCCTCAAATGATCATTGTCTATGTCCATCTCAAGAAGAATCAAATCATCAAATCTCAATCTCTATGATTCTCAAATATCATTATTCTTGTGCTTATAAAAAAATATGATCTCACAGAGTCACTCTTTATACTCAATAAGCCCTAATGACGGGATAAGTTCTTTGCCGGATGTCTGTGGGAACCAATTTACCTGAGCTTCTCAAATCAAACCTAAAACATAATAAAATTAGCTTTAGGTTAGTCGTTGAAATGAATAAGGCATGGGTTTAAATTGGACAAACTGTCGACAATCATTCTTGAACTGTTTTGGCTATCAAAAACTTAAAATTGTGATTAGAATCTCCATCAGTGTGATCTCACTAACTCGTCGATGTTTAAATACATCTTTATAGTTAAGTATATCTAGAGGATGTGATCTCATGATCAAATCAGTTCTTGGTGTAAAATGATTATTAATAAAAAATAATAATAATAAAAAAAAATAATAATAATAATAATAATAATATTAAAAACAATTATTATTATTATTAGGTTAGAGTCTTATGATTAGATTTTATTAGTATCAAATTCCTTGTTTAGTTTCTCTTAAAATTTAAAATAAATAAATCCAAAAATATTTTTCATTTCAAATTATTTTTCAAGTCTTTCATATTATGCTATTAAAATACAATCATTTTCTCATGCATTTCATGTGAAATTGCACACACATATAAACACAAGTTTACTTGTATTATTGAAATTATCTAACGAGAAATAATGTGTTTGTGTTTGTGTTGCAGATTTTACTGCAAGTGATGGCTGATCATCACCTTAGCAATGAACCAAACTAGAGAACCTGTTCTAAAGCACTCAAGTATAGAGAGTTAGAAAAGTTGTTCCGAATCATTCAAAAGACGCACATGAAGAGAGGGAGCATACAAAAAGGGGGAGCCTGTGAGATGAAAGATCTTCAGCAAAGATCATCAATCTAGGGGGAGATTGAAGATCATTATATGGTTGACTTATCGGAGCTGAAGATGATACAAGACGTTGATAAGGATAGACTAAAGAGTAGTATTGTTGGGTCTGAAAATGATAGTCTATATTATCAACACAGTCAAAGTCAACAAAAGTCAACGTCACGGCCAAAGTCTTCAGAAAAGTCAAACAGACGCATTCGAGACAAAGAACCGGGACGAGACGTTGAAGATATATTTGACTAGGAGCTTTATTGTTAATAAATATATTTCGTTTCAATAAAATATATTTAATCTTGTTTTAGTCATTTTTATATTTTATTTGTATTTTCCCTAATTAGTTTAAGTCTAGGGGCTTAATGTGTCATTAGTAAATTTGATATTCACTATATATAGTTATGTGGTAATTAGGGTTGGGGAGCTTGCATGAGCTAGATTTAAGGGTTTTCATGTAATTAACATCTTATGCAAATCAATATGGATCAAATAGGGGGTTTTTCATTGAATTTCTTGTGTGTTCATTTAAGTTCTTGATATTTTATCTTTTTGATCCAAATCTTTATTAATATTTGATGATTCAAGTGCTCCTGGATTAACAATTAGTGATTGTCTGATCAGTTGTTAAAGGTTCAGCAAGGGTATTTGAAGTTGTGGGATTATCTGGCTATGTGGGTTCATTGAATAATATGGAGAATCATGAAAGAAATATAAGATTTCATCTTCATGATTTGTGTCTGGTAATGAATGATAATCATCATCTTCTTCAACTGTGTTTGGTTGGTGTGACTGTGGTTAGTTGAGTGGTTGAGTGGTCACAGGTGTTGATGATGATGGTGTGGTTGTGATTGTTTCATTGGATTTTTTGTTTGCTCTGAAGGAGGTGATACTTGAAGGAGATATGGTTGTTCTCCTTGGAGGATCAGCAGTTAATGGAACGTCAATGGTTATTGGAGGAGGTACCATAGGATATTCAATTTCTTCTTTTGTACCTGAAACATCAAAATTAGATGTGTCAAAGATTTTGTTAGTGAGTTAATATAATACAGCCAGTCTGATCCAATGACTTTCTTTATGAAAGAATGTTGATTAAAAACATTTGTTGTTTCTTCCACAATATTAAGTCTTGGATTATATACTTTGTAAGCTTTTGAGCCTCCAGAATATCCAACAAAGAATCCTTCATCTGCTTTTGGAGCAAATTTAGATAATTGTTCTCTAGTGTTTAATATTGAAACAAAACATCCAAATGCTTTAAGAAATCCAATAAAAGGTTTTCTTTTAAACATTAGTTCATATGGAGTTTTGGAATATTCTTTGATTATTAATCTTATGTTCTGAATGTAACATGTTATATTGATTGCTTCAGCCCAAAAGGATATGGGCAATAGAAAGTCAGCTAGCATGGATCTGGCTGCTTCTATAATGTTCTGTTCCTTCTTTCAGCTACTCCATTCTGCTAAGGAGTTCTTGCTACACGGAATTGATGACTGATGTCACACCCCCGCTGATAGCGGAAACACGGGGAATGTGAGCTAGACGGGATCGTCATAACACATGGTATATGATAGAGTAGCAATAAAAATATGATGACAAGCGTGTCATGACGACACCCGAACACAAATGGAGACTTGTGCCGTGTATAATCAAAGTTCACGACAGCATAGTCATAAGCACATCATAAATGATCACATAAACATTAAGGATACTTGTAATGTAAATTCCCACAACTCGGAACAAGTATACAAAAAGTCATGTTCAAGCTTTACAAGGGTAATGATTACAAAATGCATCCTAGGGTCTCCTCTAAAAGGCAGCACTCCTAGATCTTCAATTACCCTGATCACCTGAAAAGAAATGCTCAAAACGGTCAACATAATTATTGGTGAGCTTCGCAGGTTTTAAGTAATAAAAGATGTTAAGATGAAAAAAGTGTGTAAGTTTAATAAAAGTCACCGCGACTACACTTATGTATAGGCGGTTTCACTAGTTATAAATAGCTACAGCCAAACCTAATGTTCGGTTCCTCACGGGAATTGATGGCTGTAAAGAAAGATTCCCAAAGTTTTTAAGTAGTTTATTAAGACGTAGCAAGATCCACACAGCGCATACGTATAGTGTATTACCAAACCAGTCCTTAGGTCCCATAACCGGGATTAATGGTTATATATAAAAAGGTTTTCCATAGCATAATAAGTTTAACTTGACGTAGCAAGATCCACACAGCGCATACGTGTCAAGTTAAACATGACGTAGCAAGATCCACACAGCGCATACGTATAGGTTACAACCAAACCAATCTTTAGGTCCCAATTACCGGGATTAATGGTTGTAATGGATGATCGGATTAGAAGATCTACACAGAAGAACCACACAGAAGAACCACACAGCCGAGAGCATCCAAGGTCAATGGCATCCACAAGTAGCATAAATCCTCACGTAACATCAAATAGTAGTGCATGGTAGTGTAAAACCCCTAAGTAACACACATAGGGTAACATAGCACATAGTCAGGATCATCATGTAACCCAGTTTGAGCACATTCTTAGTATACCGGGGATGCTTATGTATAGGGTCCTCCGCAGCATTCCCACCACATCCGCGATATACATAGAATGATACCTAAACCAGTTACATGACATCCATTTATCCTTAGTATCAATCAACAAGTTTAGCAAGGTAAGTTACTCATGTAAGTAGCAGCCAACTTCCACTAAGGAAGGTGCCTGAAATTAAGTAAATAAGTGAGCATTCTTTTCCCCCAAGTAGAAAATGTTTAAAAAGGTTTTATAAGCATAAAAAGGGGCCACGAAACTCACTGAATAGATGATAGGCACGTATGATGAAAGATTCCAACGGTAGGATGCTATGAACAGTCAAACACCTATTGACAGTTACTGACAAGCATTAATAATGATCATAAAGCATAAGATGGTATCAATAGGCTCGGGCAGTTTCGGTCTGGTCGTGGGTAGTACACACACAAGCAGTCATACACATCTCAGACTAGGTTATTTTAAATAGTATGTGCCTGTTAATAGCGTTGACTTTAATTTGGTGGTCAAGCTATGACACTTTATTAGTATTACATTATCGTAGTGAGATCTCCGAAGAGGGGATCCATACGCACATACACATCATTAGTCATACAACAGGACCGGACGCACGACTGACGCTCCATTCGCACGAGTGGACTTTCAGTCGTATGAATTAGCTACTTTCGTACGATTGAATCTTCATTCGTGCGGCTAAGCACTCAGTCGTACCATGCAAGACTCAGTCATAAGACCCAACCTCCATACACATGATTGGACCTTCATTCGCACGAATCAGCTTCATTCATGCGATTGAACATTCATCCGTGCGATTGGCCTTTCAGTCATACGACTCACACTCAATCGCACTCCATTTCATTCGCACTGACTCATTCGCATGACTCATTCGTTCGCATTCAATCGCACATACCCATACGCCTGACTTAGTCGCACGATTTGCCCAATCGCACGGCTCAGTCACGTGACACACTCATACGCCCTACCCAGTCGCACGACTCATCCCAGTCGTACGGCTCAGTCGGCCGGAAGGCCCAGTCGCCCCGTGCAGCAGGTCGCGACTGCTAGAAGGTGCAGGGCGGCCTTCGGCAGCCCGAACACGAGTTTTACACCACCAAAACTTCCAGAACACTTATCCTAACATGTCTAGACGTGAATCACACACTGGAACACAACACACAAGCCCACAGACCTCATGTGCTCGGATGAACCCGAGCACCCGAAACCCTAGAAAACGCAGCAGCTAAATCGAGCTAAATACGGGTCAAACGAGGTTATCTACCTGCTAGGAGTGAGTATTCATGATGATAACCAAGATTTGACGACGAAAACGCAACAAACGGGTCGATTTTTGGTGCAAGATCGAGGTGGAGATGAAGAAGAAGAGAAGAAGCGATGAAGATGAAGATGGTGAGAAAGGGCTGGGAATGGGGTTTTTATACCCATCCCAGGTTTGCCAAAATGTCACTTTTAGTCCCTGTACTTTGCCCCGAATTCCTAAATTTTGTCTCGGTTTAAAGACGTTATTTTATTAGTCTGTTTTTATTAATGATAAACGTCGTTAAGGTTATTTTACAAGTTAAAAATGGTTTTATACGTGACAATGGTTTTTATATAAAAATGGCGTTTAGTGTTAACGGGGCAAATCTCAGAAAAACGTCTCAAGGTAATGACAAGGCAAGCAACGATAGCACGCATAGAAGGATAACTAAGCAAAGAAAATATGGTATCCACGTAGTTGGTTTATCAAAATGAGGAATGACTGATAACAAAGGTTAAATCAAACACGCTAAATGACGGACCTTCGATGACGGATGTCACAGTATCCCCCAGTTGAGGGAATTTCGTCCCGAAATTCAACTGGTCCTAGGTCTAAGGGTGTCATCCTCGAATAGATGTGGATATTTGAGTCTCATCTGATCTTCACGTTCCCATGTAAACTCTGGCCCTCGTTTGGAATTCCATCTTATACGAACGATAGGTATCTTGCTGCGCCTCAACTTTTTGACCTTTCGGTCCATGACCTCAATAGGTTCCTCCACAAAATGGAGGCTTTCATCAATCTTAATGTCCTCAATAGGTACGTGAAGTGATTCGTCAGCTAAACACTTCTTGAGGTTCGATACATGGAAAGTATCATGCACACTGTTAAGCTCTTGTGGCAACCGTAATCGGTACGCCACCGGACCGATTCTTTTTGTGATCTCGAATGGTCCAACATATCTTGGGGCCAACTTCCCTTTCTTTCCAAACCGTACGACCGCTTTCCACAGAGAGACCTTAAGCAACACTCGATCCCAACGTTAAACTCTAGCGGCTTCCGACGGTTGTCGGTATAGCTCTTTTGGCGGTCTCTAGCAGCTTTGAGTCTGTCTTTGATTTGGAAGATCTTATCAGTGGTTTCTTGAATGATTTCAGGACCCGTTAGCTGGCTTTCACCAACCTTGGTCCAACACACAGGCGATCTACATTTTCGTCCATACAATGCTTCAAATGGAGCGCATCCAATGCTTGTATGGTAGCTGTTGTTGTAAGAGAACTCAATCAGCGGTAAATGACTGTCCCAGCTACCACCAAAATCGATTACGCAAGCTCTAAGCATATCTTCCAATGTTTGTATAGTTCGTTCACTTTGGCCATCTGTTTGTGGGTGATAGGCAGTACTCATGTCTAATCGAGTACCCATCGCTTTCTGTAACGTCTGCCAAAATCGTGAAGTGAATCGACTGTCTCGGTCGGATATGATTGACACCGGCACCCCGTGCCTTGTCATGACCTCTTTGATGTACAACCTTGCCAGCTTATCCATCTTGTAGTCTTCTCGGATAGGCAAGAAGTGAGCGGATTTCGTCATTCGATCCACCACGACCCATATCGTGTCGTGTCCGCTTGGTGTTCTCGGGAGTTTGGTGATGAAATCCATAGTGATGTTCTCCCATTTCCACTTGGGAATTTCAGGTTGTTGCAATAATCCCGATGGTTTCTGGTGTTCAGCCTTGACCTTTGAACAAGTCAAGCATTTGCTCACATATATAGCAATATCTTTCTTCATGCCTGGCCACCAGTACAACTCCTTCAGATCATGGTACATCTTGTCTGTACCAGGATGAACAGAGTATCGAGTCTTGTGTGCTTCATCCAAGACTAGTGTACGTACACCTCCCCATCTGGGGACCCATATACGATCCACGAAGTAATGTACGCCGTCATCCTTGCGGGTCATTTGTTTATCCAACCCTCGGAATTCTTCTCCCGCAAGGTTCTCTTCTTTCAAAGCCTCGTTTTGTGCAATTTGAATCTGAGCCTTTAAATTGGTTTGAATAGTCAAACCTAGCGCTCGTGCACATAATGGTTTCACGCGTTCTTTGCGGCTTAAAGCATCAGCCACCACGTTAGCTTTCCCCGGATGATACCGGATTTCACAATCGTAGTCGCTAAGTAGCTCTACCCAGCGTCGCTGTCGCATGTTAAGTTCTTTCTGATTCATGATGTGTTGGAGACTCTTATGATCCGTGTAAATGATGCATTTAGTTCCATATAGATAATGCCTCCATATCTTGAGTGCAAATACTACCGCACCCAAATCCAAATCATGAGTTGTGTAGTTCTTTTCATGCACCTTGAGTTGTCGCGAAGCTTAAGCAATTACCTTATCCTTCTGCATTAGTACGCAGCCCAAACCTTGATGTGAAGCATCGCAGTACACCACAAAATCGTCAGTTCCGTCTGGGAGGGACAATATCGGTGCGTTGCACAACTTCTCTTTCAATGTTTGGAACGCCTGTTCTTGTGCTTTCCCCCAATCGAACTTCTTGTCTTTCTGAGTCAACAAAGTTAACGGTTGGGCAATCTTGGAGAAATTGGTAATGAACCGACGATAGTACTCGGCCAATCCCAAGAATTGCCGTATTTCTGAGGGTGTTTGGGGAGTATCCCACTTCTTCACAGCTTCAATCTTACCGGGGTCCACATGAATTCCATTTTCGTTAACTACATGACCCAAAAACTTCACTTCTCGAAGCCAGAATTCACACTTCGAGAATTTGGCGAAAAGTTTCTCCTCTTTCAACAGCTCTAGAATTGCTCGAAGGTGTTCTTCGTGATCCTCTTTTGAACGGGAATAGATAAGTATGTCGTCTATGAACACGATCACGAACTTATCAAGGTATGGCTTGCACACCCGATTCATTAGATCCATAAAGACAGCTGGTGTGTTGGTCAATCCGAATGGCATGACCAAGAACTCATAGTGCCCGTAACGAGTTCTAAATGCTGTTTATGGAGTATCGTCCTCGAACACCCTTAGCTGATGATATCCAGATCGAAGGTCGATCTTAAAGAAATACGAGGCTCCTTGCAACTGATCAAACAGGTCGTCGATTCTAGGAAGAGGATACCGATTCTTCACGGTCAATTTGTTCAATTCCCTGTAGTCGATGCACATACGGAACGACCCATCCTTCTTCTTGACAAATAACACCGGTGCTCCCCACGGTGAATGACTCGGTCGAATGAAACCCTTCTCCAGTAGTTCATGTAGTTGGCTTGACAACTCTTGCATCTCTGAGGGTGCTAACCGATACGGTGTCTTAGCTATCGGTGTAGCTCCAGGAACCAGCTCTATATGGAATTCCACCTGTCGTGGAGGAGGCAATCCAGACAAATCATCAGGGAACACTTCCGGGTAATCCCGCACAATCGGAATGTCTGCCAATTTCGTCTCTTCTTCCTTCTTTTCTACTACGTGAGCCAGAAAGGTGTAACACTGCTTTCGTAGACCTTGGCGTGCTTTCATGCAGGAGATAAGCTTCAAGTTCTTTCCCGGTCGCTCTCCTTGTATTCTGAGTACTTTCCCGTCTGACATGGGAATCCGCACTACTTTATCTCGGCAAACAATCTCGGCTCCCTACTTAGACAACCAATCCATCCCCACTATTACGTCGAAGCTCCCCAACTCGAAAGGTATCAAATCTATGTTGAAGACCTGGTCTTCCAACATTAGGGTGCAGTCCTGAATAATCTCCTCTGCCTGTTCAACCCTACCATTTGCCATTTCTACGGAGTAACTAGTTTCTAGTCTACTGGCACTCAAATCTAGCATTTGCACAAACTCAGATGATATAAAACTATTGTCTGCTCCAGTATCAAACAGTACAGATGCAAAGTGGTTATTGAGTAAGTGCATACCCGTGACAACGTTCGGATCTTGACGGGCATCATTAGCTCCAATGACGAAGGCACGTCCCCGTGCAGCATTAACTTGGTTTCCTTGGCCTTGAGCACCCGCTATGGCCAGTATCTGCTGCTGGTTGTTTCCCTGCTGACCCGGTGCCCTATTTAGTCGGGGGCATATATTTCTGAAGTGATCGAGGGCTCCACACTCGTAGCAAGCCCTGGCATTCCCAGCGGGGTTAACCGCGTTGATGGGTGCCACCAAGTTTGGTGCTACTCTACAGTCTCTTGCTTGATGCCCCGGGCATCTGCAGTTCAAACACACCCGGCACGGTGTTGCTGGAGGATGATGAAGATTACACCTGTCACATTTCGGGTGCGGCCCAGCATATTCCTTCTTTCCTTGAGCCACGGCCACAAAGTTTCTGGTCGTTTTGGCCCTCTTATCAAACTTTCCTGTACCGGACCGGCTCGATTCCCCAGCTTCCTTCCTTTTCTCTGCTCCCTTACCCAGTACCCCTGTTCTTATCATCTCATCAGTGAGAGCGCCAGCTTTCAGAATCGCGCTCTGAATTGTAGGAGGAGCAGTTGCAGTTACCATTGCTCGGATTTGAGGCGCGAGTCCCCAAATGTACCTCTCAATCCTCTTAGATTCCGGAGTGACTAGGTGTGGAACTAGTCTAGCCAGCTCGTGGAATGGTCAGTATAAGCTGCGTGCCCTGCCCCCACCATAGCATGATTCCAGAACTCATGCTCAAGCTTTTGCATCTCGTTGAGAGGGCAGTATTCCTCGGTAATCAAGGCTTTGAATTCATCCCAGGTCATCTGCATCGCAGATTCCCTTCCTCTAGCTTGAACCTGGGTGTTCCACCAAGTTAGTGCTCGGCCCTGTAATGAGCATGTAACATACTTGATCTGCTGGCTGTCAAGGCATTCGCTGATGTCAATCACAGCCTCCATTTTCTCAAGCCATCTAACCTGGGCTATCGCCCCTCCTTTACCATCGAAATCCCGGGCTTACAGGCCACAAACTCCTTGTAAGAACAGCCCCGTTTGGCGTTAGCAGCCCCAGTTTCGTTACCGGCTGTACCAACATTTCCGGTCTCTTGGTTGCTTTCATTCCCAGTCGGGTTCCCATTATCCTCGTTCTCATTACCACCGTCCCCGTGGGGGTGGTTTTGTTGTTGCAGAGCATCGCTCACCTGAGCTACAATAGTTGGGATCAGGGCAGTCAATTGTTGAGCGATTAAGGCTGCCATATCAGCATTTCCAGCCCCTTGGTTATTGCCTGAAGGGCCTTCATTTGCTATTGGAGGTCTACCCCTGCCTCTGCCTCTGCCCCTCGGGGCTTCACTTCCGCTACTATTGCTGCGGGTAGATCTTCGAGGCGGCATGTTCTATTCATACAAGAGGCAACATATAAGCTTTAGTCACCTTAAGATACATAAGTATTTTACTTATCAAACTCCAATGTTTCGTGTTCCAGTCGGTCAAGATCACCATGCAGCCCATTTTAAGCCTATTCTCGGTATACCGGTGGTGTTTATATATAGGGTTCCCCGCAGTTCCCACCACACCCACGATGTACCGAGAATGATGTCTAATCCGGTTACATGACATCCGACCTTCCTTCACATCATATCCATAATAATCCATCAAGTCAACTGAGAGCCAAACATGTAATCACGTATAGTCTAGCGGAGGTTGTCTATCTCGCGTCCTTGGGAGGACTCAGACATGGCCTCCTCGGGTCGGTCTCTCAGTATATGAGGTCAAGCGCGATGTATGATCTGTGAAGATCTCTTCGGGTCTCAATACCCGAATTTGGTTATGATAACTTGGCGCACAGAGGGAACGGAAGATCCAATAGGAAACATCTCATAGGGGTCGAGCACAAGGGCTCAAACACAAAGTAAAAGATCACATAACAGAAGGATAACCAAACACGTAAAGAGGAACACATACACGAGATATATAAATGCACACAAGCTTAAGCATGCAAATCTACATGAAGGTTCCTAGGTTATAGTCTAGGTCAAGTGTAATTGCCTAATTCTCTATAACCAATGGCTCTGATACCAGTCTGTCACACCCCCGCTGATAGCGGAAACATGGGGAATGTGAGCTAGACGGGATCGTCATAACACATGGTATATGATAGAGTAGCAATAAAAATATGATGACAAGCGTGTCATGACGACACCCGAACACAAATGGAGACTTGTGCCGTGTATAATCAAAGTTCACGACAGCATAGTCATAAGCACATCATAAATGATCACATAAACATTAAGGATAACTTGTAATGTAAATTCCCACAACTCGGGAACAAGTATACAAAAAGTCATGTTCAAGCTTTACAAGGGTAATGATTACAAAATGCATCCTAGGGTCTCCTCTAAAAGGCAGCACTCCTAGATCTTCAATTACCCTGATCACCTGAAAAGAAATGCTCAAAACGGTCAACATAATTGTTGGTGAGCTTCGCAGGTTTTAAGTAATAAAAGATGTTAAGATGAAAACAGTGTGTAAGTTTAATAAAAGTCACCGCGACTACACTTATGTATAGGCGGTTTCACTAGTTATAAATAGCTACAGCCAAACCTAATGTTCGGTTCCTCATGGGAATTGATGGCTGTAAAGAAAGATTCCCAAAGTTTTTAAGTTGTTTATTAAGACGTAGCAAGATCCACACAGCGCATACGTATAGTGTATAACCAAACCAGTCCTTAGGTCCCATAACCGGGATTAATGGTTATATATAAAAAGGTTTTCCATAGCATAATAAGTTTAACTTGACGTAGCAAGATCCACACAGCGCATACGTGTCAAGTTAAATATGACGTAGCAAGATCCACACAGCGCATACGTATAGGTTACAACCAAACCAATCTTTAGGTCCCAATTACCGGGATTAATGGTTGTAATGGATGATCGGCTTAGAAGATCCACACAGAAGAACCACACAGCCGAGAGCATCCAAGGTCAATGGCATCCACAAGTAGCATAAATCCTCACATAACATCAAATAGTAGTGCATGGTAGTGTAAAACCCCTAAGTAACACACATAGGGTAACATAGCACATAGTTCAAGTTCGTATAGCAGCAAACAGTCAGGATCATCATGTAACCCGGTTTGAGCACATTCTTAGTATACCGGGGATGCTTATGTATAGGGTCCTCCGCAGCATTCCCACCACATCCGCGATATACATAGAATGATACCTAAACCAGTTACATGACATCCATTAGTCCTTAGTATCAATCAACAAGTTTAGCAAGGTAAGTTACTCATGTAAGTAGCAGCCAACTTCCACTAAGGAAGGTGCCTGAAATTAAGTGAATAAGTGAGCATTCTTTTCCCCCAAGTAGAAAATGTTTAAAAAGGTTTTATAAGCGTAAAAAGGGGCCACGAAACTCACTGAATAGATGATAGGCACGTATGATGAAAGATTCCAACGGTAGGATGCTATGAACAGTCAAACACCTATTGACAGTTACTGACAAGCATTAATAATGATCATAAAGCATAGGATGGTATCAATAGGCTCGGGCAGTTTCGGTCCGGTCGTGGGTAGTACACACACAAGCAGTCACACACATCTCAGACTAGGTTATTTTAAATAGTATGTGCCTGTTAATAGTGTTGACTTTAATCTTTGTGGTCAAGCTATGACACTTTATTAGTATTACATTATCGTAGTGAGATCTCCGAAGAGGGGATCCATACGCACATACACATCATTAGTCATACAACAGGACTGGACGCACGACTGACGCTCCATTCGCACGAGTGGACTTTCAGTCGTATGAATTAGCTACTTTCGTACGATTGAATCTTCATTTGTGCGACTAAGCACTCAGTCGTACCATGCAAGACTCAGTCATACGACCCAACCTCCATACACACGATTGGACCTTCATTCGCACGAATCAGCTTCATTCATGCGATTGAACATTCATCCGTGCGATTGGCCTTTCAGTCGTACGACTCACACGCAATCGCACTCCATTTCATTCGCACTGACTCATTCGCATGACTCATTCGTTCGCATTCAATCGCACACACCCATATGCCTGAGTTAGTCGCACGATTTACCCAATCGCACGGCTCAGTCGCGTGACACACTCATACACCCTACCCAGTCGCACGACTCATCCCAGTCGCACGGCTCAGTCGGCCGGAAGGCCCAGTCGCCCCGTGCAGCAGGTCGCGACTGCTGGAAGGTGCAAGGCGGCCTTCAGCTGCCCGAACACGAGTTTTACACCACCAAAACTTCCAGAACACTTATCCTAACATGTCTAGACGTGAATCACACACTGGAACACAACACACAAGCCCACACGACCTCATGTGCTCGGATGAACCCGAGCACCCGAAACCCTAGAAAACGTAGCAGCTAAATCGAGCTAAATACGGGTCAAACGAGGTTATCTACCTGCTAGGAGTGAGTATTCACGATGATAACCAAGATTTGACGACGAAAACGCAACAAACGGGTCGATTTTTGGTGCAAGATCGAGGTGGAGATGAAGAAGAAGAGAAGAAGCGATGAAGATGAAGATGGTGAAAAAGGGCTGGGAATGGGGTTTTTATATACCCATCCCAGGTTTGCCAAAATGTCACTTTTAGTCCCTGTACTTTGCCCCGAATTCCTAAATTTTGTCTCGGTTTAAAGACGTTATTTTATTAGTCTGTTTTTATTAATGATAAACGTCGTTAAGGTTATTTTACAAGTTAAAAATGGTTTTATACGTGACAATGGTTTTTATATAAAAATGGCGCGTTTAGTGTTAACAGGGCAAATCTCAGAAAAACGTCTTAAGGTAATGACAAGGCAAGCAACGATAGCACGCATAGAAGGATAACTAAGCAAAGCAAATATGGTATCCACGTAGTTGGTTTATCAAAATGAGGAATGACTGATAACAAATGTTAAATCATACACGCTAAATGACGGACCTTCGATGACGGATGTCACAACTGATTCCTTTCTCTACAATAAAAGAAGAAAGAGAGTCATTTTTGTATTCAGTTCCATTATCACTTCTTAAAGATTTAACTTTAAGATCTAATTGATTCTCAATCTTAGTGATAAATGTTTTGATAATTTCTGATGTTGCTGAGTTATGTAGTAGAAAAAAACCCATGTGAATCTTGAGTAATCATCTACTATAACAAGACATTATGGCTTCTTTCCTATGCTTAGGATGTTTGTTAGGCCAAAAAGGTCCATGTGAAGCAATTTGAGTGGTGTGTTATTAGAGTTTACCAATTTAGACTTATAAGACACTCTATTTTAATTGCCTTTCAGACATGCAGTGCAGTGGTCTGTATAGAAAAATTCCTTTTATGGTAAACCTATTACTAGATCACCTTTTACAAATTGATTCATTCTGTTATAGTTAGAGTGTTCAAAATGTCTATGCCATAATTAGGAAACATCCTCTGATGCTTTTAATAGTAAACATGTTTCAGGCGTTGATGTTGAAACAGTGTTCATATCAACAATATAGGTGTTGTTATGACGTGGAGTTTTTAAAAGGATACAATCTTCAGGTATTTGAAAACTTGTCTTAAGGATGTAGCAGTTGTTGGATTCAAATAAGGTGGCATATCCCTTATCACAGAATTGGTATAAACTTAAAAGATTGAACTGAAGGTTGGAGCAGTAGTTGACATTCTCAAAGTTGATTAACCCATTTGATATTGTTCCTTCACCAGTTATCTTTCCACCTGTCTTATCACCTCCAAAGGCTATGTTTCCTCCATGTTTGCTCTTAAAATCCCGAAGGAGGGAACAATTTCCTGTCATTGTTGGGAACATCCATTGTCAATAAACTAGATATTGTCAGGCCTTCTTTGATGTCCTTGGAAAATCAAAGAAATCAGTTAGATGGTGCAACCCAAGCCAAGATTTTCTTGGGTTTTCCGTCTTTTCCCATAATGCAAGTTTCTTCTAAAGTGGCATTATCTGATGGTTTAGGAATTCTAGGTACACTAGATTTCCTTTGATTGATTTTAGCTCTGTCAGGAGAGGTACTTTGAGCTCTTCTCCTATGAGTGCTAATGTATGTTTGTTGTATGTTTTTGTATGATTGTTTAAAGGTGTCATAGAATGTTTTGGCATTATTTAAAACAACCTTTTGATTAGGAGTTTGTCTTGGTGTTCCTAATTTGTTCTTATTTGGAATAACTATTTGTTTCTCAGTTGGTTTATCAACTTGAGGGTTGTATGTTTAGCTTTTTGTTTTTCTTTTTGATGAAATAGTTAGCAGTGTTATGATTGTTTCTTTTATAGATTGAACAATAATTATGAAAATGGCAAGATTCAGTACTGTGATTGTTCATGTGACAGTACTTGCAATATTTACCATATTTGCATTTTTCAGTGATGTGAGTGTACTGATCACACCACTCACAATATGGTAAATTTGCATTGCCTTGTTTGTTTATAACTTTTGACTTTAAATTTGATTTTAACAGAATATCAAAAGTTACTATTGTTTATTTTTGCTAAATTGGGGCTTTGCCTTTCCTATTATTTGTTCAGGAGAGACAGTGGAAGATCCAACTTTTCTTCCACCAGAGCAGATATCAAACCCTTGAGTCTGCTTTGTTTGTTGGTTAGTACATCAACCACACTTGAAACTTTATGAATTTCAATAACTGGTTGAATTGACTCATCATCTAATAAGTCAACTTCATCTTCATCAAATGTCTGTTCATCAAATTCATTGTTTTCTCCTTGATAAAAATCTATTGATTTAATTTGTGGTGATGCTTGACTTTTAACAAATTTTATCAAAGGTGTTTTTGTCGTTAATGGTGACTTTGATGATGATGATGATTTTTTTGAATCATCTATGTAGTCATGTGGGTCAAGAGACTCACCCTTTTGTTAGTCATGGGATCAGGTAAAGGAATTTAATTATCATTGCATGGTGGATTAACTTTATTATGTCCTAAACCTGAAGAGTCTTTAAAAGCTCTTTATTGTGCAAGAAGTTGTTCAAACTTCTTATTGCTTACCTGAAACTTCTAAAGTTTCACTTCAGTTTCAGCCTACAATGTCTTTGACTCAATAAAAGATACAGAGAGTTGCTCTACTTGAGATGCAAGTGTTAATTTTTCAACATCAACTTGTCTAAATCATTTTGTAATGAAAGAATTTTTAGTCCATATTGTTTTTGTTCTGTCTTGAAACTTTCATTTAAAATGTTTGTTTCAATTACTTTCTTTAAAAGTTTATCTACATGTTCTCTGTATCTATATACTTCATCTATGCTTGCTTGCGTGCAGAGGTTTTCCTTTACCTCTTTTGGGATTTCTGAAATTTTATCTTCAATGTCTGCCATGAGGGTATGATTTGGACATTGAATTTCAGCTTCATACATGCTCCTGTCACACTCACCATCCATTTTAATCATCATGGCTGATGATTTGGAGTGTTGATTTAGGATGTATTGTGTGATTTAAGTTGGCGTTGTTACAGCAGGGATACTGATTTGAGGTGGGATCTGTCTGTTTGAATGGTAGCTGCTTGATGCTTGTATTTTATTGTTGTTTCTGTCAACTCTAGTTGTTGGTATTCTCTTAAAAAATGTTCATATAGTTGACAATTGTAGCATCTCACCCTGGTTTTGTCAAAACCAATCTTTGTTTTCTTATCCATGCTCAACCCTCTATTTCTTTGTAGAAACCTTTTTGATCAATAAGCAATCATTACCATAGACCACTGAAGATCCATTTCTTCAACCATGTCTGCTGGTAATTCATCCAGGTCTTGTTGGATTATCTGTAATGGTGTGAGGTTAGTACCCAGATTAGCTTCAAAGCTTGTGGAGAAAGCTGCATAAGCTACCTTCTGCTCTTCACTTTGCAGAATGACTGTAAGAGCATCCATGGGTTTATCAAATTTATGTATGTTTTGAGACTTTGGTTGTTGTTGCTTGCTTGAGCTTGAAGCATGATGATGCTGATCTTGTTTGCTTTGTGGTGTTGTTTCATGAGAAACATGAACACCAGTCTTCTTGGACTTCTGTTGTTGTTGGATCATTCAGGAGTAGAGAAGAATGAAGTTTCGCTAGTATCTAGGAACTCTTCATCTTCATCTTCTCCAGTGCATGTCAAGAATGCACTATCTGTTTGTTGAAGTTCCTTGAACTTGTATGATTCCACATATCTGATTGTGTTCTTGTTTCTGGATCTCTCTAGTTCTAGTGCTTCCACATTAGTCAGAGCACCTAAAGATAATGCTTCAAGATCCAATGTTGCTTTCATTAGAGAAACTGACTGAGTCCAGCTCTCTGGTGGTGTGTTCAACATCTTTTTGTTTATTTCAACCGATTTGTATTTGAGACCATAAAAATCATCTCATTTACAAGTTAAACAAATCTATGAAGGTGTTGTGGAATTGATTCTCCCTGAACATGGTGGAAGGTTTCATATTGGGTTCTTAATTTCTCCTTTTTCCTTCACACATGGTGTGAAGTACCATCCAGAGTTCATGTGTTGTTATGAAATTTTAACCCTTGTCAAGATTTCAAAAGGCAAAGTCATTGCCAAAATATTGTATGCTTTCATGTCTGTTTTTACTTTCTTGAGTTCTGTTTTTAAATTCTCAACCCTTGTCAAGATTTCAAATGGCAAAGTCATTGCCAAAATATTATATGCTTTCATGTCTGTTTTTACTTTCTTGAGTTCATCTCCAGCTATGCTTTTCAAGCTTACTGGTTTTTGTGTGTTGTGGTCTGGACCAAGATTCACTGGAATGTATGGTCCCTCAGTTATGGATGTCCATAAGTCCGGTTCTTGGAAGACAATCCAGTTTCAGAACATGATCTTCCATTGTTTGAAATCTGATTTTTTTTTCAGTCTTTGTGGTTTAAGACCACTATTTTGTTCCTGAAAGTTCATCAAACATGTTCGTTAATTTTTTTATTTAACGGTTTAAGTTAAAAAATTTGTTTTAAATTTTAGCTTAGAGCTAATTTGTTTTATCCTAAAGTCATTAGCATTTGTTTGTTAATTATGTCACTTTTTAATTAGAATTACCGAATAAAGAATTAATTAATTAAATATTAATTAATTGTCTTATGTGCAGTCACTTTCTTGGTGACAGGAATGGAATATTCTGTTTAAGGTTGTCTATTTAGTAGTCAACTTTTTAATGAAAAGTCAAAACCCTAAAAAACAAATATTTTGATTTAAAAAGTTAACTTTTTGGATCAAAAAGCAACTTTTTCAAAAATTTAAAAGAAGATTTTATTTCTTCTTTGATTTTTGAAGATGAACAAACACAATCACCGGAGATTGTGAATGTTTATGAGTGAGAAAAAACTAGGGTTTATCCTAGGGTTTGTTTACAGTGATAACAACTTCAATAAACAAATATCGTTTTGTTATTTGCACAAGATTAATCGCTTGTTTTGAGTGTTGAACAACTCAATTATGATATTTAAATACAATGAACTGGTTCAATGTATTTAAATCTATGTATGTTTAATGAAAAAGTGATATAACAGTATTCGTATATAGTTTTATCAAAAAACCTTAGAAACCGATGAAATTTCAATGATTTTTGATGTTTCTGTTTCAAAAACATGTATGAATAATGTGAGAGCTTTTCTACTAATAGCAACACAAAAATCTTCTTCAAAACAAATGAAAAAAGAAGATTAACTCATGTTTTTGAACATTTGTTGTATGTGTGATGTAGAAGAAGAAGATGTGATGATTTTAAGCTTAAAATGTGTGTTATGAAGCTAATGAACCACGGATATCATGTTTGTTGAATGAGAGGATCGAATATCAATGTTTGATTTAAGCCAAGGCTCTGATACCACCTGATGAAATCAATGAATCACTAATCAAAGATAAACATGAACATATAAGAATAATGATGATGTAGTTGATAATGATGATGATTTCCCCAAAGGATCATTGTTAATCTCTCAACAGATACAACAACAGTTTGTTGTATCAACGTCAACAAACATTAATCATTGTGCAAAAACCCATGATCAATGCTATGATATCAATGTGTGTTTATGTGTGTGTGATTGCTAGTGATTTAATGTTTGAATGATAATAACTGCTTGTTTGTATTGATTGTTCAAAAGCTTACAAAGGATTAGGGTAGTATGCTAGTTATAGTCTATGCAAAAAGCAATTTACAATTACTAAACTACCCTTATGTAAATGTAAATTTCATAAAATCCTAATTCTAACTCATCTGTTGTGGATGATAACATGTCCGCTATAGACGCAAAGTCCTCCATTGTGGAAGTTGAATAATCTATCCACTGTGTCTTGGATGTGGTCCGCTGTGAACACTTGTGTGTTTGTCATCTTAGTTGTCCGCTGTGAATGTTCATCCGTTATGGATTGAACATCCGCTGTGGACTGGTAATCAGCTACGGACATTGTTCATCCGTTGTACGAGTAGTTCATCCACTATAGACACTTGGAATATATTCTTCATCCGCTGCATAGACTTGGTCATCCGCTATGGGTTTCCTTCATCCGCTGCAGACACTTGTCAAAATTTCCTTTTATCTACAAACCTGAAAAAGAAATTTAAGCTACATTAGTGTATGTTATGAATGTTAATGATACAAATGTGTTAGTTGATGATTGTTTGAATGTTAGAAAATATTATGTTTGTTTATTTCAAACATTATCCTTTTATGCATTATTCTTTTAATGCACTTGTTGAGTCCAACATACACTTTTGGTCCGTGTAGTTTAAATTGTTTATTTTTTCCTACTAAAAACTTTAATGTAAGTTTTAAAAATTACACATCACCCCCTTGGCTTATTAAAACCATAATTCAATAGTTAATTCTATTTACTATTTTATAAAACTTTATAAACTTAATAAAACTTTGAAATTAATTATTTATTTAGTTTGTTTTTTTAAACTGATAAATCACATATAAAATTTATAAGACTTAATTTTTTATTATTATAATTTGATTAAAAATTTAATACATGAAAAGTGAACAATATAATATACAAAATTGATTAAATAATACATTTATTGAATTTGAATCACCAAAATTAATAAATAATTTAAAAATATGTTTGATTTTCATAATTGAATCAGTGGGTTTGGGTTTACATTTTCAAGATAGGTGGAAAACTATCTTCGTAAGCAAGTTTGGTCTCGAAAGAAAGAAATCCTTCCGAAACACTTAAGTCTACTGCAGAGGATGCAATAGCTTCTGAAGGTTCAGTCTCCCAAACTTCCCAAGTAGTAAAAACTTTTATAGTTTTGAAAGCCTAGTCTAATCTCCAAAGATGGTGTGGAAGATGAAGAAAGGTCATGTGACTAAAGTTTCTTCATCAACAACAGTCAAGGATCCTATAAGCTTGTATATAGTATCAGTGATTGTTGAATTATCTTCAATTCATCTTTATAAGCCCAAGATTAGCAAGGCTTGGGTTTCTAAATGTAACTAATCATCTCTTTTCATGTACAGGAACAGTTGAAGACTAAATGAAATGTATGGATCATTATAAGTGGTTGTTCTAGTCATATGACTAGCAATGTCTCTTTGCTTCAGAACTTTGAGAAATTTGATAAAGGACCATTTACTTTTGGAGGTGAATCAGGATGTTACATAATTGGAAGGGGCAGGATCACAAATGGTAAGCTTAACATTGAGAAGGTAAACTTTGTCAAAGAGAATGAGGACAATCTTTTAAGTGTATTTTAATTTTATGACCATAGACATAACATGCTCTTTACTGAGCGTGAGTGCATTGTTCTTAAGCCCGGGTGATCATTCCTCAAGAGCATATTTTGCTTAGAGCCCCCAGGAAATGGAACATGTACAAGATCAACTTGCAAGAAAACTCCCCTTCTAGAGAAGTTTTTTGGTTTCCATATAAAGCCAATAGTCATGAGTCTTCCTTTTGGTATAAAAGAATATGTCATGTAAACTTTAAGAATATGAATAAACTGATTAAGAATGATTTGGTAACCGGAATGCCAAAGAAAGAGTTTAAAAGTGATGACCATTATGTTGCATGCCTTAAAGGAAAGCAACATAAAGTATCACACAGGCCAAAGGAAATAAACTCCATCACTACTCCCCTCTAATTATTACACATGGATCTCATTGGCCCCATAAATGTAATGAGTATAGGAAGAACTTCATACTATCTTATGATTACAGATGATTTCGTAAGATATTCTTGGGTCTTCTTTGTGAGAAGTAAGGATGAGACCCTTGAAATCTTGAAATGCCTTATTCTAAAAATTAAGAATCAATGTGACAAGGTTAAAATCATAAGATGTGATCAAGGAACTAAATTTAAGAATTAAATCCTTGATACATTTTACGATAAAAAGGGTATTCCAAGACAATATAGTGCTTCTAGAACTTCTCAATAAAATAGTGTTAAGAATAGGAGAAATAGGACACTTATTGAGGCTAAAAGAATGCTCTCTGAATCTAAACTGCCCATCACCTTCTGGGCAGAGCCAGTCAACATAACCTGCTATGTGCAGAATAAAGTTTTAGTAGTCAAAACTCATAGTAAGACTCATTATATAATGTGGCATAAAAGAAGACCTTTCAATGGTTTCCTCGGGTCATTTGGATGTCCATGCATCATCTTGAATACTAAAGATCATATAGCCAAGTTTGATGAAAAAGCAGATGATAGACATTTCATTGGATACTCTTCTCAATCTGAAGCTTATAGAGTACACAATCTGATGAAATAAAATAACAATAACAATGGAGATGTTGATAATTCCCTCAAGGATCTTCTCAAATCTCTCGGTGAATATAACAACAGATTATTATATCATATTCAACAAATAATAATCATGGTGCGATAACCCATGATTAATGCTATGACGTTAGTATGTGTTTGTGTGTGTGATTGCTTGTGATTGTATGCTTGAATGATAATGAACTGATTGTTTGCATTGATTGTTCAAAAGCTTACAAAGATTAGGGTATTGTGCTATTTATAGCCTATGCAGATAGTTATATACAATTATAAAAATACCCTTACGTAAACGAAAATTAAATAAAAATCCAAAGTCTAAGTTGTCCGTTGTGGATAATAGACTGTCTGCTGTGAATGCTAATTCATCCACAATGGATGTTGAATAAGTTGTCTGCTGTGTCTTGGATGATGTCCGCTATGAACACTTGTTATATGTTTGTCTTGTTAGTTGTCCGCTGTGGAGTGTTCATTCGTTGTCGATTAAACATCCTCTGTGGACTATTCATCAGCTGTGGACTTTATTCATCAGCTGTGGACTTTGTTCATCCACTGTGTATGATTGTTCATCCACTGTAGACACTTGGAAGTTGTTCTTCATCCGCTACATAGACTTGGTCATCCGCTATGGGCACTTCTTCATCCGCTGCCGACACTTGTCAAAATTACTTTTATCTACAAACTTGAAAAAGATATTTAAACAATAATTAGTGTATGTTATGAATGTTAATGATTCTAATGTGCTAGTTAATGATTGTTTGATTGTTAGAACACATTATCTTTGATTATGGCAAGCATTATCCTTTAATAATGCACTTGCTGAGTCCACAATACTCCCATTAAGGATGATGTTACTGTCTTTTTAAGTTTGCTTGTTAATGTTATGTTTATTAGTAACTGTGTGTGTTTGTGTTTGATATGAATAATTGTAATGTTTGTGTGACTGACTTAGAATGTTTGATTGCATGTTTGTATGTTATGCATGATTGAATGATTAACTGTTTGTTCTGATAGCATTATGATTGTTTGGTTATATGTATGATTGCATGATTTCATGTATAATTGATTGATTTCATGTTTGATTGAATGGTTACTGTTGGACCAAAAGAACCAATGAGCCAGATCATAAAAACCTTTAAGTCCCACAAGTCATCACAACAACTGCTGAAGACATCATCAGCTGTTTGACAAAGTCTGAAGATCAACAGCTGATGACTGAAGTACTGAAGCCTTTATCAGCTGAAGACCAAAGTCTAAAGATCAACAGCTGAAGATGTTAGTCCTCTAGAAAGATTAACATTAGTCTTAGTGTGTCTTTTACAATTTTGCCTTAGTATAGGGACTAGAATTGTAAATAGATAGTCTTTTGTTTGTTGATAGTATAAATAGCTTAGTCTAGAGTAGAATTAAGTAGACGTAACAATTTTGTATGTGCTGCTTTCTTACTCTTGTAATTGACTTTGCTATATCAATGAACTGAGAATTTTATTGATATTTGCTTGTTTTGATTACAATTTTTTGTGTTTCTTTGAATTGTTCATATAATTTGTTACAGATTCATGCATTTGATCCTATCAAATGGTATCAGAGCTTTCGGTTGAGTGTTTTTGAAGTTCTGTCGAACATAGAAACTTCAAAAATCCACTGAAATCTGTAATAGATTGACAATTCAAGTGAAATATTGTAAATTAGAGTTGTGTTTCATCATCAAAAACATGATTTGAATCACAAATTGCAGTATATCTCATCAAAATTGAGTGAATCAGTGAAAAAGTGTTCGAAAAGTTGTTCTTGAGTTTACGAACTGAGATTTCTGAAATTGAGTGGAAAATTGTTGATAATTACTGCAATTGATGTTAGAAGATTGATTATCGGCATCAAAATGAACTAATTGTAAAGTTTCAGTTCAATTCATCAACATTTGGAAGATTTCGAAATTTCAGATTTCGTTACATTCACAAGAACATGATGAATGTGGCGTATTAGGGTTGGAAAATTACTGAAATTTGCCCAAGTGTTCAGGGGTTTGAGCACTGTTTAGGCGTTTTCTCAACTGTTCAGACTTTTTAACCCTAGGTGTATAACCACTGTGTTGGAGTATTACCACCGTGCGGAAGTTTCAACTGTGAAGGCGTTTCACTACTGTTTGGGAGTTCTTACACTATTAGTGTTTAGAATTTTTCTAAGGCAATCCCTTAGACTTATCAGCTGTTGAGGCGTTTCATCACTGTTGGGGCGTTTCTTACTGTTGGGACTTATCACCACTGTTCAGACTCATCTTCATTGACACTTAGAAATTTTTTTTTTAAAATTCAAAAATCCAAAAATATTTTTCAAGTCTTTTCTTAATTCAAAAACTTAGAAAAACAACAAAAATATAAGAATGGCGAAATCAGAAGATTCTGAAAACAGAGTTTCAAAACTTAAAAATAGAGCTGATTTCAAAAACTGGTCTCTTAGGCTGAAACATCACTTGAATTCCATAGACACTGATCTATGGAAATCAATTGAAAAAGGACCTTATATTCCTGTGACTACTGATGGTCCAGACAGAGGTTTTGTGTATACAAAAGATACACAAGAACCTTATCCTGAAGAAAATCTACATGGAGATGATCTTAAGAAGGTGAAAAATGATATCAAGGCTTATTCTCTCATGTGTAAAGGGCTACCATGGGAAGTACTCTCCAGGCTTGAAAACTATCAAACTGGATATACAATGTACAAAGCATTGAAGATTATCTGTGAAGGAGGAAAGGAAATTCAAAATCTTAAAAAACAGAAACTGAAAAGGCAACTGGAATTATTTGAGCACATCTCAGGAGAAACAATTAATCAAATGATGAACAGATTCGTGCAACTTATAACAGAAATGTCTACTTTGGGAATCAAGAATGATCTTGAAGATCTGAATAATAGACTTCTGAATGCACTACCATCATCATGGAAACAGACTGTTACTTTGTTGAAACACACTGAAAAGTTTCCAATGGATCTTGATCTTCTCATTGCAAAGATTGAATTAGTAGAAATTGATGAAAGTTCAAGAAACAATGACAGACATGCATCAACATCACAATATAAGTATGTTGCTTCTCCAGCAAATACAGTTGAGAATGCATTTCTTGCAAAAGATCAGATTACTCCTGAAGATGAAGGTGATTTGTTTGTGGGAGCAGGATTCTTCACCAGTACACCTGCTTATTCTACTCAACCACAACCACAGTCTCCTCCTAAATCTCAAATGCCTAAATCACAAACTGAAATTCCATTCTCAAACTCTCCCAATCCTAGCAAAGTAAAAGATGTCATTAATATTCTTTTACAGGATGAAGAGTCAAAATCTGCATTTACAGCTTTCATGGCAAGCTTTCAAGCTTACCAAGGCAGTCATCTGACTCAAGTTGAGTTAGTTCTACAAGATCTGTTTGAGATGGATCCTGTTGATGTAGAAGAAATGGATCTCAATTGGCAAATGGTCATGATAGCTTACAGGACACAAAAGCACTCATATGCAAATAGAAACTACAAACCAAGTGCAAACAAAATTGTTGGGTTTGATAAATCCAAATCAAGGTGCTTTAACTGTAATAGTTATGGTCATTTTTCAAGAGAGTGTAAAGCTCCAAGAAATCAAGGAGGAAATGGTCAAGGTAGCTCAAATAGTCAGAAATATCAGCAACAGGCTAACAAGACATTTCAAAAGCCGTATCAAAGCCTACCTATGCCAGAACCTAAAGAAGAGAAGACGACTGAGGAACCAAAGAAGGCACTGGTTGTAAACATCAAAGATGGTTATGATTGGAGTGCATATGCAGAACAGTTTACTGCTGATCTCACTAATGGTCTGGCTCTGATTGCTGAACTGGATGATGAAGACTGGTCTAAAGATAAGGATCCTAAGAAAGATGATGATTCAGATCAAGAGGAAGATTATGACTGGAGTGACAAATCAGATCCAAAAGAAAGTACTGAAGAAGTTGCTCTTATGGCACAATCTGAACAACCAAAGGTTGTTAACTCATCTTCTGATACTGAATTTGCTAATTCTTATCCAGAAATACCAGTGGAAGTAAGAGAGAAAATGTACACTAAAGCATGTTAGTGGAAGTAAGAGAGAAATGTACACTAAAGCATGTTTTGAACAGGTTGAACATTACAGATCATACTCATTCAAATATGTGATAAACTCAAACAAGATGAATTAAAGCACAACAAGCTAAAAACAGATCATAAGATTGCTGATGACAAGATCATATCTCTTCAAGCTTCTTGGAACAAAACTCTTAAAGAACTTGAACTTGTTAAGAAACAACTTGAAGAGATGACCAAAACTCTTGAACAAGAAAAATTGGCACATGCAGCAACTCAAATTGATTTAGCCAAAGTTAAAAGCTCAAAGAAAATTGTTGAGCAACTGGTGAATGGAAGAAAGAATAAAGATAAATCAGGATTAGGTTTTACACATGAACCTATGCCTGAATCTATCTCAAACACCTTACCTGAAAATTTTAACACTCATGATCATTCACCAGAAAATAAAGCTAAGCTTAAAGAATATCAAGACCAAAAGAATTTCACAAAGATAAATGTTGAAATTTATGAAGAAACATACTTAGAAAAGATAAAGCATGGTCATCCAATCAAAGTCAAATCTTATGAACCTCAACAAATGCAGAAAAAGATGTTTGTACTAAAAAATGAAAGTGTTATTGAACAAAATGAACAAAAGATTGAAAAATCTAATGATGACAATAACAAATTGAAAGGAAAATATGAAGAGCTTAAATCAAATAATACTTTTTCTGATGATTCAAGTTCAATTGAATTGAATGAAGATATAAATTGTCAAAAAGAATCTTCTCAAGATTCAATTAAAATTCAAAATAATAAAACATCATCAAGATAAGAAATCAAAGAAGAAAAAGCTGCTAAAGCTAAGAAAGCTGAATCAATCAATCAGACAAAGAAAAACATTCAAATTACACCTGTGAAGTTTGTGTCTGCAGGAACTTTTGACATGAACACAATCACAAAAATGACATCTAAACCCAAGATCAAATCTAACTCTGATCTGAAAACAAGTTCAGGTCATAAGACTTCCGCTGTGCATAAAAGATTTGAATCTAAGGAGTCAAAGAATTGTGATCAAGTCCAAAAGAAAAATCCTAAGAATCAAATGACCAAATTCACACCCAAGAAATCACAAATTAAATTGCCTAACCCAAAATTTAGGCAAGAATCAAATGTTGATTCCACTTCAAGAGTTAACAAAATGTTGTTTAAACAATCTCAGAAGTATTGTGATATCTGTGATATGTATAATCATGACATTTCAGAATGTTACTTTAACAAGTATTGCCATATATGTGATATGACAAATCACACAACTGCTGATTGCTACTTTAACAAATACTGTGCATTGTGTGATGAAAGAAATCATAATACAAATGATTGCTACTTTAGAAAGAACTCTTCAAGGAAGGATTTTAGTAATCAAGGATTTGTAAACCCACAATATAAAAGAAATCATAATATTGGGTTTAAGTATTCACAAAAACAACAACCTTTCTTGGGTTTGAGATCTTTTAAAAGAAACAATTCAGATTATGATAATCATATTTTGTCAAATCACAGCAATACAATCAAGGAAAGTTTATTCCACGATCTGTGAGAATAAAAAATGGAACATTCTCAAATGCTTCATATAATGATTCAAGATCTCTTGATGATGATCTTGAAAACAGATATAATGTTTTAAAATCAAAACAACAAAGAGATAATCAACATGTTTTTCAACGAGGATTTGAAAATCCAAAATTTTCAAAGAAACCTGATGTAAACAAACTTCATTTTAAATAGTTTACAATTGTTGATAAATTTGGCAAGCCCAAGACCATCTCGGCTTGGGTTACTAACTCTTCTTAAACTGTTTTTGAATGCAGGTACGCCCACGGAGACCAATAAACTCATAGTATGTTGAAAGTGGGTGTAGCCGGCATATGACAGGCAATCAAGCCTTGTTGCAAGATTTTCAGTTAAAAGATGGAACACACGTTTCTTTTGGAGGTGATGCAGGTGGAAAGATAACAGGAGAGGGAACAGTGTCAAATAGGATTATCAGTTTCGATAAAGTCAACTTTTGTTCATAGTTGAACTTTAATCTATTAAGTGTTTCCCAAATTTGTGACAAATCTTATTCTATTCTTTTTGATGATTCTCACTGTTATGTCTTGAAACCAGGTTTTCAGATTAGCAATGATTGGGTCATAGTTAAAGCTGCTCGGGACAGAGATGTATACAAACTGGATATGTCTCAAGTGGATCCTGCAACAGAAACAACTTGCCTGATTGCTAAAGCATCAAATGATGAAAGCCAGCTTTGGCATAGACGTCTCAGTCATTCAAACTTCAAAAACATGAACAAGCTTGTAGCAGGAAATCATGTTATTGGACTTCCTTCCAAGAAGTTTTCAACAACTGATCATTGCTCAGCATGTCTGAAGGGAAAGCAACATAAAGCGTCTTATAAGTCCAAGTTGATAAACTCAAATACCAAGCCACTCCAGATGTTACATATGGACCTTTTTGGACCAACTAATGTTAGGAGTATTGGTCGAAAATCATACTGTTTAGTTATCATAGAAGACTATACAAGATTTTCTTAGGTTTTTTTCTTTCTTCAAGCTAAATCTGAAACTGCAGATCTTCTAAAAGAATTTATTAATAAAGTTGAAAATTAGCTTGAACAAAAAGTGAAAATAATAACAAGTGATAATGGAACGGAATTTAAAAATGCTAACATTGATTTGTTTTGTACAGAAAAAGGGATAGTTCATCAGTTCAGTGCTCCCAGAACTCCACAACAAAATGGAGTTGCTGAAAGGAAGAACAGAACTCTGATTGAAGCTGCCCGGTCCATGTTAGCTGATGCCAAAATTCCTATCACTTTCTGGGATGAAGCAATATCCACAGCCTATTTTGTTAAGAATAGAATCTTGCTTGTGAAAGATAAAAAGAAAACTCCATATGAGTTAATGTTTGACAGGAAACCAAACATAAATTTTTTAAAATCATTTGGTTGCCCAGTTATGATTCTTAACTCAAGTGATCATTTAGGAAAATTTGAAGAAAAAGCTGATAATGGATTTTTCATTGGATATCCATCTGTTTCCAAAGCCTATCGAGTTTATAACTCTAGGACAAACACTATTAATAAAACATTCAACGTTAAATTTCTGGAAAATTCTTTTCCATCAGTTTCAAATGGTACTGCATGGTTATTTGATATAGATTCTTTGTCAAACTCATTTCAACCTAACTTGTTTAATCAATCTGATGATTTTACAGGTAAGAAGAACTCAAAGGAGATCTTGGATCTTTCAGTGATGATTCAGATTCTGATGATTCAGATGATGCTCGCCCAGATTATCCATTCTTCTCATTTGTCAAGGATTCAACAATACAATTTAATGACAATGTTCATGCTTCTTCAGCTTCAGATCATTCAGTTTCAGCAGATCAAGAAGAATCTCAACCTATTCCTAATGATGGTATAGAAATTGGACAACCTGAGTCTGGCACATCTTCCATCTCTGGAGATGCAATTAATCATAGTAACCTTGATTACTTTCTCAATTCACCGACTCAAGTTCCAAATTTCACTCCACATTCTTCTACCTTATTGCAACAGCTCTCCAATCTGAACCAAACAAATCTGGATGTTAATGTTCAAGGAACTGAGATACCGACATCTCGTATCCACAGGAACCATCCAACATCACAGATTATTGGTCCTCTGAATGAAAGAACTACTAGGAGTAAATCTGAACATGAAAATGTTTGTTTATACTCTTGTTTTCTTTCAAAGATTGTTCCTAAAAATGTCACCGAGGCTTTACAGGACAATGGTTGGATTGAAGCAATGCAAGAAGAACTTCTTCAATTTTGCAAACAAGAAGTGTGGAAGTTAGTGGAATTACCTGAAGGAGAAAATGCCATAGGCACTAAATGGTTGTTTAGAAACAAACTGATGATCGTGGTATCATAATCCGAAATAAAGCTAGACTTGTTGCACAAGGATACACACAGGAAGAAGGAATTGACTATGATGAAGTATTTGCTCCAGTTGCAAGACTCGAATCCATTCGTGTTTTCCTAGCTTATGCATCATTCATGAAATTCAAGGTGTATCAAATGGACGTCAAAGGTGCATTCTTGTATGGTCCAATCACTGATGATGTGTATGTGAAGCAACCTCCGGGCTTTGAGGATGCAGCACATCGGGTGTATAAGCTTAGCAAAGCTTTGTATGGCCTACATCAAGCTCCTAGAATTTGGTATGAAACATTATCTCAACACTTAATCCAACATGGATACACAAGAGGGAAAATCGATCCTACTTTATTCATAAAGAAGGATAATGATGATCTCTTATGTGTGCAAGTGTATGTAGATGATATCATATTTGGTTCTACCAGTCCAACATTGTGCAATGAATTTGAAGAAATCATGAAATCTTGTTTCCAAATGAGTTCTATGGGAGAAATCAATTTCTTCCTTGGATTGCAAGTTCAACAATCTGCAGATGGTATTTTCATCAATCAAGAGAAGTTTGTTGACAAACTCTTGAAGAAATTCAAACTGCATGATTGTCAGTCCATAAGAACTCCAGCTGACGTAAACACCAAGATTGAACCTGATCCTAAAGGAAAATCAGTAGACCAAACTCTATACAGATCTATGATTGGTTCTTTGATGTATCTTACTGCATCAAGACCAGATATCATGTATGTTGTTTGTGTTTGTGCAAGGTATCAATCAGACCCGAAAGAATCTCACTTAATTGCTGTCAAGAGAATATTCAGGTATCTCAAAGGTAAACCAGCTTTAGGGCTTTGGTATCCTTACGAGGGTAATTTTGAGTTACATGGATACACAGATAGTGATTATGGTGGATGCTGTCAAGACAGAAAATCTACAACGGGTGGTTGTCAGTTTCTTGGACCCAGATTAGTTTCATGGCAATGTAAGAAACAAACAAATGTTTCTGTCTCAACTGCAGAAGCTGAGTACATAGCTGCATCAGCAGGATGTTCTCAAATCCTTTGGTTGCAAAACCAACTGCTAGATTATGGGTTCAATTTTCCTAAAACACCATTTACATTGATAACACTGCTGTTATGTTCATTACAGCTAATCTAGTTCAACATTCAAAAACAAAACATATTGAAATTCGATATCATTTTCTAAGAGATAATTCTGAAAAAGGTTTAATCATTTTGATTCAAATAGCAACTGAAAAACAGTTGGCAGATCTATTTACTAAAGCTTTTCTACCAGGAAGGTTTGAGTATTTAGTGGAGTCAATTGGTCTTATTAACCATGTGTAAACCTGGTTACTAAGTTTTTATTTTAGTTATTTGAATCTTTACATGATCAAATCCTTTCCTAAATCTAAAGGTCTTCATAAGGGTTACTTTTCATAGTTATTTGCCTGATTGTCTGTGTGTGTGTGCTTTCTTTTATAGAAAAACAAAATACAAAATTAGAAAGCTCAAAATCAAATAAAAAATAAAAAAATAAAATAAATAAAAAATAAAAAAATAATAAAAATAAAAAAAACAAAAACTCCAAAAATAGAGTTCTTTTTGTTTCTAATTCATTTTTTTAGGAATGAATCTGTGTTTGCCTCAGTGAGAAATGATAGTACATTAGTAAGATAAGATCAGTTGCATACTTCACTCGCTAATAAAGTCTGGCATGATCAGGATATGATGTGTAGACGATATCATGCTAGTATACTGAACAAGTAAATTCTTGTGATTACACTAAATCTCTATGCTTGTTTGTGTATTCATCTAAGTACTTTTGAGGTGTATTAGCTTATCAGATTGCGTGCTTGCTAAGCTACCCCACTCACACCTGATGATAATGTGACTAATCATGAGATCTGTTACAAGCATCATTCACTTCTCTGTTATGAGTCATCATAGACCTGAAGTGCTGAGATATCCTCTGTTGTAAGTCATTACAGACCTGGATATTCTCCTTTGATGCAAAAGATGCCAATGTGCACAACCCATTCAAATGGATAGTTAGAGTTGATCAAATGGTTATCCATGATCATTCTCTATTCAATTAAGTAACATGAGCTCTGATTATGCATATTTGTTAGGTAATAAGTTGAGAATGTGTGCTTACTTGCATGTCTTGATGATAGTTGATCCTCTAAGTCTTGGTATGAGTCACATCTTGTCATATATAATTCTACCCTAATCAATCCAAGAATTGAACAAGTAAGTGAGTTGATAATTTTTGTCAAAAACACTCAATTTCTGTTCTTAGACCTTGTGTCTCCTTTGCTGTGATGTCACTGACCTGGAACACACTTGATCAGGATTTAATCATTGTCTATGACTATTCATATATTTTTTATTTTTTTATTTTAATGTCCTGATCTTTACTAATCTGATCTCACTGCAATCAATGATTCTATTGTAAATATTAGCTTTTCATTCTAATTTAATTTTGATTTTATGCATGTTTTCTTGTGTGCGGTCAATATCACAATGTTAAGTGTGATATTCTTATGTTATCTTGGTAAACTTCTAAGTTCTGCAAAATCTTAAAAGTTTAGGGGGAGTAATAACAATAAGAATTTTCTCAGAAAATCAAAATGAACATGTTGAATTGAAAGGATGATGCTTTAAGTTCAAAGTATGTGTGTGTTTGATAATGTAAAACTTTTCTCAATGATAAAATGATCTCATAATTTTTAGCAAGAGGAAAAGCTTCTTTCAAATGTTGAAAACAAGAAAAATTGGTTTGTTTATTTTGAAACTAAAATTTTGAGGGTCAAAAGTGTAAATTTAAGGGAAAAGTCAAAAATATGCAAAATTGTTTAAATATTAGTATGAAATATTACTAATGTGTTTAAACAGTGTGCAGGAGAAGAATTGAAAAATCGACAAGTGTAAGTCTCATTGAAGTTATCTCATGTGCCTGAACAGGGGTCATACGCCTGAATAGGAGCATGAAGAATTTTCAGAAATTTTATAAGAGTGTTAGGCATTTGTCAATTTTTCATGTGCCTAAACAGTTGTAATAAGTCTGAAAATTTATCAAAGTGTTGGGCATTTCATATTGTTCATATGTCCACACAGGGTTGAGACTTATCAGAATTTAAAATGTTCAAGTGAAATTTACAAGTGTTAGGCGTTTCAGAATGGTCATGAGTCTAAACAGTGCTTATGTGCCTGAACAGTTGTCATGTTTCTGGAAAGTTGACTATGGGCATTTCAGTGCTCATGCTACTGAACAGTGCTCATGCTACTAAACAGTGCTCATGCTACTGAACAGTGCTCATGCTACTGAACAGTGCTCATGCTACTGAACAGTTCTCATGTTTCTGACTTAATATGCACAAACAGTGCTAATGAGTCTTAACACTTGGTGAAATTTAGGACCTCATGAGTCTGAACAGTACTTATACGACTATACAGTGCTCATGTGTCTAAATAAAATTCACTTAGTATAAAAAGCACACTTGTGACAATTTCATTTCATTCTCATTTCAAACCCATTCGACTTCTCCTCTGAACACCCAAACTCTCGGTTACTCGAACATCGATTAAAATCATCTGAGCCATTAATCACAGATTGTTGATAGTGTTTATGTGATTGTGAATGTATGTTTTGATTCACATTCATCTGATTTGTGATTAAATGAAAATTCTTTGATAGGTGTTCGAAACCTATTCGGGCGTTCGAACCCTAAACTTATAAAAAAACTCAGATTGGAACATTCAAATGACAAAAATGACTAAAATTGATGATTGAATGTCGTTTGTCATGTGATTTCAAGCATTTTGTTATATTAAACTTGGTTTAATCTGACATTTGATTGAATGACACTGTTCAATGTTCATCGATGAACAGCATCGTTTGATGATGAACTTGAAAAGGAAGATGAACAGTTGAATATTATTTTTAATTGAAAATAAATAAAAAAATTAATAATCTCATTTCAAATTATGTTAAAATGTTCAATAAAATTGATAAGATTAAATAATCAAATGTGTTTAAAATTTTTTAAAAAATTCAACTTGACAAATAAAATTTTATAAAAACAGAAATGTTTTTTTAATTGAATATAATTAAATCACAAGTTGAGTTTATAAGTCAAATTCATTAAACACATTAGGTTATTATATCTTATATTATCACATGATCAATTTTACATTCAATATTTTTTTAAATTGTACACAATGTCTAATATCATTTCTTTAAACTTTTGCAGATGGCTGATCTGAAGTTTGTGCCTAAGCACAACATTGCTGCATTGCTAAATGAAGAAGTTCAAGATGCCTTATCTTATGAAGAAATGATCAGATTTCTTCTAAGAACCAAGTATGTGTATGCGATATGTTATCAGACAGTGATCTATGATAGACTTATCAGAAGATTCTGGAGTTCAGCAAGAGTTGAAGTGAATGATAAAGGGAGAAAAGTTGTTAGATGTTTTGTAACAAGAGATCGTATGATTGAAGTGTTTGAAGAGTCGATAAGAGTTGCATTAAGATTGGGTCACAATGATCCAGAAGATCTTGCTGAGTTGACATTTAATGAATGTAGAAAACATTCATGGAAATGGGTCATCCTGACCATTTTCCAAAGAAACAATTCTTCAGAGCTCGTGTATACAATCATTGGAAGCTTCTTTGTTATATTTTCCAACATTGTATGTCCAAAAGGAGTGCTGGGTGGAACTCATTCCCAGTGGACATAGCTTCTCCAATAGTAGCCATTGCAACTAATAGAAGATTTAATATGGCAAAATGGATCTGGAATGGATTCATATTTAATTTGGAGAAAGGCATAAGAAACAAATATCTGATGTACCCAAGATTTCTTCAAATGATCATCAATGAAGAATATCCAGATATTCATGTCTATGGAGTAGGTGGAGATAGACTGGGCTTGGAACACATGTCTGAAGTTACTTACAAGAAACTAACAATGTTGACTGGTGCTCCAAATGTTCCAATGTTTGTCTATATGAGAAATGTAGCTAATGATGAGGTGGATATCACAGTGGATCACTTTCATTTATTGGAAGGAGAACCAATAGATCCAGCTGATTTGATAGATGAATTTCCTCTAATCCTTCCTCAAGAAGATGATGATCAAAATGATGATGATGAGAATGATGAAGATCATGATGATGATAGCTCATCTTCTTCTGATGATAATGATGATGATGATGGTGGTGTAGCTGAAACACACCAATCATTAAGTAGTGATAGAACCATGTCTGAGCATGCTGCTGAAGCTCAACATGAAAGTGAAGGAACTATGGGTGGTGATGTACATGATGAAGTTATTCATGAAGTTGAAAATGAAGATGCTGAAATTCATATAGAGGTGGAACATGAGCCTGAGGTGCAAAATCAAACTTTTGAGTATGATTCATGGATGCTTTTCTGTTTAATCAAGAAGTGCCTGTTTCTACAACACACAATGTGTCTGTACAAAATGAGGAAATCTTGGATGTAGATGAGATTGAAAAGCTTAAAGATGATAATGTTGCTCAATAGAAAATTATAAATGATTTGAAAGAGGAAAATTTAAAGCTGAAAGAGATGAACTTATCCTTGAAAAGGAGATGATAGAGCTAAAAGAAGCAAATGAAAGATTAAAGGAAGAAAATAAGAATAAGGAAGAAAAGATTGTGATTTATGCAAAAGACAAAGAAGATGTAATCAAAAACTTTAAAGTAATGATAAAGGATTATGACATGCTTGAAGAGCAAAACAAAAAATTGCTTGAAGAAACTGAGAAGTTAAAAGAAGAGTTGATTAAAGCAAAAGAATCTCAAAAGCCAATTTCTCCTGAAGTTGAGATTGTGGCTGAAATTGTACCTATTGAGATTGAAGAAAATTTTGAAATAAATAAAGGAAAAAGGAAGATTGATGAAGTTGACTATTCAGTTTTACCTGAATCTTCATCAAAAGTTCAAAGAATTGAAAAGACTGTTGAAGAAGAGATTCAAGAAGCACAAGAACCAGTTAGTCAAGAGAAAATTGGTGCATTGGAAGACGTTGAAGAAGAATTTGATGATGAATGGTTCAATGAAGTGCTTGATGATGAATATATTGAAGAAGAATTTGAAAATACTTCTTTATTTGAATAAGTGCAAGTTCATGATTATGTTCCCCAAGACTTTGAAGAAAGATATAATTATCTTGTGAAGAGGAAGTACAACAGAGTATTTTGGATGGGCTTACAGTTTCTCAAATCAATGACGAGTACGAGAAATGTATTGCTGCTGAATCTGTTGCTCCTGTTGATTCTAACGAGATAGTTATGGAACATGGTGAATGGAACAGAGCACAAGAAAGTATTAATGTTAAAGAAATTCCAAGTTCAGAGCTGCACCATCCTGATCCTGATGAAATGAGCATTCCAGCTTTAAGGTCATGGTTGCAAGCTAGAAATTATCCTTGGAAAAGGTTGAAAAGACTCCAATCAGTTTCATTGAAAAATCTTGTTAAAAGTTTTCAACAAACTGAAAAACAATCAAACAAAATGATCATTCTAGATACTGACAACCCTCAGTATTTAGACATCACCAAAAGAACAAGAGTCTTGAAGCCTCAAGAAATAAAGCAAATGGCACAGAAGACAAGTGCACATGAAAGAAGACAAGAGCTTATCAGAATGTTTCCACAATCTGAACAACAAGTGTACAAAGCTTCTTCGAATCAAAAGCACATTTTTGATAGTGCAAGATCGACTGGTGATTTGGTTAGAAATGTGTTGCAGAAAGGTCATCAGTAGCAGAGTTGTTAAATGCTATGATTGCACCTGACTTCACTAACCAAGTTAAAATAATAGCTTGGAAATATGATGAAGTTTTTGATGCTTTTCTGATCAAAGGAGTAAATGTTGTTTGTGATGTTTATCACTTTTACTCGAGCATTATTAAACTTCCAGTTCAAGACTTGAAAGAACTGAACAAACTTCCATTGATTAACCCTTCTGGAGATAAAAGAGGTGAAATGTGTGTAGAACTTCTGAGCCGAGGGCTAGATAGAACAAGTAATTTCCTTCAGACTCGATGTGATCAAGAAGACAAGGAATACTTTTCTATGCTCAAGAAGAATAAGAAGATTAGAGTGTTACAATCGGAAGAAGAGCACTTTATGCTTGAATTTTGTGATAAGTATTTTGAAAAAGTGACTACTCCTGGTTTGAAGGTGATTGATGGAAATCAAAAGACCAAACCTATTCTTAGATGGTTTTACAACACAGAAACTTTTGAACTCAAATTGGTCGAAATCTTGAACATTGGGATGAGGACATGATATCTCTGTTTGGTGCTTTTGAGTTGAAATTACTCCATCCGAGCTATATCTCATTTTTGTCTGTTCAAAAATTTGAGAAAGTATCACCTGAGATAGCAGAGCAAGACAAGAAATATTTTCTCTCTATTATCAATGTGATGAATGCTGCTATAGAGAGAATCTCATTGAGAAAAGCTCTTGCGTATGCTAATATTGTGAGAAGAGAAATAAAAGATATTGAATTCATGAGAATTTCGAGAAAAGGAGTGTTAGAAGTTTATTACAAAGAAAGCAGAAATCCTATTGAGTTGTATGCAAATTTTGACATTGCATGCTTATCAAAGGATACATTGGAAAGAATGAAGATAATGGAGATCAAAACAAATGAATCAAAACCAGAACAAGCTGTGCTTGCTGGTAAATTTAAGTCATCAATTGAAAATGATTTGAAAGAAATAGAGTTGTATAAGAAGAAACCATGTTCAAAGTAAAAGAAGAACCTGAAGACTTCTTTGAAGTTAAAAGATGAAAGATAGAAGACAAAGAATGAAGAGAAGAATGAAGATTGAAGAAAAAGAAGAACGAAGATATGAAGACAGAAGACGTTTGATGACTGAAGACAAATGTAAATCTTAGGGGGAGTATTGTTAGTCCTCTAGAAAGACTAACATTAGTCTTAGTGTGTCTTTTACAATTTTGCCTTAGTATAGGGACTAGAATTGTAAATAGATAGTCTTTTGTTTGTTGATAGTATAAATAGCTTAGTCTAGAGTAGAATTAAGTAGACGTAACAATTTTGTATGTGCTGCTTTCTTACTCTTGTAATTGACTTTGCTATATCAATGAACTGAGAATTTTATTGATATTTGCTTGTTTTGATTACAATTGTTTGTGTTTTGTAACACCCGAAATTTTGATTAGACATAGAGAAATAATAAGAAGAAAAGAAAAGAAAGAATTTTGGAAGGAAAGGAAAAGAAAAGAAAAGTGGAAGGGGGTTTTGTGAAAAAAGTACAAAGAAAAGTAAATATCTGATATACATAAGGATGGCTGCCCACGCTTTTTCTCACAATCCCAAATCGACGAACACTCTAGAGAGAGAAAGAGCAGAATACGGGAATTTGAAGGAAGAACAAGAAGAAGAAGAGTTCGGATTCGTGGTACAAGGTCCACGGTGACCGACTTTGATGAAGCCATACTCAGCAACACAATGTGAGTTCTAAGACCCCTTCTTTTACGCATTTTTGAATGATTTTTGGGGCTGGAACACATAGTGAAACTGTTTTCGAGCCGTGAGCACTCAATCAGTTTAAGTATGTATGAGTATGAGTGTGTGTATGGTCCTCTTGGACGGCTATGCTTAAGTTATGTAAGATTTCTAGGACAGATAGATAAATTTCAGCGTGTAGACCGTATGCGTACTGATGATGTGTGTTTTAGAAGTCATTCTTATGATATGCATGTTGTTTAGTTGGTTCTAAGTAGCTGATATGATAAATCAGTGCCAATGTATGTTAAGATGATGAGTGGGTTGTAGAAATGGCACAGGTTAAGTGTAGGTCACCATACTCAACCGCATCAAATTAATGCGGACAGCCCACGAAATATGGTTAAGGCAGTCTTCATCCGCATCAACAAATGCGGATGACTAAGAAAAATGCGGTCAAGTCATTTTGCTCAGCCGCATTAACAAATCCGGATAGGTTAGGAAATGCGGTTAAGGGAATACTCAGCTGCATCGATCTAATGCGGACAAGTCAGGAAGAATGGCCAAGGCATTCGTCAACCGCATTGACCAATGCGGGTAGTATACGAAATACGGTTAAGGCATTTCCTCATCCGCATTGACTAATGCGGATGGCAAGAAATGCGGATGAACTGAAGAATGAAGTGCGGATAAGGCATTCCTCATCCGCATTGACTAATGCGGATGACTAGCCAAATGCGGATGAACCAGATTATGAATGCGGATTAAGTTTAGTAAGATCTGATTTATTTGGGTAAACGAGTAACATAGGCATGATGATGATGATGATGTTGCATGGGTATACCTACTGTCTACCATATATGTATGATGCCTTGTATGATGATGAATGAATGTTATGTGTATGTTCCTTATGATTATGTATGTTTATCTTTCCGAAACTTTACGAATTATGGAAATGAACGAGTGAAGTATTATGTAACGTAAAGTGAAAGATAATGAAAGAGGAACATGATGATGAATGCATTTATTAACGAATAAATGAAAAGAAAGATGATGATGAATACATGCATTGATGAATGAACGAATTAAGTCTTGCAAGCATTGAATAAGTCGACTGGTCTTTCTTTGTGATTGACCATGGTCATGGTACCTCTACCGCTTACCTACTAGTACTGTGCCATACGTTTTGTTGTTCATTTGTTGACTTAGGCCCAGTAGCTAAGACTGATCGGGGTATAGCATATGGTATTGGTACAAAAGAAATTCAATGTGCAAGCAAAGATGAAACGGGATCCATGTCATTCGACCACAGTAATCATAGCCGAGTGCTATGAAGTGGGTAAAGCCTGACAGGATCCATATGAGAATTTAAAGATGATGATGTATAACGAATGATAAAGATAATAAAGAACATTATCTATGTGTACGTATGATGTATGATCATGTGAGAGAAAAGAATGGTTTATAATATAATTAAAGTATGTTTATTACAAAACTAGAACTCACTCAGCAACGCTGACTTTTATGTGTTTCCAGTTGGTAGGTAGTGTTGCTGGGGATGGCACGAGGCGACTACTCAGCTCTTCGGGGATGGCATTCTCCTTTGATAATGCTGCCACGCAATGTGTTGTGGGCTCATAATACACGCAACACATTATGTTGCATGCAAGTGCAAGATTCCTTTAGGATCCCGATAAACAGGATTACTTAGGGAATCTTCTTTATGATGAAAAATTTAATGTTTTTATACTAGAGGTCACTGTATATGACCCATTTTGGTAATCAGTAACGATGTAATCTTTTGTACAAGCTTTTATGATGAAATGAAATGTATCTTTTGAATGTTTCCGCTGCAATGTTATTTAAGACGTTTATAAATATATATCAAATGTATGTTTTATGTGCGATGAACGACCAACCGTAAGGTGCCCGGGAACGGGGCCTTACAAGTTGGTATCAGAGCCAAAGTTTAAGTGAAACGGGTAAATTTTCAAAATAAACCTAAACTTAAACTGAGAATGGGACAGAAAGGAAGAGAATGCCATCTGAGTAGTTGCGTGCCATCAGGTATTTTCTTAAAGATTAACTGGTATTATGTGCGTATGTGATGTGATTTATGTGTACTGTTAGATTTAGATACTATGTAGTCAGGACGGGTGATGCTCGGGGTGCGAAGAGTAGAGTAAGTGGCTAATCACAGCTGGCCACTGTAATTAGGAACTTACCATACTTGACATAAACTGAGCAATTTCCTTGAATGACCGTGTTGGTGTTTGAATCTTTCAGTGTGAGGTAGAAAATGGCTGGTGGTAGATCTTCCAAAGCTTCCCGGGGTGGAGGCGGTGGCGGACGTGGTGCTGAACCACGTGCCACAAGAGGAAGACCTAGGGCGGAGAAAATGGTTCATGAAGAACCCGATACTCCTCATCAAGAGGGCGTAGACGAGAGCGCTAACTTGAGAGCCTCGGTAAAAAAGGCAGTGGTCGAAGAAGTACATCAGGTCATGCAGACGATCTTGCCATCTGTGGTGACCGAAGTAATTAAGGCTGTCAGGGAAGATGAAAGAAAAGAGAGGAATAGGTCCTTGGGAAGACAGGGGCAACAAGAGCCGGAAACGGTGCTATCTGATAATGAAGAGGAAGAGGAAGAGGAGCCGGTACGGGAGACAACACGGGGTTTTAACTACGGGGCATTTATAAGGTGCAAGCCCCCTACTTTTGACGGTACTGGCACTGCAGCTGATGCTCACCAATGAGTGAGAGAAATGGAGGCCGTCCTCGATATTAGTGATTGCCAGGAGGACAAGAAGGTGAAGTTTGCTACCCACTCTTTCACGGGGTTGGCTTTGTGCTGGTGGGACAATATAGTCCAAGCCGAGGGTAGCAGGGCCATAGGGAAAATGAAGTGGGCCGAGTTAAAAAGGATGGTGATCGAGGAGTTCAGTCCTCGTCGGGAAATGGACAAAGTCGAGAGAGTGTTCCTGCAGTTGGAGGCGGGGACGATGACCCACCAACAATACACCACCAAGTTCAATGAAATGGCGCGGTTGGTGCCGGATCAGGTGACGCCAGTGTCTCGGAAGATCAACCGGTATATTCAGGGGCTGCCAGTTGACATCCGTAGGCATTTGATTACTGCTCGACCGAGCACCTTTAGGTCGGCAGTAGATTTGGCTGGGAGGTTATATGACGAACGGGCTGTGGTGGTAAAGGCTGAGGTTAGTAAGAAGGGAGGTGGCGAGAAAAACTAGCAGGGAAGAGGTTTGGTCGAGGTGATACTTCGACGAGTAACAAGAAGGCAAGGGTAGATGACCGCCGTGTAGTCATGTCAGGATCTGGGTTGAGGAAGTATGGCCAATGTGGAAGAGAGCACGCGGGGGAGTGCAAGTGGGGATCAAATATCTGCTTTAAGTGTGGAAAGATAAGGCATATGGTCAAGGATTGCCGGTTAGGCAAATGTTTTAACTGTGGGGAAAGTGGTCATATGAGCAGAGACTGCAAGAAGCCGAGGGCTGAGGGATCAGGGGCGAAAAAGACAGGAGGTGAAGAACAGAGAGCAAGGCCAGGGCATTCACGATGACGCAGGAGGAGGCCAGGACGGACCCTGATGTTGTGACCGGTACGTTTCTGGTGAACCAAACTTTAGCCTCTGTATTATTTGACTCGGGTGCCAGTAGGAGTTTTATTTCTGCTGCCTTCTGTACTAAGCTACCTGTTAGTAGTAGACGTGTTGATGTGCCCTTTGATGTAGAAACTGCCATAGGTAAGTCTACTAGGATCTCTGAGGTGATAGAGGGTTGTGATGTGGAATTAGAGGGCCACAAATTTCCGGTTAGACCGTTTGTGATGACATTGGGTGGTTTTGATTTGGTGCTTGGGATGGATTGGTTGGCGGACTTTGAGGCGAATATAGTGTGTCGAAAGAAGATGATTTGTTTATTAGCACCTGATGGAAGTTCGGTAACTGTTTATGGGGATCGGGTCACGACAATTCCGAAGGTGATCTCAATGGCGGTGGCGGGAAAATGTATGAGGCGTGGATGTAGCGCCTACTTATGTTATGTGAAAGATGTGGAAATGCCAACACCACAACTATCTGATGTCCTGGTGGTGTGTGATTTTCCAGATGTGTTCCCGGAAGACTTATCGGGATTTCCACCTGACCGAGAGATCGAGTTCCAGATTGACCTGATACCGGGTGCTCAACCTGTCGCCAAGGCACCGTATCGATTGGCCCCGACGGAAATGAAAGAGTTGATGGAGCAGTTGCAAGAGCTGTTGGATAAGGGGTTCATTAGACCGAGTATCTCACCTTGGGGTGCTCCGGTCCTGTTTGTGAAGAAGAAAGACGGTAGTATGAGGATGTGTATCGACTACCGTGAGCTGAACAAGTTGACGGTGAAAAATAGTTACCCCTTGCCAAGAATCGATGATCTGTTTGATCAGCTTCAAGGCGCCAGTTGGTTTTCATGAATAGATCTTCGATCGGGCTATCATCAGCTAAAAAGGAACAAGACATCCCTAAAACAGCTTTTCATACGCGCTATGGTCACTACGAGTTTCTTGTCATGTCTTTTGGTTTGACCAATGCGCCGGCTGCTTTTATGGATTTGATGAACCGAGTGTGTCGGCCGATGTTGGATAAATCAGTGATTGTATTTATTGACGATATCCTAATTTATTCAAGAAGCGAAGCGGAGCATGCCGGTCACATTCGAGAAGTACTAGAAACGTTAAGAAGGGAGAAATTGTAAGCCAAGTTCTCCAAGTGCGATTATGGTCGATCCGGCAAAGGTGGAAGCAGTAATGCAATGGAAGTCTCCAAAGACGCCATCCGAGATCCGTAGTTTCTTGGGTTTGGCGGGCTACTATAGAATATTCATTCAAGACTTCTCCAAGATTGCTTCTCCACTGACCAAGTTGACCCGGAAAGATGTGAAGTTTGTATGGGGTCAAGCTCAAGAGAAGGCGTTTGAGGAATTGAAGACGAGGTTGACCCAAGCTCCTGTGTTAGCATTACCCGATGGAAGCAAAGACTTGGTAGTTTATTTTGATGCTTCCTACTCGGGGTTGGGGTGTGTATTAATGCAAAGGGAAAGGTGATAGCCTATGCATCCTGATAGCTAAAAGTTCATGAGGTTAATTATCCTACTCATGATTTGGAGCTAGCAGCTGTGGTCTTTGCGTTAAAGATTTGGAGGCACTACCTTTACGGAACGAAGTGCACCATCTTCACTGACCACAAGAGCTTGAAGTACTTCTTCGAGCAAAAAGACTTAAATATGAGGCAGAGGCGATGGTTAGAGCTGATAAAAGACTATGATTGTGAGATCCACTACCATCCGGGCAAAGCCAACGTGGTGGCAGACGCCCTTACCCGAAAGGAGAGGCCCGAACCGATACGGGTGAAGGCATACCAGCTGATTATGACCTCGGATGTGATGAAGCATGTCAAAGAGTTTCAAGATGAGGCACTGAAAAAAGATCATCTTAACTCAGAACGAATGAGAGGTCTGGTCGCGGAACTGGGTGAAAACACGTTTGGTGTCAAGACCCGATTTGGGCGGATATGGATTCCTCGATTTGGGGATCTACGTATGAAGATTATGGACGAAGCCCATAAAACTCGATACTCCATTCATCCCGGTGCTACCAAGATGTACCAAGACATGAAGAAAGATTATTAGTGGCCGGGTATGAAACGCGATGTGGTGGAGTATGTGAGTAAATGCCTTACTTGTTTGCAAGTGAAGGCCGAGCACCAGAAGCCGTATGGAAAGATTCAACCTTTGGATATATCGGAATGGAAGTGGGAGCACATCACCATGGATTTCATTACGAAGCTGCCGCGTACTCCGAAAGGGTACGATGCCATATGGGTGATTACTGATTGTCTGACGAAGAGTGCTCACTTCCTACTGATACGTGAGACATACTCATCCGAGAGGTTGGCCGATCTTTTCATCAAAGAGATTGTGACTCGTCATGGTGTACCGGTGTCAATTGTGTCGGATCGTGACACCCGGTTTACATTCAAATTCTAGAAGAAGTTCCACGATGCGATGGGGACGAGACTACATATCAGCACGGCTTATCACCCTCAGACGGACGGTCAGTCTGAGAGGACGATCCAGACACTCGAAGACATGCTTCGGGCGTGCGTGATCGATTTTGGAGGAAGTTAGGATGACCACCTACCGTTTGCTGAATTCTCGTACAACAACAGCTATCATGCCAGTATTGGTATGCCACCTTATGAGATGCTATACGGTAGGAGATGCAGGACACCCGTATGTTGGGGTGATATTGGTCAAAAGGAGTGGGGAAGCGTCGAGGTGATCGAGGCAACGACTGAAAAGCTTGAAAGGATCAAGGCCTACATGAAGGCAGCTAAAGACAGACAGAAGTCGTATGCCGACAAACGACGTAGGCCGATCGAATTCCAGGTGGGTGACCGGGTTATGTTAAAGGTCTCGCCTTGGAAAGGAATCATTCGGTTCCGAAAGCGGGGCAAGTTGAGTCCGCGGTATATAGGCCTTTCCGAATCATTGCTCGAGTAGGAGAGGTGGCTTATAGATTGGAGTTGCCAGATGAGCTAAGTGGAATTCACCCTACCTTCCACGTATCTCATCTGAGAAAGTGTCTGGCCGATGCAGAAATGATCGTTCCACTGGGAGATATCGAAGTAGATGAATGGCTCAATTATGTGGAGCAACCAGTGGCAATCATTGACAGAAAAGAGAAGCGGCTGCGAAATAAAGTGTTTCCCCTGGTGCGTGTACAGTGGGAGCACAAAATGGGATCTGAGTCTACGTGGGAGACTGAAGAGGAAATGAGACAGCATTACCCACGTCTGTTCGAGGAGTAACAGGTTTCGGGGACGAAACCTTTATAAGGGGGGTGGACTTGTAACACCCGAAATTTTGATTAGACAAAGAGAAATAATAAGAAGAAAAGAAAAGAAAGAATTTTGGAAGGAAAGGAAAAGAAAAGAAAAGTGGAAGGGGGTTTTGTGAAAAAGTACAAAGAAAAGTAAATATCTGATATACATAGGGATAGCTGCCCACACTTTTTCTCACAATCCCCAAATCGACGAACACTCTAGAGAGAGAAAGAGCAGAATAAGGGAATTTGAAGGAAGAACAAGAAGAAGAAGAGTTCGGATTCGAGGTACAATGTCCACGGTGACCGACTTTGATGAAGCCATACTCAGCAACACAATGTGAGTTCTAAGACCCCTTCTTTTACGCATTTTTGAACGATTTTTGGGGCTGGAACACATAGTGAAACTGTCTTCGAGCCGTGAGCGCTCAATCTGTGTACGTATGTATGAGTATGAGTGTGTGTATGGTCCGCTTGGACGGCTATGCTTAAGTTATGTAAGATTTCTAGGACAGATAGATAAATTTCAGCGTGTAGACCGTATGCGTACTGATGATGTGTGTTTTAGAAGTCATTCTTATGATATGCATGTTGTTTAGTTGGTTCTAAGTAGCTGATATGATAAATCAGTGCCAATGTATGTTAAGATGATGAGTGGGTTGTAGAAATGGCACAGGTTAAGTGCATGTCACCATACTCAACCGCATCAAATTAATGCGGACAGCCCACGAAATGTGATTAAGGCAGTCTTCATCCGCATCAACAAATGCAGATGACTAAGAAAAATGCGGTCAAGGCATTTTGCTCAGCCGCATTAACAAATGCGGATAGGTCAGGAAATGCGGTTAAGGGAATACTCAGCCGCATTGATCTAATGTGGACAAGTCAGGAAGAATGGCCAAGGCATTCTTCAACCGCATTGACCAATGCGGGTAGTATACGAAAAACAGTTAAGGCAATTCCTCATCCGCATTGACTAATGCGGATGGCAAGAAATGCGGATGAACTGAAGAATGAAATACGGATAAGGCATTCCTCATCCGCATTGACTAATGTGGATGACTAACCAAATGCGGATGAACCAGATTATGAATGCGGATTAAGTTTAGTAAGATCTGATTTATTTGGGTAAACGAGTAACATAGGCATGATGATGATGATGATGTTGCATGGGTATACCTACTGTATACCATATATGTATGATGCCTTGTATGATGATGAATGAATGTTATGTGTATGTTCCTTATGATTATGTATGTTTATCTTTCCGAAACTTTACGAATTATGGAAATGAACGAATGAAGTATTATGTAACGTAAAGTGAAAGATAATGAAAGAGGAACATGATGATGAATGCATGTATTAACGAATAAATGAATAGAAAGATGATGATGAATACATGCATTGATGAATGAACGAATTAAGTCTTGCAAGCATTGAATAAGTCGATTGGTCTTTCTTTGTGATTGACCATGGTCATGATACCTCTACCGCTTACCTACTAGTACTGTGCCATACATTTTGTTGTTCATTTGTTGACTTCGGCCCAGTAGCTAAGACTGATTAGGGTATAGCATATGGTATTGGTACAAAAGAAATTCAATGTGCAAGCAAAGATGAAATGGGATCCATGTCATTCGACCACAATAATCATAGCCAAGTGCTATGAAGTGGGTAAAGCCTGACAGGATCCATATGAGAATTTAAAGATGATGATGTATAACGAATGATGAAGATAATAAAGAACATTATCTATGTGTACGTATGATGTATGATCATGTGAGAGAAAAGAATGGTTTATAATATAATTAAAGTATGTTTATTATAAAACTAGAACTCACTCAGCAACGCTGACTTTTATGTGTTTCCAGTTGGCAGGTAGTGTTGCTGGGGATGGCACGAGGCGACTACTCAGCTCTTCGGGGATGGCATTCTCCTTTTGATAATGTTGCCACGCAATGTGTTGTGGGCTCATAATGCACGCAACACATTATGCTGCATGCGAGTGCAAGATTCCTTTAGGATCCTGATAAACGGGATTACTTATGGAATCTTCTTTATGATGAAAAATTTTAATGTTTTTATACTAGAGGTCACTGTATATGACCCATTTTGGTAATCAGTAACGATGTAATCTTTTGTACAAGCTTTTATGATGAAATGAAATATATCTTTTGAATGTTTCCGCTGCAATGTTCTTTAAGACGTTTATAAATATATATCAAATGTATGTTTTATGTGCGATGAACGACCAACCGTAAGGTGCCCGGGAACGGGGCCTTACATGTTTCTTTGAATTGTTCATATAATTTGTTACAGATTGATGCATTTGATCCTATCAGAAGACCAAAGTCTGAAGATCAACAGCTGAAGACTAAAGTACTGAAGTCTATCATCTGAAGTACAAAGACTGAAGTACAAAGACTGAAGACATCAGTTGATGTAATCAACTGAAGACATCAGCTAATGACAACAACTGAAGTTCAAGTCCAAGTACTGAAGCCTTCAGAGTTTGTCACAATAGCTGAAGAAGTATTCTTCAGTTGTTGTGATGATTTCCTTTCAGTCTTTTCTTTTCAGTAGTTTTCTTTTGTATTTCAGTTCTTGTATAACGACTGAAGAGCTTGTTCTTCAGTAGTTATAGTTTCAGTAATTATAGTTTCAGTAGTTATAGTTCAGTAGTTTCTTTTCAGTAGTTGTAGTGATAGTTAACACTTGTCTTTTGTAAGAAGATGTCAGCTGTTTAACATCTTCAGTAGTTGTGTTAACTTTCAGTAGTTTGTTAAATAACAGTTAGATGTCACTATCAAGTGACATCAGCTGACATCATCTTTCCCTATAAAAGGAAAGATGACCTAATTGTAAAGTTGCCGAAGCTTATATTGAATGAAATACATCCTTTGTGCAGAAACTCTCTCTTATTCTATAACCGTACTGTTTCATTGATAAATCTCTTGTGTTCTTGTTTGAATTTGTTAATTCGTGTGCCAATTCCACTGCAAATCTAATCTAATTGATCAAACTAGATGCTGAGATCCTTTCAAATGGTATCAGAGCTGGTTAATCATTGATCGATTTAACAATTGATCATTGAAACTGCTCAGTTGCTATCTACGTTTGATCGAATTAGCAAATTTGCAAGAATCGGTTATAGGGATTGAGTGTTGGGTCTGAAAGATATTCTAATATTATCAACACAGTCAAAGTCAACAAAAGTCAACGTCACGGTCAAAGTCAACAAAAGTCAAACGTCACGTTCGGGACGAAGATTAGAGACAAGACGTTGAAGATATATTTGTCTAGGATGTTTATTTTAATAAATATATTTGTGTGAACAAAATATATTTTATCTTGTTTTTAGACATTTTGGGTTTTTATTGTAATTTCTAATTGTCATAGATTAGAGACCACCCCCACCACCACCAAAACCCTCACCACCACCCGAAACCCCACCCCTCCGCGACCTGCTCCACCGCGACTTGCACCACCGCAAGTCACCACCACCGCCTCGTAGACCTCAGCCCCACCTCCTCCTCACCTTCGCGACCACCATCCACCATCACGACCACCATCCACCGCGCGACCACAACCACTGTAACCCCATCTCCACAGCCCCATCTCCACAGCCCCCTCCCCCTCTTTCCAAACCCCTCTTCAAACATATGACCCATCCACCATAACCTCCACCACCACCGCCCTCCTAAAGCCTCTCCCTCGTCCGAACCCCAAATCCAACCGCCGACACTGCACCACAAATCACCAACCACCGTCAAAATCGAACCAAAAAAAAACAAACAAACAAAGAAAGGAAGAAGAAGAATCATCACCCTCGACCGCAACCCCAACCCCTCGTGAACATACCACTCGAACCACCTACGACCACGACCCCAACATCACCACAGTACCACCATCCCACCTTCACCTTTGTCGGCCATCGGAAGTTTTCGAGGAGAAGAGAACCGAGAGAGAGGCAGAGAGTTCGAAAGCTTTAAGGATTTGAGAGAGGCAGAGAGTTAGAGAGTTCTGTAGCTGCTCCTGTTATGTTTTGTGTGTGTGTGTGTGTGTGAGTTTGAAGTTAGAAAGAATTTAGAGTGTGTGTTTAGAAGAGTTTCAAAAGTTTAGATCTGCAAGTGAGTTTTGAGTTAAGATTTGTTAGGGTTTTGGTTGGTTTTGAGTTAAGATTTGTTATTGGGCTTTATTTTTCTCATTGGGTTAAGATCTGGTTTTTCTCATTGTTTAATGGGCTAAGTTTGGATCAGAACAATTTGGGCTAGTTAATGATTAAAAAAAAATTTGGGTTGTCTTTTCTTTAAAAAATAATGTGTGGGCTAATAAAATATCAAAGAAAAATGACTAGTTGGGATTAATTGAGTTGAATCCGATAAAGAAATATTCAACGATTTTAAAAAATCCGATAAATGACTAGTTGGGCTAGTTAATTGAGTTGACCCCAGTTGCTAAGATTTTCTAGCGTGACATTTAAGAATATATTTATTCCCGGGGGAGAGTTATTTTACAATTTTTGGGAAAAATATTTTTGGGGCGTTTAATTGTTCAAAATTAATAACAGATTAAAAAAAATGGCTTTTGCAGAACTGTGTAAATCCTTCGAATCTGATGATCTCACAATTGCACAATGTCGGTTTGATAATTTTGCAGCTTTAAAGAATGAAAAGATGTCTGATTTTGTTGATCGTTTTCTGTTGGTGGCAAGCAATCTGAAAAAGTTTGATGCTCAATTGGGAAATCATGAACAAGTTCGGAGATTCCTTGATTCCCTCCCACCAGAATGGAGTTCACACGGCAAGTCGATTAAACGAGATAGAAATTTTCAGGATTACAAACTGATGGAGGTGGTCAATAAACTAAAAGAAATGGAGTTGGATATCAAACGTCGTGAGTACTATGAAGCAACATATCTAACTCCAACGATCACTTCAAACTTCAAAGAGAAACCAAAAGAGAGATCAGTTTCTAGCATTAATTCTGACGGTTTACCGAAACCTAGAATTGAAGAGGTTCAAGAGGAGCTTAAGCAGACATCAATAGGTAGAGGTGGAGCTGAGTTAAATGATGGAGTTTTTGTTGCTGAGAAGGAAGAGGAATGGAAGCGAAATATCAGAGTTTGCAACTGCGAGAAGGCTCTTGCTGCTGAAAAAGTCATCCTGGATCTTCCATACGAGACAGTTCAGGATATGTGTTCTTCTGCTTGTAAAATCCGTTTATTTGGTGTGTATAAAGCTAATAGGTTACTTTTAGATAACCAAAAGGAATTAACCACCATAAACGCGGAACTTAAAAAGAATGAAGCCAAGTATTTCATAAAATTAAATGAAGCTTTAAAAGAAAATGATCATTTAAAACGAACTCTTCTTGAAAGAAACGTTGAAATCAATCTTTTAAACGAAAGAGTCACTTTGGCTGAATTTGAAACAAGCAAGCTTAAAACAAAGCTTGATAGATGGACCATATCTGGAATGAAACAGGAAGAGCTACTGTGTAAACAGAGGGGAGCTAGGATTAAAACGGGAGTGGGTTGTGGTGAAAATCCATATGTTTATCCTCCTCCTAGCACCCATTGTTACTCTCCTATGCCTCAACCTCATCCATCTAATGATTTAATTGAAGCTGCAGAAACTAATAGTTTAAATGCAGGTTTAAGCAACGTTAATCTTAAAGAGGTTAGAGATGAATATGATTCTCCTGTAGGTTTGGGACTCATCAAGCAAGGATCTGATGTGCAAAATGATAATTCTACATCTGATGCTCCAAAACCAGTATCAGTTGCTTCTCCAATCTTCTTTAACAAATTCAAAACAGGTAACATTCCTTCGTTTGTTCCTATCAGGTTCGTCAAAGAAGGAACAGTTGTTGCATCGTCAGGCAATCAGAATCCTATAACTGAAGCCGACAAAAAAGGAGGTGTCAATCAAGATCCGTTGGAGAAAGATTGTGTATACGAGACTGGATAAGTTCAGATGATGAATCAAACACAGAGGAGCGTGTTGGTTCATCACAGATCATGATATCTCCTAAAATTGTCAAGTTCAAATGCTTCCAAAAGTTGAATCAAGACCTATCCGAATTTCATCCCCACCTGCTAAACAAATCAGCAGTTCCTCCAAAACTCAGCAGAAGCACTCACCATCTTCATCTTCTATCCATCATGCTTGTCACAAATCTACCTCAAAGTGTGCCAAGTCACCAGTCATACAAAAAGGTTCTCATAAGAATGTTCAGTTCTCATCTTCTGGAACAAAATCAGAACATGCTCCATCCTCTCTTACTGTCCACGGGACTACAAAGAACCAAAAGCCTTTCAAGGCTTGTTTTAGATGTGGAAAAGAAGGTCACGTGCTAAAGAAGTGTCCTCAGGTTCAAAGGAAAGTTCTAGACGGTAAAGACAACACCGGTTGCTTCTCTATTTCAAGAGGTAAAAAGCACACATCTTTGAATGGTTGGATGAAAAACCCTCTATCCAAACCTTTTCATGTGAAGCCGGTTTCACATGATACAAAGATGAAAATGACCAAAGCTTCAAAACCAAATTCTTTTCCTTCTAGTCTTAAACAGAAAATGATTTCCAAATTTAATTCATTCAAATCCAAGTTAATTGAACCGAAACAAATTTGGAAAATTAAAAAGAAGGATACAATAATCCCCGATTGTTTAAACGGTTGTGTACAGAAGCTTGTTACTTATCTTGATGAAAAAGGAACTCCCAGGACTTCGATGGCCTGGGTTCCCCTTTCTAACTAATTTGTTTATGAGTGCAGGAACAATTCAGGAGGACTGTTAGTAATCCGGTTTACTGACAAGGATTGTTCATAATTCAAATTTGAGGCGGAACAAACAGGTTAAGGTCATGGTATTTTATCCACAATCTGGATTTTTATCTGCACAATCACAGTTCTCACTTCACCATCTTTGCATATTTCTTGATAATTCATTTCTTATCTTGATAATCGGTATAGTTTGGAAGACCTTCTTTGGTAAATTTCTATTTTTGTACAGTTTAAAAAAAATTAAAAAAAACATAAAAAAAAAACTAAAATTGGTTTGCTAAAATAAAAATTTAGGAGGAGAGTATATCAAAATTAAATAAAATGAAAAGAAATGAAAAGAGAACTGGGAACTTGATTCGAGATGACTGAGAAATGATTGTATATCATCTTGAAATGCTTGTTTTTGCATGACTTGTGTTTTAAAATGAGAAATGATAGTAACTAATGTTGTTATCTGATTTACATCTTATTTTTAATGCAAAAATAATAGAAAAACAAACAGATTCTTTAATGATATGCTTGGTAGGCTCAGCCTGAACAATAAAGTAGACAGCAACATGATGATTTAAATTAAATATATGCTTAAGGATGTCTGGATTTATGCAATCATTTTGGCCTGCACGAAAACTGAGTCCCGACAAAAATTGGATTGAGAATTGATCTTTCACCCACCATGATGCAAATAATATAAGCTATATGTCTATCTCTTTGCCATGTTTGGTGTATTTATATGTCTTGTGTTTGTGCTAATCTCCTCTGCTGTACGGAAGTACTGACCTGGAGTGATGATCTCCTTTGCTGTACGATAGTACTGACCTGGAGCTCTCATCGGCACATGATTAAATGGTCATCTCCTTTGTTATACGTGAGTATAGACCTGGAGCTCTTACCATTTTGATCTAAGTAGTGTCAAATCATCTAAAGATGAATTCATCACAGAATATAATATTCTGTTGATAATCACTTGCACACTAATGCACAAGCCTTGTTCCATAAAGATCGTAATAAAATTCAAGAAATCCTGAGGTTGGGTAAGGGTTTTTGCCAAATGATTGTGGGTTCCTAGCATTCTAAAGTGCTTAATCGAACCTTAACGAATCATCTGCTGCTTGTTGAAAAAGATAGGGCATGGGTTTAAGTGGACAAACATATCAGCAATCGTTATTGATCTGTTTGAGAACTTCAAAATCATTCAAAGACTGTGATTGGATTCAGTTATCAGTATGATCTCATTGCTTGTCGATGATTAATTTCACCTTTATGCTAAAGTATTTTTTGAGGATGTGATCTCATAATCGATTCAGTTCTCGGTTATAAAAAAATTAATAGATATATAAAATTAAAAAAAAATTAATTAAAATTAATATATATATATAATAATAAAATATAATAAATTTTCATTTCAAAATTCTTTTAGGTCTTCCATATTATACTGTTACAATTTTATCATTTTCATGCATTTCACGGAAAATTGCACACACAAACGAACACTGGTTCGCTTGTTTTCATAAACAGATAAACACAGGTTTATTTGTTTTGCTGAAATGATCTAATTAGAAATGTCGAGAATGTGTTTGTGATTGTCTTGTAGATTTTGCTACAAGAGATGGCCGATCATCACATGAGCAATGAACCAGACCAGAGAACCTGTTCCTCAAATTTACAGAAGATACCGAGCTAGGAACCCTCCTCCTACATCTTCTGAAGCACTCAGAGATTCAAGAAAGCGGTCTTTGTTATATCCAAGAGGATGCACACAATAAGGGGGAGCATGCAAAAAGGGGGAACTTGTGAGATAAAGATCTTCAGCAACAAAATTTAGGAAGCATCAGTCTAGGGGGAATATTGTTGGACCTCAACATTGAGACTGATGCTTACCAAATTGGAGATCAAGTTCAGTTGACTTATTGGTACTGATCACGATGAAAGACGTTGATAATAGTAGACTAAGGGGGAATATTGTTGGGTCTGAAAGATAGTCTAATATTATCAACACAGTCAAAGTCAACAAAAGTCAACGTCACGGTCAAAGTCAACAAAAGTCAAACGTCACGTTCGGGACGAAGATTAGAGACACTGCCTAACGACACGGTGCATGGACCATACAAGCCTATGGTGAGCGTTCCTGAATCAAATGAGAAGGTTCCGAAGAAACCTGATCAATATTCGGACGAAGATCTGAAGTTGTTCGAAATTGATGCTAAATCTCATGGAATTCTAGCCATGGCACTGCCTAACGAAATCTATTCAGGGCTTATGCATCATGAAACTGCTCATGATCTCTGGGTTGCTCTGAAGGAACAATTCGGAGGAACTGATGAGGTCTTAGCAAACACTAGGGAAATCCTCACCCAACAATATGAGACATTCTCTCATAGGAAGGGTGAGACTCTGACTCAACAATTTGAGATTCTCTTGTTTGATCTCTGAACTGAAAATGGTTAAACAAGAGTATTCTAACAGCCAGATGAACAACCGATTCCTCAGATCACTGCCTGAGAGATGGGACACATACACTATTGTCCTATGCTCTAGTGCAAATCTGAGCACTCTATCTCTCACCCAACTTCATGGGAAACTGCTTACATTTGAAAGAGAGATAGAACAGAAAAGGAAGTTGTCATCATCCGGTAAGCTCACGGATGACTTTGTATCAGGCAATACTACTCTGATAGGTCAGGAATCAGAATATGCTGCATCAGAGAGTGCCTATGATGAGCATATTGATTTCTCTACTAACACTGAACATGCTTTTGTTGGTGTTGATGGTAGTTCAGGTGGTAGTAGTGATAACTTGTGTTTTCTGATGGAGGATCTGAAGGACATTCCAGATGATGATCTGGAAGAGATGCATATTTGAGCCAAATGGCAATGATCAATATCAGATCTCAAAAGTTCTACAAAAGAACTGGTAGAAAATTCCCTGGACTCTCTGGCAAAACCAAAGGTTGTTTTGACAAGAGCAAGTTGAGGTGTCACAAGTGCCATAGGCTTGGACACTTCGCTAGAGAATGTAGATCATCTGGATCTAATTCATCAGCACCCTTTGTGACTTTTCCAAGCAATAGCTCACAGAACAAAGGGCAACATTCTACCAGTTCTGGTCATCCATCACAAGCTCAGTCATCACCTGCATATTTTGTTCCTCAAGGTCATATGCCATATCCTTACCCCTGCTTCTACATGCCACAGACCAATCAAGTTCAAGCACCCATTGCTCAACAACCACAGGCTTTTCCTGAACCTCAACCATCCCAATCTCATCAACAACCTCAACCTCAATAACACAACTTTTTCACCCCAGGAGTTGTTGACTGGAGCAGTTTACCATATGATATGTTTGGTCGTGAACAACTGTTTCCTGGTGCTGGTCAACATGGTTGTGACATCCGTCACCAAAGGTCCGTCTATCGACGTAATCTGTTAGTTTTGTTGTCGGTCATTCCTCACCCTTATAACCCATCTATGTGGATATTATGCCTGTTTAGTTGCTTAGTTAACCTTATGCGTGCGCTATCGTAGCTTAAATCATCGTCGTCTTGAAATCTTAACTGAGATTTGCCCCGTTAACACTAAACGCGCCATTTTTATATAAAAACTATTGTCACGTATAAAACCATTTTTAACTTGTAAATAACATTAACGACGTTTCATCATTAATAAAAACAAGATTAATAAATAACGTTTTCAACCGAAACAAAATTTGGGAACCCGGGGGCAAAGTACGGGGACTAAACTTGACATTTTGAGAAACTAGGCTGGGTATAAATACCCATTTCCCAGCCATTCTTCTTCACAATCATCTTCTTCATCGTTCTTCTTCTTCTTCCCCATTTCTACACCAATCTAGCAACAAAATTCATCACGTTTGTTGTGTTTTCGTCGTCAAATCATGGTTATCATCGTGAATACTCACTCCTAGCAGGTAGATAACCTTGTTTGACCCGTTTATTGCTCGATTTAGCTGCTGTGTTTTCTAGGGTTTCGGGTGCTCGGGTTCATCCGAGCACAAGAGGTCGTGTGGGCTTGCATGATGTGTTTTTGAGTGTGCTTCTTGTTTAGACATGTTAGGATAAGTGTTCTGGAGGTTTTGGTGCGTGAAACCCATGCTCGGAGCAGCTGGACGCTGCTCGATGGTCTGTGCAGTCACGACCTGCTGTGCAGGGCGACTGGGCCATTCGGCCGACTGAACCGTGCGACTGGGGTGCGTCGTGCGACTGGGTTAGGCGTATGAGTGCGTCGTGCGACTGAGCCGTGCGGTTGGGCAAATCGCACGACTGAGTCATGCGAATGAGTCTGTGCGAATGAATGTGTGTGCGAACGAGTCTGTGCGAATGAATGTGTGTGCGAATGAGTCTGTGCGAACGAATGAGTCATGCGAATGAGTCAGTGCGAATGAGATTGTGTGCGATTGTGCATGGGTCGTACGACTGAAAGTCCAATCGCACGAATGAATGTTTCTTTATAACTAGTAAAACCGCCTATACATAAGTGTAGTCGCGGTAACTTTTATTAAACTTCCTCACTAATTTCATTTTAACATCTTTTATTACTTAAAACCTGCGAAGCTCACCAACAATTATGTTGACCTTTTTGAGCATTTCTTTTCAGGTGAACAAGGTAATTGAAGATTCTAGGAGTGCTGCCTTTTAGAGGAGACCCTAGGATACATTTTGTAATCATTACTCTTCTAAAGCTTGAACATGATCTTTTGTACACTTGTTCCCGAGTTGTGGGAATTTACATTACAAGTTGACCTTAATGCTTATGTGATCATCAGGTTGCGCTTATGGCTACGCTATCGTGAACTTTGATTATACACGACACAAGTCTCCATTTGTGTTCGGGTGTCGTCATGACACGCTTGGCATCATATTTTTATTGCTACTCTATCATATACCATGTGTTATGACGATCCCGTCTAGCTCACATTCCGCGTATTTCCGCTATCAGCGGGGGTGTGACAATGGTGGTGACATTCCTTTTGGAAACCTTGCTCTTATGGCCCTGGAGTCTGCTGATAGCTCATCCTCCAATGTCTCCATATCACAGGTATCACAGGTATCCTCTGAGGCCAAAGCCAAGTTATGTCCTGATTCATGCATAGCCACATTTGCATCTATTAGAGAAGCAAATGTAGCTTTAATTAACAAGAACCTTGAGCTAGAGCAAATGATTTCCAAAAGAAAAGCTGAATTTGAGTCTATGCTTAGTGATATGAATGATGAGATTTACAAACTTAAATGCCAAATCACTAATGATAAGGTTAGGGAAGAAGTACTTCTAGAGAAGTACAGAGACCTCAAAGAAACACTTGCAGATACCCAGGTAGAGTGTGATCGCTGGGTACAATCCTGCAAGGGTTTTGAAATGCTTCTCAATAAGCAATCAGCTTCCAATGTGAAGTTTGGCATTGGTTATAATCACACTGCTCCTCCTACAGATTTCACTCCCAAAGCAGAAGTAGAATCTGATGGAGAAAGCAATAACCAATCCTTTTCATCATGTGATTTATTATCTGATACAGCACCATCAAAGGTTGAAGTCAGCATTAATTCCTTAAGAACCAACCAGCTGATATTGATGGTTCAAATGCTGACACTCACATGATCAAAAAGATCACTTCAGGTGTTATCTCTCAAGGTACTGAAAGTACTGAAGAGCAAGTTATAACACCTGAAGAACAAACCCAAACTACTACAAGTACTAAAGGGAAGAAAACTACAAGTAGGAAGGGTGGGAAAACTACTGAAGAAGATATCAGGAAAGCAAGTACTGCAAGGAAGAAAACTGCAAGTACTGATAGCAAACTGCTGAAGAACAAGTCTTCAGTAGTTTCATCTTCTTTAAGAGATGATCAATCAAAGATGAAGAAAAAGCCATGTGAAATATGTGGCTTATTCAACCATCTTACTGATGATTGCTGGTATAAAAAAGGCTCAAAACTCAAACACAATGAGAACATTAAAAAGAAAATGGACAAAATGAAAACTGAGTTTGAGACCAAGTTTGTACCAGCAACATCAAAACCTGTAACCCCAAAGTCCAAGAAGAAATCCAAAAGGAAGGGGTTAATCAGGCAACAGCTGAGGTTGCTCAAATGAAGATGGTACAACACAGGAATCCATCAAACTCAAGTACTAATGTGTCTGATGAGCTGAAAGCTTTATCACAAAATCAGACACAACTTGTTATGATGGTTCAACATCTATTGGGGAGAGTCAACCAGTTAGATGCTCCTGTGCTGATACCACAGAAAAGGAAATCCAAGCCAAAGGATTCCTCTTCTATACCATCTCCATCCTATCAGGCTGTTATTCATAACAAACCAGTTAGTCTATCATCTGTTGATGAGAACAGACCCAAAACCAAAAAGCTTTGGGTCTTAAAACCTAACTAATTTGTTGTGATGATTGCAGGGTTCTTCAGCATGCCAAAGAAGCATCTGGTATGTAGACAGTGGAGGATCCATGCATATGACAGGGAGCAGCTCTCTTCTTCATGACTACTCTCCAGGAAAGAAGGGGTTTGTCTCTTTTGGCAATGATGCTAAGGGTTACATCATCGGTAAAGGCTTTGTTTCTAATGGGGAAATAAGGTTTGATGATGTTAACCATGTGGAGAATCTCAAGTACAACCTCTTGAGTGTCAGTCAAATGTGTGATAAAGGCCATGTTGCTCTTTTCACCAGTCAGAACTATCACACCCTCAATTTCCACGAACGGGGTTTTACCGTTAGGCGTGTGACATACCAGGATCTCAGACACAGTCATATCGAACGACACTATATGAATTTAAAATAAACATTTGACTTCATTTAACAGAACATAAACAAAGTTTACAATAGTGCGGAAGCATGTACAAAAGTTGTAAATCCATTACAATACTATTACAATAATCGTGTTTAGACAAAATGTTCAATGCTGAAAATAAACTAGATGAATGCATGTCCTGAGTGCATTTCCTGAAGCGTGCCTCACAAGCTTATGCGTTCCTGTGACCTGAGAAAACATGCTAAAATGTGTCAACATAAAGTTGGTGAGTTCACAGGTTTAATCTACAAGAAATGTATTCGTAAGCGTTTCCATATTTTGCGTTTCAATGGTTTAGTACATAAAGCATATCGTTAGGTAGCTAGCCTATGTTCTTGTTACTTAGCGTTTCGAACCGAAGCTGACTGTTTACGTCCTATTGTGTATCCTCCACGTCTTAACCGACCGTGGCAATCGTATGTACCGTCATGTCTCATCAGACCATGACGATATGTTTCCTCCACGTCTTGACCGACCGTGGCAATCGTATGTTCCGTCATGTCTCATCAGACCATGACAATGTGTTTCCTCCATGTCTTAACCGATCGTGGCAATCGTATGTTAGGTCAATTATGCGCCCGTTTGACCTCCAGTCAAGCTAGCGCGACTAGCCCGGGCGGGGTTTGTCAGACCCAGTAGTACTACTCAAAATTACCTCGCTAATCCCATTACTAACGGTTCGAGTGTGTCAGGACATGTTGTGTGTTGTGCACTAACGTAACAAGCGATATCAATATTACTACAACCATTTAAGTAAATGTAAATCTGTTTGCATGTTTTCTCCCCCAAAAGGAAAAATAGGGGCCGTGAAACTCACAGATGATGTAGCAAGTGTGTAGGATGCAAGTCTCCCAAGTGTTGTTTTACGATGCGCTGTCAAACACCTATTGACAGTTGTGTTACACGTTAATGTTGTGTTTAGCGTTAATAGACATGTTTAGTCGGGTCGGGTCGCATGGGTTCGGTCGTGGGTATCACACACACAAGCAGTCATAGACGTATTAGACTTCATGTAGATTTCAAATGGGTTGTTGATATTTGTAAACAGTTAGGTTGTTTCGAGTTGAAAAGCATATGTCTGTTGATTGCGTTGACTTTAATCTTTGTGATCAAGAAATGACATTTTTATTGATGTTAACTTATCGTCACACGATAGACACTTCGCACACCAGAAGGATTCACTCCAAATGACTCCAATCGCATAACAAGGCTAGACGCACGACTGGACACTTCATTCGCACGAATGGACCTTCAATCGTACGAATAAGCTTCCCTCGTACGATTGAACCCTCATTCATGCGACTCAGCCTTCAGTCGTACCACACATTCCCCAATCACCCGAATCAACTACCAATCGCACGTATGAACCTTCATTCGTGCGGTTGGGCCTTCAGTCGGGTGTCACTCAGTCGCACACATTCATTCGGCTGACTCAATCGCACACATTCATTCGGCTGACTCAATCGCACCATTCATTCGTACGTCTCGCCCCAGTCGCCCTGATCAATCGCGCGAAGGAACCAGTCGCACGACTCAGTCGCACGGTTGGCCCAGTCGCGGACTGCAGCAGGTCGCGACTGCTGGGCAGGTCGAACGGCCTTCGGCTGTTCCGTGCTCGGTTTTCTCACAATCAAGACTTCCAGAAACACTCTCCTAACATGTCTAAGGGTAATGCACACGCTGATTTGCCTCACACGCACCCCCACGACCACATGCATTCGGGTTGAACCCGAACACCCGAATCACATACTTGCAGCAGTGAAACGAGTGATGAAATGGATGAAAATGGTCGCCTACCTGCTGGGATCGTGATTCTTTAACTGTTGCGTGGTTTAGCCGGCGAAAACGGGCTCAATCGGGGTGGTTTTGGGTGCTAGGACGAACAAGCGGAGGTGAAGAGAGTGTAGGAGAGAAGGAGCAGAATGTGAGTTGTTTGGGGCTGGTGGATGGGTATTTATACCCAGCCCCAGTTTGGCAATTGTCAGGTTTGGTCCCTGCACTTAGGTACCGAGTTCCCGAATTTGTTTCGGTTGATAACGACGTAGACGAGCGAGCTCTATTAATTAATAGGATTTCTTAGGTAATCTCGTTTATGTGAATCCTCTACAAACACCCACATTAGTATTTTATCATAATTCGTTTAACGATTTCTGTGGCGGTGTTTGTATACGTTTCGAGTATTTGCGAGTACGGGTAAATGTTAACGACAACAATTTTGAAAAATGTTAATCTGAAATTACGGGGTGTCACATCATCCCCTTGTTGCAAGAATTTTCGTCCCGAAAATTAGTACATCATGTTACGTGGTTTTTACGGGGTAGTACAAGACTCAACAGTTCGTGATGTGGAATAGAGTACCTGTGTATCTAAGAGGTGGATGGCTGGTTTTGGAACAGTTGAGGGTACTTCCTCTTCATCTGATCCTCGCGTTCCCAAGTAAATTCTGGTCCACGCTTTGAGTTCCAACGGATTTTGACGATAGGGATACGACTATGTTTGAGCGTCTTGACCTCTCGGTCCATGACTTCCACCGGTTCCTCGACGAAATGTAGTTGTTCATCCACGTGTATCTCGTCTAACGGGACGATAAGAGTTTCGTCAGCAAGGCATTTCCTCAAGTTGGAGACGTGGAACACATTGTGTACTCCACGGAGTTCTTCGGGTAGGTTCAATTGGTAGGCTACGGGGCCAACCCGTTTGACAACCTCAAACGGTCCCACGTACCTAGGGCTCAGTTTCCCGCGTCTCCCGAAACGAATCACACCCTTCCAAGGTGACACTTTCAAAAGCACCTTGTCACCTATTTGGAATTCCAACGGTCGGCGACGTTTGTCAGCGTAGCTTTTCTGTCGATCACGGGCTGCTGCCATACGGTTACGGATTTGCACGATCTTCTCAGTCGTCTCGTGCACAAGTTCAGGGCTGGTGAGTTGACTTTCTCCAACTTCCGCCCAACAGATAGGTGATCGGCACTTACGCCCATAAAGTGCCTCAAATGGAGCAGCTTTGATCGATGTGTGGTAGCTATTGTTGTAAGAAAACTCGACTAGCGGTAAATGGGTTTCCCAACTGCTGCCGAAATCTATGACGCAGGCACGTAACATGTCTTCTAGAGTCTAGATCGTACGCTCACTTTGGCCATCGGTTTGGGGGTGGTACGCGGTGCTCATATCCAGCCGCGTTCCTAGTGCTCGTTGTAAGGACTGCCAGAAGTGTGAAGTGAATCGAGCGTCACGATCAGAGATAATGGAAACCGGCACACCATGCCGAGAGACTATTTCCCTTAAGTAGATACGAGTTAACTTTTCCATGCGATCAGTCTCACGGATTGCCAGGAAGTGTGCGGATTTCGTCAAGCGATCCACGATCACCCAAATGGTGTCGCATCCGCTGGGAGTTCGAGGAAGTTTTGTGATAAAGTCCATGGATATCTGTTCCCACTTCCATACTGGTAATTCCGGCTGTTGGAGTAAACCAGACGGTCGTTGATACTCTACCTTGACCTTAGAACAGGTCAAACATCTGCCCACGTAGGTGGCGATATCTGCTTTCATGTTTGGCCACCAGTAAAGAACCTTCAGGTCGTGGTACATCTTGTCTGAACCTGGGTGGATTGAGTACCGGGACTTGTGAGCTTCGTCCATAACCAGTTCTCGTAGACCTCCATATAAGGGAATCCATGTTCGACCCATGAAGTAGCGGATTTCGTCAGGCTTGGTTTCTAGTTGCTTTTCCATGCCTCGTAGCGATTCGGCTTTCAGGTTCTCACCTTTTAGCGCCTCAAGTTGGGCATTGCGGATCTGGTCGGGTAAACCGGTGTGAATGGTAAGTTGCAATGCTCGAACTCGTCTTGGCTTGGGCGTTTCCTTCCGACTCAGGGCGTCTGCTACTACATTGGCCTTGCCCGGATGATACTTGATCGTACAGTCATAGTCGTTTAACAACTCAACCCAACGACGTTGTCTCATATTTAGCTCCTTCTGTTCAAAGATGTGCTGGAGACTCTTATGATCGGTGTAAATGGTGCACTTGGTACCGTACAAGTAGTGTCTCCATATCTTGAGTGCGAATACCACAGCTCCCAGCTCTAGGTCGTGTGTCGTGTAGTTTTTCTCGTGTATCTTCAATTGTCGTGATGCATAGGCAATCACCTTATTGCACTGCATCAGTACGCAACCGAGGCCTTGTATGGAAGCATCACAGTAAACAACAAAATCATCGGTTCCCTCAGGCAGGGATAGAATCGGTGCTGTACAAAGTCTCTGCTTCAGAATCTGGAATGTAGATTCTTGTTTATCACCCCAATCGTACGTAGTACCTTTATGAGTCAATGCGGTGAGAGGTTGAGCAATCTTCGAGAACCCTTCGATGAACCGTCGGTAGTAGCCAGCCAGCCCAAGAAACTGTCGTACCTCGGTCGGTGTCTTAGGCGTAGCCCAGTTCTTGATAGCTGCTATCTTTGCCGGGTCAACGTGTATCCCATTCTCATTGACCACATGACCCAAGAAATGGACCTCTCGCATCCAGAAGTCACACTTTGAAAATTTTGCATACAACTGTTCTCGTCTCAACAGCTCCAGAATCAGTCTAAGGTGTTCTTCGTGTTCTTCTTTATTCCTTGAGTAAATAAGGATGTCATCGATGAAGACAATGACGAACTTGTCTAGGTAGGGTTTGCACACTCGGTTCATTAAGTCCATGAAAACCGCTGGTGCGTTGGTCAACCCGAATGGCATAACCAAAAACTCGTAGTGACCATACCTCGTTCTGAAAGCAGTCTTTGAAACGTCTTCTTCTCTAATCCTTAGTAGGTGATAACCCGATCTTAGGTCTATCTTTGAATAGTAACTCGACCCTTGTAGTTGGTCGAACTGATCATCGATACGCGGGAGAGGATAACGGTTCTTAATTGTCGCCTTGTTCAATTCTCTGTAATCGATACATATGCGAAAAGTTCCGTCCTTCTTCTTGACAAACAGAATTGGGGCTCCCCACGGTGATGAGCTAGGTCTGATAAAACCTTTATCCAACAGTTCCTGCAGTTGTGTAGACAGCTCTTGTAGTTCCCTCGGAGCTAATCTGTACGGTGCCCTCGCGATAGGGGCGGCTCCCGGAACCAAATCAATTTGGAATTCGACCTGGCGGTGCGGTGGAAGGCCGGGTAGGTCTTCAGGGAAAACCTCAGGATAATCACGTACAACTGGGATGTCTTCAATTTTCTTTTCCTCGGTTTCTTTTTCAGTGACCATGGCTAAGAAAGCGGTATGACCCTTACGCAAACACTTCTGAGCTTTCATGTGGGAGATGATTCCAGAGACCATGCCACTCCTTTCGCCCTGAACTGATAGAATTTCACCACTAGGAAGTGGTATGCGTACGATTTTCTCTCCACAGATGATTTCAGCTTGATTCTTGGATAGCCAGTCCATGCCCATAACTACGTCAAAACTACCAAGTGTGACAGGCATCAGATCTATATCTATCTCACGACCACATAATCCTAGGATTCTGTCATCCAAAGTTCTGAGTCTGATTGACAAGGTGTTGGATGATCATACTCTCCTAAAGGCCAACAAGACAGGAAGAGTGTATGCCTTAGATCTTTCCAAGAAAATAGATCTAAAAGGCCATCCTTGCCTATTCTCCAAGGCTTCTCCTCAAGAATCTACTCTATGGCATAGGAGGTTGGGTCATATGAATCTCAAAAACATGAACCAGCTGATACACCATGGTTTAGTAAGAGGGTTGCCTATGAAGGAGTTCAAATGTGAAGACAACTGCACTGCTTGTTTAAAGGGAAAGCAACACAAGGTTTCATTTCCTCTAATAGAAGAGCCAAAGTCCACTGCCTGCTTACAATTACTGCATATGGAACTTTTTGGTCCTGTCAGAGTGATAAGCATGGCAAACAAGAAATACTGTCTGGTAATTATGGATGATTACTCCAGATTTGTATGGACTTTCTTCTTGCATTCCAAAGATGAAGCTGCAAAAGCTATTGTGAACTTTGTGTTATATGTGGAGAAGCAGTATTCCCTTCCAGTCAAGTGTGTGAGGAGTGATAATGGCACAGAATTTAGAAATCACACACTTGATGACTTCTACTTGTCAAAGGGAATCAAGAGGCAGTTTAGCATTCCAAGAACTCCTGAATAAAATGGAGTGGTGGACAGAAAGAACAGGACCCCTATTGAAGCTGCAAGGTCATTATTGGCTGACTCAGGTTTGCCACTGACTTTTTGGGCTGAAGCTGTCAACACAGCTTGCTATGTGCATAATAGAGTGCTAGTGAATCAAAGGTTGATGAAATATCCTTATGAAGTTCTACATCATTTGGCCCCTTTGATTTCATTCTTTAGAGCATTTGGGTGTCCCTGTTACATTCTCAACACAAGCAATCCACTCCAGAAGTTTGAATCAAAGGTGGATGCAGGGTATTTTATTGGTTATTCATCAACTTGCAAGGCATATAGAGTTTTCAACTGCAGAACAAAGATAGTTGAAGAGACTTTACATGTGAAGTTTAATGAATCTCCAAAGGACAAGATTCCACAAAACCCTGTGGAGTTATTTGATTTGGACATACTGCAATATGTTCCTTATCAGGCTCCAGCTGTTGCTCCTGTCAACAGTTCTCCACCTGGTGGTACTGATGATGATGTAGCCAGTACTCACCTTTTCAGGTTTAGTGACCAACTACCTGAGTCATCTAAACCTGATGCTCCTGTAGCTTCAGCAGTTCCATCCACAACAAATGCTGATGAGATTTCTGAATCCTCTACTTCATTTGAGTTGCCATCTCCAATATGGTTTTAAGAATCTGTATCACCATCTGTTGCTGCTGAAGGTTCTACAAACACTTGCACAGATCTCATTGTTTATCAAGAGCTGAAGAATCACCCAATGTCTCAAATCATTGGTGATATCAATGCTGGAGTTTCAACAAGAAGTCAATTGTCCAATTTTTGCTTCTATGCTCTCTTCATCAGTCAGCAAGAGCCAAAGAATTACCATGTTGCACTAAGAGACAATGGATGGGTTGAAGCAATGCAGCTTGAGCTTCTTCAGTTCAAAAAGCAGCAAGTGTGGGAGCTTGTTCCTTTACCCCAAGGTAAGTGTGCAATAGGCACTAAATGGGTGTTTAGGAATAAAACAGATGAAAAGGGCCAAATTGTTAAGAACAAGGCCAGGCTGGTTGTACAGGGGTTTGCACAAGAAGAAGGTATTGATTATGATGAAACCTTTGCCCATGTAGCCAGACAGGAGGCAATTAGATTGTTCTTAGCCTATGCTGCCTTTCACAATCTTAAAGTTTTTCAAATGGATGTCAAAAGTGCCTTTTTATATGGTAAAATAAAAGAGGAAGTTTATGTGTGTCAACCACCAAGTTTTGAGGACAATAAACATCCTGATTGGGTGTATAAGTTTGATAAGGCTCTTTATGGGTTGAAACAAGCTCCTAGAGCCTGGTATGAAACATTATCAAATTTTCTTCTACAAAATAATTTCACTAGAGGCTCCATTGATAAAACTTTATTCATAAAGAAAGTGGGACAGCATAAGCTACTTGTTCAAATTTATGTTGATGATATTATCTTTGCATCCTCTGATCCATAGTTGTGTGATGAATTACAAACTTAATCCAAAAGAAGTTTGAAATGAGTGCCATGGGAGAATTACAGTTCTTTCTGGGTTTGCAAATCAAACAAAGGACTGATGGAACCTTCATTCATCAGTCCAAATATACAAAATATCTTTTGAATAAGTTTGATTTACAAAACTGTAAGCCCTGTTCTACTCCCATGAGCAGTACCACACAACTGGATGTTGATCAGAAAGGTAAAGCGGTTGATGAAACCCTTTACAGATGTATGATTGGGTCCTTGATGTACCTTACAGCTTCTAGACCAGACATTATGTTTGCAACATGTGTCTGTGCTAGATTTCAGGCTGCACCTAAAGAATCCCATTTGATTGCAGTCAAAAGGATCTTTAGATACTTGCAAGGTACCCAATCTCTAGGACTTTGGTATTCTACTGGGCACTCGTGCAAATTAGTTGCTTTCTCAGATAGTGCCTATGCAGGGTGCAAAGTCACCAGAAAATCAACTTCTGGTGGATGCCAATTTCTAGGCAATTGTTTAGTTTCTTGGCAGAGTAAGAAACAAACATCAATTGTTACATCCACTGCTGAAGCTGAGTACATTGCTGCTGCAAGTTGTACATCCCAGGTACTCTGGCTTAGAATCAATTGTTGGATTATGGCATTACAGAGACTAAGACACCATTACTCATGGATAGTGCTTCAGCTCTTTGTATTGTGAAGAATCCAGTCCAGCATTCTAGGACCAAACATATTGAGATCAGACATCATTTTATTAGGGATTGTTATGAAAAAGGGCTAATTGATCCAAAGTTTGTTCCTAGTGCTGATGAGCTTGCAGATATTTTTACTAAGCCTTTAGACAGTGCAACTTTTCAAAATCTTGTACTAAGGCTTGGTATGCTGCAGCTAGAATAAATTGACTAATACTGATGCTTTCAGGTCACAAGTGCTGACGAGCATCAGTATACAAAAGTCACATATAAGTACTGATGAGTTATTTAGTCTTCAGCGTTTTTCATAACTACTGAAGACTAAAATACTTCAAAAAACTGAAGTGCATTATTTGTTGAAAACAGCTGATGTAGTTACAACTACTGATGTGGTTATATCTATTGATGCCTAGTTTTCACAAATAAGTACTGAAGAACAAATTTTGTCCACAAGTACTGATGAGTAATTTTACACATAAGTACTGAAGACGATATTTGTTCACAAACTCTGAAGAATAATTTATTTCATCAGATCTTATACACATATGCTCATATGTTCACAAGAGCTAAAGAATAAATATTCACAAGAGCTGAAGGCCAATAAAACATCTGAAATTCAGACAAAGTCTGATGAGTAAATGTTGAGGTCAGCATGAAACAACTGAATTGACGACAACAGCTGATGAGTAAATTTTACACTTCAGCTGATTTCAATATCTGTTGTTTCATATCCAAACAACTGAAGAATAAAACCATGTCTTCAGTAGTTTTACAACTACTGATGACTAACACCAAGTTCTCAGTTGTTTACAACAACTGAAGCAAAACCATGTTTTTAGTAGTTTACAACTACTGATGACTAACAACAAGTCTTCAGTTGTTTACAACGTCTGAAGATGAAAACCATATCTTCAGTAGCTCTCAACTACTGATGATTAACAACAAGTCTTCAGTTGTTTACAACATCTGAAAGCAAAACCATGTCTTCAGTAGTTTACAACTGCTGATGACTAACACCAAGCTTTCAGTTGTTTACAACATCTGAAAGAAAAACCATGTCTTTAGTAGTTTACAATGCTGATGACTGACACCAAGCTTTCAGTTGTTTGCAACATCTGAAAGCAAAACCATGTCTTCAGTAGTTTCCACCTACTGATGACTAACACCAAGCTTTCAGTCGTTTATAACCTCTGAAGGTTAAAGCCATGTCATCAGTCGTTTCAAACAACTGATGACTACCACCAAACCCTTCAGTTGTTTCCTTTCAGCTATTTCATACCCATTATAAATACATAACCCTAACTTCAGAGTTTTTCATTCTCTCATAACCTAACGTTCAAAAACTCTGAAACCTCTCTCCTCATTCATGGCGACCATGCAGCTCAAACCCAGACACAACAGTGTTGCCTACCTTACCAAATCACCATTCTGGACCAAGTTCGATAATGCTATAGATCTTATGGTCGATTCCCCATACTAAACGGCCTTTCTCATCAATCCCACCATCCACGCCAAATCCTTAACCCAGTTTTGGACGAACGTCACCCTCACTGGAGAGAATGACGCCGAGGTCTCTCTCCAGTCGTTCGTCAACAACCGTAAGGTGGTCATCACTCCTGCAATCCTTCGCCAAACCCTAAAATTGGATGATGCCACCTTCCCCACTGGATATCCAAAGGGCACCACTGATCTATCCTTTGCCCACCATGGATACCAGGGTAACCTCAGTGCTTCTACCATCCTAAAGAAGCATTTCCATGACGCGGAACGCCTTATATTCCACATGGTGAATGTCTGCTTAGCCCTAAAAACCTCTTCATGGGATCAAATGTCAACTAGGTGGTAGCATGTATTATTCTCTATCCTTGAGCAACAACACTTAAATATTTCTAAAATAATATTTTTAGAACTTAAGGATATGGCCTCAAAACCTTTTGCTAACCGATGGATATTATATGCACGGTTCATAATGGCCATTATAGAGAACCAGCTGAAAGTTGAGGGACTTGTTGGCCTTGGAGTCCCTACCATGGCTGTATTTCCTGAGGTATACTCCAGGCACAACTCTGACCAGACACTCAAAAAGGCTGCCAAGCTGCGAAAACCCACGAGCTGGAACCCACAGCCTCCACCTCCAAATCCAAAGTCCCCACCAAACCCAAACAAAAGAAACCCAAAAAGGCTACTCAGGGAGATGAGTCCCCTGAGGATGCCCCTGCAACACAAAGGCAGGAGATATCTACTGGCATTAATCCCCCAGAAGATACAAGGACTCCACCAACCTCAACCGCTCAGGCATCCTCTCAACAGGAGCCTGCAGCAACCACATTAGGGGCACCTACACATCTGGAACCTTTCTCACTTGAGGAGGTTGCCATTGAAAAGCACCAATCTCCCCGGGTGCACACTGCTTCTACCCCATCTCCCACTGCAACCGCCCCTCAAAGTCCCACTCTCATTATTGCAAAAATGCTGACTCAGCTCAACACTCTACCCTCTCCCCAGGAACCTATAATAACTGGCAAACTCCAACCAATGAGAGGGAGGAACCAAGTGTTGCTGAGAGCCCACAGCATAAGGATTATCATGTTCAATCTCCCTGTGTGGAAGAGGAGATTAGAACATCTGGTGAGGCTGCCACTTCCCCTGATTCAGCACATGAGCAGGATGAAGCTGGTACTATAGCTAAGTCCTCACCAGAGGCAACTGCCGATTATGGTTCTAATCCTGAGGCAGGAAGTCCCCAGTACCAAGAACAAGGGGCATATGTGTATACTAAGCCACACTCAGCACATGTAAATCCTAATTCAATTAGGAGGTCAGGTGATTCAGCAATAGCTGATGATGACTTGGGCTTCTTTTATGATGTTCTAGCCCAGAACACTATTCTTGAGGAGGAGGTAAGTAGATTAAAAGATCTACTTGCCCAACTCTCACAAGAATCAAGTCCATCTGCCACCAAAATAACCCCACAGATGGCACCTTCACCTAAAGGTCACAAACACCGAACCACTCCTAAAATCTCACCCACCACCTCTCCTTCTGGCACTGTTTCTCAGGGACAGAACCCCCTGAGTAAATAGGTGCTATCTTTCAAAACTCCCTGTATCTCATCACACCCATTATAACTGATATAGTGATCAAAACCCTTGATGAGAGGCTTCCCTCTGTTATACAACCCCTGGTGGAGGATGTTGTGGCAAAGACACTTTCTGAGCGTCAAACCCTTCCAACCAATGCAACCAAAAAGGGGGAGACTCAGTCAGTGAAAGTAATCAAAAGGAAGAGGATTGAGGAGGAGAAAGAGAAAGAAGTTGAGGAAGAGAGGGAGACTGAGATGGAGTTGGTGGTGGAGACTGAGAAGGTGAAGGAGGTTGAGAAGGAAACTGAAATGGATAAAGTGATTGAAAGTGCAAAAGACTTTCATGTCACATACAAGAAGAAGAAAGAAAGAAAACGAGTCTGAGAAGAAGTTGGATGAGCTGATAAAGGAAGCTGATGCCGAACACAGCCGATCAATGGATAACATCATTGATCAGTTGTTTAGGCAATGTTTTGATACTGCCCAACTTGACTCAGAGATCAGAAAGTTAGAGGTGCAAGAGATAGAAAACCGATGGACTTGCTATAGCCAAGAAGAGAAGGAGAGACTTGAGGCTATGGCAAGGTTCACTTCGAAGTATCTAGGGAGATTAGTCCTGGAGATCAAGTCATGGTCCAGGGACAGCATCTTGACAATAACCACCAAGATCTGTTCGTCTGAAGAATATACCAAAGGGTTGGTCATAGAAGCCCTGAGTGAAGCCGGTGCTTGGAACAGGACTGCTCTAGCCAAACAAACCAAAGCCTCACTCACATCCAAACTGCTAGAACAGCCTGCGAAAATTCCCACACCAAAACAACCACTACAACAACCCACTAAACCAACTCTCTCTCCCACAAAACCAATAGCCGATGATGCACCTTTGAAGAGGAAGAAAAGGGTGTTGAGGCTAGAAGAAGAGAAGATGATGATGATGAAGATGAGGACAGGCTGCCAATCTCAGCTGTCATTCAGTTGCCTAAGGCCAAAAGTCTCCCTCTAACAATCACTCCTAAGCTTCAAAGACAGACTGTGAAAGTGAAGCTAGAAGAAGAAGAGCTTCACAAACATCATGATAAGGAATTGTTGAATAGGGTAGACAAAGCATACGCAGCCTCCTCATCAATCACAAGCATGTGGAAACATGCTCAGAGGATGTACACTCTCAAACAGACATTTCAGTATCAGAAAGAGAGAGTGAGGATTTGGCCTGATCCCAGGGTGTCTCACAGGATCCAAAAGAAAAACATTCCTCAGAGATACAATGGGCAAGTGAGAAAGATTGTAGATGCAGTGATCACACTTGCCATTGTAGTATCACCCTGGGAGATCCTTGAAGATTTCAAGAAGGCCTATACATCCAACATGCTCCCACAAAAGATACTGGAAAATAGAATGGTAAAGAAGGGGCTGGTGTATAAGAGGCTTGATAAAATCAGAAAGGATGAGCTCCAAATGTTACTTGAGGGTAATCACCCAGATGAATTTACTTACAGAGAGATCACAACAGTGGAGCTCAAAAATGGAAAACAGGTCAAATTCCTATCTGAGTTCTATGGGCCTGAAGGATTCTTTGAAGGTGAGGCAGAAGAGCTTACAATGGACGAACATATTGTGCTTTTAGAAGCCTACACCAGAGAATCATATAGGCTTATATTTGGGAAGTAGGTCTCATGGATAGGATAATAGCTTTGTGTCCAGTTCCCCAAGACAGAGCTCCCATCCATCCTTTGCCAATCAGATCATTGAGACTTCTTCCCAGGCCTGCGCTGACAAGGGTCACTTTGAGCTGATCTAGAAGACTAAAGACTAATCATTCTGCCTTAATAAGTGGGACACTTCAATAAGCTTAAAGGTTTTGGCTGCATTGGTTCAGGGGGAGTTTGTTGGACCAAAAGAACCAATAAGCCAGATCAGAAAAACCTTTAAGTCCCACAAGTCATCACAAGAACTGTTGAAGACATCATCAGCTGTTTGATAAAGTCTGAAGATCAACAGCTGATGACTGAAGTACTGAAGCCTTTATCAGCTGAAGACCAAAGTCTGAAGATCAACAGCTGAAGACCAAAGTCTGAAGATGTCAGCTGTTTGACATCTTTAGTAGTTGTAGTGATAGTTAACACTTGTCTTTTGTAAGAAGATGTCAGCTGTTTGACATCTTCAGTAGTTGTGTTAACTTTCAGTAGTTTGTTAAACAGTTAGATGTCACTATCAAGTGACATCAGCTGACGTCATCTTTCCCTATAAAAGGAAAGATGACCTAATTGTAAAGTTGCCGAAGCTTATATTGAATGAAATACATCCTTTGTGTAGAAACTCTCTCTTATTCTATAACCGTACTGTTTCATTGATAAATCTCTTGTGTTCTTGTTTGAATTTGTTAATTCGTATGCTAATTCCGCTGCAAATCTAATCTAATTGATCAAACTAGATACTGAGATCCTTTCAGTTACTTGTCTATTTTATTAAATAATTCATTGTTATGCATGTTTGCATGATTGAATGTTTGCATGTTATTTGATTACTCATGTATAATCAGATTGCTTTGGATGTTTGATTTGTATGTTTGCTAGTATGACTTGTTATTTGCCTGATTGTTTGTTATGTTTGATGATTATGTATGATATACATGTATGATTGTATAATAACTTGTATGTTTGCTCAGCTGATTTGTTATGCTTGTTTGATAGGTTACACATATTTGTTTATTTGTTTTGTCTGTCTGTTTGTTAGAAACCTCTATAAATGAGAAGGATCAACTTCTTCTAGATTCTTTTGTATCTCTTCTATTGCTTTTAGAGATTCTTCAACATCCTTTTCAGTGGCTTGATCTTTTTCTGCTTCTTTGACTTGATCTGATAAAGGAGTAATCCTGCGAGTATTTCTACAATTCACCATATGCTAAACAAAACAGTTCACTACACTCTTCTGATCATCATATTTGCTTTCAATAGTTAGATGAACCAGCTATTCCAGTGTTGATTGGTCTAGACTCTGCATATCTATGTTGCTAACCAGTGTGGTTACAACATGCTTACCATGATTTCAAGATTGTTGTTGTCTGATATCCTCATTTTGGTTATGCCTTCAATATGTGTTAAGGGTTGTTGTTTGGTTTCTAGTCTTTGTTTGAGAGCAGCATTTACATACACAGTTCCCAAAATTCTAAGCATATGAATGAAGTAACAGCAATGTCCCTTGCAAAGAACATCCTTTATTGCACGAATGTCTTGGCCTTCAAAAATAAGACATATGAGGGATGAAGGAGCTTGATCTCTACTGGATCAAAAAGTCTGATGTCCAGAAGCTTCCTTCCCTTCAAGTTTTCTTTCTAGCATAATATCAAAGTGAATCTCATTATAATACCACTTTATGATTGGGTGATTGTATTGGTTTCCCTTAATTTTCTTCATGATAATCTTGAGATCAGATGGTCTCAGAGGGTATCCAACTTTTTCCAGTAGTTCACTATCAATCTGAGTTGATGTTTGTTCTTCACTTTATGTCTTTTGTTTACTAGCCAGTTGTTGCTCTCTTCTCAACTAGGCCAGATGAAGCTTATCCTCTCTGTCTGCTTTTGCCTTCATCTCATGATGTTGTCTATTAATGTATGCTCTTACAATATGATAGAAATCTGTTTCCCCTGGGATTGTTAGTGTAGTTGACCGTTCTTAATTGCATCAGGTCCAATCTGTCTTCATAGCTCAAAGATCCCCGTCGGGATATGTATGTTAATTACTGGACAAGTCCAGATACTCTTTTAATCAAAACTGCATCCTATATTTCATCATATTTCTAAGCCATAATTTTTCTTTCATTGGCATCAGCAGTGAGTTTGATTTTGTCATATAGCTTGACAAAATTGGTCTTCTTATTGATCATTTCTCTGACCTGATTGTTTCTTCTTAGGTTGTCTATAAGTGTAGTTTGTGGTTCACAGGTGAGGTTACTTGGATCCTTCAGGCCATAGCCTATGTGTCATGAACTTCCTTGGTTCCTCAATTAGGTGACGTTCAGGTGGAGCTTGATAATAGGTTGATAGAAAAGATATAGGATGAGGTCTAAATGTCTATGGCTTCAATGCATTAGCAAGAATGTTTTTGTATTTCTCTTTTGCCAATTCTTTCATCTAAGATATAGACCTTCCTGCATACGACCTGTATGGTACTCTTGTGACTCAACCAGCTTTTAACCTAGGAGTAGGTCATCTTTTCTATCTAAGGATCATTAGGCAAGTTCTTTTGAAGCTCTTATTGATTCTTGATTTCTTTGTATCTTCTATATGTTTGCTCTTTTTCATCTTTCATGACTTCCTGAAAGTCTTTAAGTAAGTCTTTAACCTCAGTCAGGTTAAGATGTATGAACGAATCATAAGGAAATCCTCTTGTTGTTAACTCACTCCCCATTAAAGTATGAGGATCATTGGTAAAGAATTATTGTATATTTTGTACGTTTTCATCATCATCCCTTTCTTCATCTTCTTCATTAGAATCACTGAGGATGATAATAGACTCTTGAAGCTGATCAAGAGATTGATCTATCTCTCCTTCTTCAAGACCATTAGCCTCATATGTTTGTTGTTTTGGTTTATCTACATCAACTGGTTCAGCTTTCACTTTTAATAACTTAAGAGGAGGAGAATCGGGTTCTTCTTGTTCTTGAACTAGTTGTTTTCCTTTCTTTAAAGAGGCTATATATAACCTCTTTCTCTTTCTCTCATATGTTCTTGATTGAGGCTTTGATGATGAAGAGGCTTGATCTTTGGATTGTTTGGATGGTGTTGTAACAAATTCAGCAAATTGTTTGATTAGTTCTTTTTGTTTATCGGATAGTGGATTTACAAGCACAATGCTTGTTTCAGTAGGTTGAATTTCTGGATTATGGAAATGTTGTCTGAGGATGGGTGAATAGTGTATGTTTTCAAAAGGGTTAACCTCTCTAAAGAGTTCATCCATTGAAAATGATTCTTCAAGAATTATTATTGCTTGCTCAGATTCCCTTGTGCTTGTTTCCTCACTTTGAGACACTTTTTGATCAAACAACTATCTTGTTCTTGATCTTTTTAATGTTCTACCCTTTTCAAATGAATATCAGCATGATCTAGTTCTCTGTTCAGTCTTTTTATCTCTTCTTCTTGAGCATAGACTTTCTTTATCAACTCATCTATCTCAGCAACTTTGGAATCTATCTGCTCAGTCAGATAGGCAACATCTAATATGGTGTTGTTCAAATATTTTTCTTTTGCCTTTATTTCTTCCTTTGATTGTTTTAGTTGTTATTCCAGGAATTTAACAATCAACTTTTAAGCCTTCTGATCAGTTGTGAGCTTCTCTATCTCTTCATCTTTGCTCTTAAGCTTCTCTTTTAATCTTTTGGCTCTGTTGTTTGACTTATCTATTAACTTGTTATACTCGGTGAATAACCTTTTGAGTATTCAATTTCTTCTTCAGTTAGGATATCACTTGCTTGTTCTTCATTTTCAACTTGCTCAACCTGAGTACTTTGTTCTGTTTGAATTTGCTCATGATAAGATGATGTACCAACTTCTTCTTGATGGCTTGATTCTGCCGCCAAAGAGACATCAATATCTCTCAAAAGAGAGGATAGTGTTTGTTGATCAGATAGAGTTGGGTTGTGTGGTAGTGAATGCATGTGAGGTTCAAACTAAAAGTATTACATTTGTTATGCTTCTTCTATAGCATGTTCTTGTTCTTGATGAATGATTGGATCTGGTTCAGGAGCATCTTGCTCTTCTTGTATGATAGGGACTAGTTGAATGATTGGTTGTTGATGAATAATGTTTTAGAACATCATGTTTGGTTCTCCCTGACTTGGAATCCTCATGAACACATCAGGAACAGGAAGGTCATGGTCTATCATATGAGTTGATAGAGGAACCTCATCTCCATGATAGAGGCTTGACTTGATTTTTTTAAATACATGTTCATTGAATGAACAGGTTGCAAAATTGCACCTGCTCTTGGAATGTTTGGTAGGAGATCATCAATGATCATCTGAAGGAATCTTGAAAACATCAGGAACTTGTTCCTCACCTCAGTCAAGTTGTAGATCATTCCATTTAATACTTGAGCAGCAAAGTTAAATGGTCTTCTAGCTATAATGCTTGCAATAGCTGATGAACTCCTTAGAGAAGTTGCATCCTAGCCAGTCTTTCTGTTTGTCATTGTTTTCTTGTAAGTGCGTAGTAGAAATCTAAATTGAGCACACATGTATGATTTCTTGATTTGCTTTCTTTTAATAGTTTAAGTGTAACCAATTTGTCAAAATACATGCAAGACATAGTTCTCATCATACTTAACTGGTCCTTCTTGATCTTCCTCTCCAATTGAAGAACTCTTCTAATCACTTCTTCAAAGATGATGATCTGATGATCATGTATAGTAGATGCTACTACTTGTTGGTCATTTATTTGCTCTAGATGGGCATGGGTCCAAAACTGGACTATATGATCCTCATAAATTTTGGTCTTGCGTTCATTGCATGAACCAGCCTTGTTTGCCTTATTGCATGAATGATGTCTCTGTAATTCTTTGCCTTAGAAGAACCATCATTAAGAAATGCACAGATGTTGTGATCTCTTACAAACACTAGGTTTGCCATATCTGCAATATGAAAATGAATGTGTTAGTAGCTTGTATAATATGAATGTCTGCTATTTGAGATGATGAAATGTTTATCAAGTGTTCATTATCTTGTGATTGTTATGAAATGATGAATTATGTATGTTTAAACACTTATGGCTTGTTTAAAATGTATGCTTAAACACTTATGGCTTGTTTAAGATGTATGTTTGATTGATATAATCAATAAGACAGTTTTACTTATTCAAAGTCAACTGCTTGGTTAATTTTGGTCATGAAAAACTTGTTTGATTCAATTTGTTTTGATCCAAATTGTATTTGCATTGTGTTTGTTTTATCACAAATATTTGTTTTGATCAAAATCATATAATAATTACAACCTATAACAACTTGTTTATGAACTTCAACTGATTTTTTAAAGTCAAAATGACCATTTAATGCACATTGAATGAATATGCATTTAATGTTCGTGTGTTCAATGTCATGCCAAGATAACTAATTTTACATGTTTGTTACTGACTTTTGAACATGTTTACCTACTATAACATATTTTTTAATTATTTTGAACATTTTCAAAGATCAAATATCAGGTTTGTGTGATTTTTGGCAAGAACATCATGGTTGTTCTTGAACACGATGAACACTTAATCAAATTATATCAAAACAACAGTTCTAATACATACGACTAAGGTCATCTAACACACATTCAGTGTTTGATGACTTAGGTTGAACAATCTTCGAATCAGAATCACAGACCAAGATGTTTTAATGTATGTTTGATGCTTAGAATCATGTTAGTATACCTATTTGATTGTAAATCACACGAAAAATCAAATAGAATTTGGTTTTGAATGATCAGGGGTTTAAGGGTTATCAACTATTTGAATGTTTTGAAATTTTGGATTTTCTCTCTCGCACTCGTGATGAATGAAAAAATCACAAGTGTGAAACTATATATACAATGAAAAAATGTATGTCCGCTATGTATACAGTGTGTGTATCCGCTTGTAACACCCCGAAAAGTCAAAACGAGTCAAAATAGGTTAGAGGCTTATTAATGGGTATTTAATAGAAAAAGGAAAAAGGGTTATGGGCTAATTTGGGTTTATGGACAAAAGCTTGAGTAATAGAGGCCCATGATCAGCCCTTAATCTACTCAAATGCAGCCACCATCTTCTCATTTCAACCCTAACAACAAGAATTCGTAGAGAGAGAAAGTAGAGAGAGAAAGCGCAAGAAACACAAGATTTGAAGCTTCTAAGATCAAGGGATTGAAGATCTGGGTGTTTGTGCATCAAATCTCAAAGATAGGAGCAACAAACAAGGTAAGAATCGACCTCTAACCCTTCTGTAGATCAAACCCGGATTCTAGGGTTTTGGGTTTTGAAAAGTTGCAAAGAATCGCATAAAGGTCACATTTTTACGTATGAAAACATGTATAAAGCTTAGATTTAGCCTCATGGATGATAAACTAAGAGGTTGGACGTAAAAAGTTGTGATTTTGGATTAAAAACGGACTGGTTCATGATTTTTATGCGATCTGCGAAACTGTATATGCATCCAGCGAATTTGCATAATCATCCAGCGAAACTAAGAGCATTTCCAGCGAAACTTTAATTTCGATCGGGCGAAACTACAGTTTCGTTCTGGCGAAACTGTTGATCCTTAGACATTGCGAAACTAGGAAATTCCAACGAAAGTTGGGCGCTCAAGGCAGCGAATCTGTCCAGCGAAACTGGCAGAAATGCTGCCCAGCGAAACTGCCAGCGAAACTGTGGGCGAAATTATGAAAAATTGAAGTTTTTGTGTATTAACTTTCGTGCAGCCAGAGCATTCGGACCATAGCTTAAGTAACTTAGGATTTAAGTTAATTGCTAAGTTCAGGTGAGTTCTAGATCCCCTTATTTAAACGTTTTTCCATGTTTTTGGGGATATTATGCATAGTAAACATAAGGTTTTCAAGATAAGGATTTCAAGGTGTTTTAACAAGAAAATACCTTTTTCTAAAGTAAAATGTGACATTTAAATAGCTCAAAATAATTTTGGGCGCGCTGACCTGGCAGCCCGGCCCCAGCTAGGGGCGTTGCCCCTTGGACCCCACTAGGGGCTGCTGCCCCTAGGACCCCGTTATCAGGGGCTGCCGCCCCCGAACCCCCGCTGTCCCGCGGAGGGTCGGTTACGTGTTATGATGACTAGTACTTGGTATGTTGTGTACTTAATAAGTTACGTATTATATATATTAAGTGAAAGATAATATTAATGAGAAGTGGAACTTAATGAATGTTACCCCCGGGCCCATATGATGATGAAAAGTCTTGCAAGCACTATGATAGACTTCACTTATGTAAGTCTGATGTATGATGATGGATCCGTATTCATGAGTAGGCTATGTGCCTTGCAGTGTGGATCAACTGTCGGGGGTTAGCTACCGTTTTCATGTGTACCGACAGGGATTGGCATTTGTTGTCAATCAACATGGAGCTCTTGCTTTGTGCAATCTCGTTTATGCTAAAGTGGAAGATACTAATGAATGAAAGATAATTAACATGCTTATTATGATTGAATGTATGTATTACGTATGCGTGGTCAATATATAAAAGACCAAGTTATATTTACTATTTACTTAAAACTAGAACTCACTCAGCAAAGCTGACTTTTATGCATAATAGTTGGCAGGTAGGTGCTGATGCTGAGGATGGTACTGTGGAGCTACTTGGGGAGATGTGGATGGCATTCCTGTTTATGAAATCTCTATTGTAATTTATGAACAAGAATTATGTTTTGGTTTACAATTAAAAAGGACTTGTATTTGAGCATGATATGGTTTTTAAGTATTGAATGAATGCTTTAATTATTTCCGCTGCGATGTTTTGCTATCAAACTGATTTTTATGCTATGGTTAACCAACTGTGAGGCTTCCCGGGAATGGGGCCTTACAAGTTGGTATCAGAGCCAAAGTTTAAGAGAAATGGGTAAAACATTTTTCAAACCTAAACTTAAACTGAGAATGGGACCAAATAAAGGATGCCAACCCAAGTAGCTACATGCCATCAGGTAAACTATTTCACGTAAACTGGCAATACGTGCGTGTGCTATTTGTTTTATATGCATGTAGATTTGAACACTAACATGTGTTAGGATAGTGATTGCTTGGGACAGGAGGGTAAGGTAAGTAGTTAATCACACTTGGCCACTGTAATTAAGGACTTACCATACTTGTAATGATCGGAGCAATTAACTTGAATGACCATTTCAGTGTTTAAATCTTATAGGAATTAGATATGGCGTGTAGGAAATCTGGGAAGGCTACACGTGGACGTCCTCGAGGTAGTCGTACTACTACACCACGCGTCACCGGAGCAAAGCTAAGGCTCCCGAGACTGTTCATGAGGAGTCAGACCTCCATAGCCAACCAGAGGGTGAGGGATCAGCCACCCTCAAATCCACTGTGAAGGAGGCTATTGCCGATGAAGTCTACAGTGTCATGCAAGATGTCTTACCCTCGGTGGTGAATGAGGTGCTCAAAGCAGTTAAGGATGGAGAGAAAGTTGATAAGAAGGAGAAGGAAAATGAGAAGAATTCTGGAAGGTCCACTGGGAGGACGGAGGAATCTGAAGAGGAGCCATCAAACCCTAAGGTGGTAATCCATGATGACGACAGTGAGGAGGAGGCTGAGAGAGAGACGACTAGGGGGTGCAACTATGGGGCATTTCAAAGGTGTAAGCCCACAACCTTCAACGGTAACGGCAATGCTACTGCCGCTCATCGTTGGATCCGAGAGATGGAAGCGGTACTGGAAATTAGTGAATGCCGCGAAGATCAGAAGGTTAAGTTCGCCACTCATTCCTTCGTCGACTCAGCGTTGTGCTGGTGGGACAATATTGTCCAGGCTGAAGGAAGGCGATCGATAGCCAAGATGAGGTGGTCCGAACTGAAAGAGTTAGTGCTAGAGGAGTATTGCCCTCACCGGGAATTAGACAAGATTGAAAAGGAGTTCTTGTATTTGGAGGCTGGGAACATGACTCATCAAGAATATACTTCCAAGTTCAATGAACTTGCAAGACTTGTCCCAGACATGGTAACACCCGCATCCAAGAAGATCAAGAGATACATGCAGGGTTTGCCGTGGACATCAGGAGGCACATGATTACGGCTAGACCAGGCACGTTTAGGTCTGTGGTGGATTTAGCTGGGAGGTTGTACGACGAGAAGGACCCAATGCCTGTGCAGAAGAAGGTGGAGAAATGGAGTGGGAACAAGAATGGAAATGGGAAGAGGTTCGGAGGTGATAACTTCAAGGGTGGAGAGAAGAGGATGAGAGCTGAAGATCAATCAGGGAGACAGGGAAATACAGGTGAAGGGGGTACCTGTAGAAAGTATGGAAGACGCCATTTAGGGGAGTGTAGAGTTGGGACTGGAAAGTGTTTTAAATGTGGGGGCGAGGGCCACTATGTTAGGGATTGCAAGGTAGGGAAATGTTACCAGTGTGGCGAGATGGGACATGTGGGTAGGGACTGCAAGAAAGGAAAATCAGCAGGATCAGGAACAGTTAAAGCCGGAGATAAAGGAAAGGGTGACGATTCAAAGGAGAAGGCGAGGGCATTCAACATAACTCGCGAGGAGGCTAGGGTAGACCTATAAGTAGTTTCAGGTATGTTTCTGGTGGACCATAAATATGCTTCTGTTCTCTTTGATTCTGGTGCTAGTAGGAGTTTTATGTCTGCTGCCTTTTGTCATTCGTTGCATGATAAGAGTAGAAAGTTAGACGAGCCTTTCTATGTAGAAACCGCCATTGGTAAATCCACTAAGGTAACTGAAGTGATTGAGGATTGCCTGATTGAGTTAGAAGGTTGTGTATTCCCTGCTAGGTTGCATGTTATGGCCTTAGGAGTTTCGATGTGGTGTTAGGCATGGATTGGTTAGCTAGGTATGAAGCCAATATAGTATGTAGCAAGAAAATAGTTCGTCTAACAGTGCCCGATGGTAGTCCCGTTACGGTTCGTGGGGATAAGGTGTGTTGTGTGCCAATGGTCGTGTCGATGATCACAGCTGAAAAGTACATGAGACGTGGGTGTAGTGCTTACTTGGCCTACATAAAAGATGTGGACGCGCTAGAGCCACAATTATCAGACGTGTCGGTAGTGCGTGAGTTTCCTGACGTCTTTCCTGAAGACCTGACTGGTGTGCCGCCGGACCGCGAAATCGAATTTCAGATTGATTTGTTACCGGGAGCACAGCCCGTCGCTAAAGCACCATATCGGTTAGCTCCTTCAGAGATGGTGGAATTGAGGGACCAGTTGCAAGATTTATTGGATAAGGGCTTTATCCGGCCGAGTATCTCACCATGGGGTGCTCCAGTTTTATTCGTCAAGAAGAAAGATGGTAGCATGCGGATGTGCATTGACTATCGTGAGCTCAATAAGCTGACCGTAAAGAATCGATACCCGCTACCAAGGATTGACGACTTGTTCGATCAACTTCAGGGTGCCAGCTGGTTTTCAAGGATAGACCTGCGGTCTGGTTACCACCAACTGAAGGTGAAAGAACAAGATATTCCTAAAACGGCGTTCCGGACGTGTTATGGACATTACGAATTTCTCGTCATGTCCTTTGGTTTAACTAACGCGCCAGCTGCTTTAATGGACCTTATGAATCGGGTGTGTCGGCCTACGTTGGATAGATCAGTAATAGTGTTCATCGATGACATTTTGATCTATTCAAAGAGTGAAGAAGAACATGCCGATCATATTCGAGAAGTATTGGAGACACTCAGAAGCGAGAAGTTATATGCTAAGTTCTCCAAATGTGCATTTTGGCTTCGAGAAGTACAGTTTCTGGGTCATGTGGTTAATCTCGAGGGGATCAGGGTGGATCCTGTAAAGGTTGAAGCGGTAATGCAATGGGAATCTCCAAAGACGCCAACCGAGATTCGTAGTTTCTTAGGTCTGGCAGGTTACTATAGGAGGTTTATCCAGGATTTCTCTAAGATAGCTTCTCCTTTGACTAAGCTGACCCGGAAGGACGTGAAGTATGAATGGGGTCCTGATCAGGAGAACGCCTTCCTAGAACTAAAAATGAGGTTAACGCAAGCCCCTGTCCTGACGCTACCTGAGGGGAACGAGGACCTGGTAGTCTACTCGGATGCCTCATATGCAGGATTGGGTTGCGTGTTGATGCAACGAGGGAAGGTGATAGCCTATGCTTCTAGACAGCTAAAAGCCCACGAGGCCAATTATCCTACACATGATTTGGAGTTGGCAGCGGTGGTGTTTGCATTGAAGATTTGGAGGCACTACCTGTATGGGGTGAAGTGCACCATCTTCACTGATCATAAAAGTCTGAAGTATTTCTTCGAACAAAAGGAACTCAACATGAGGCAGAGGAGGTGGTTGGAACTGATCAAGGACTATGACTGCGAAATTCACTACCATCCAGGCAAGGCCAACGTGGTTGCTGACGCCCTTAGCAGGAAGGGACGACCCGAGCCAATTCGGGTCAGGGCTTACCAAATAATCATGACGCCTGATGTTATGAAACAGGTGAGGGAGTTTGAGGATGAAGCATTAAGAGATGACAGAGTCAACTCTGAAAGAATGAAAGGGTAGGTTTCAGATTTGGGGGAGAACACCCTGGGGGTTAGAACCCAATCTGGGAGGATGTGGATCCCTCTCTACGGGAATCTGAGGGAGAAGATCATGGACGAGGCTCATAAAACACGATATTCCATTCACCCCGGCGCCACGAAAATGTATCAAGATCTGAAGAAAGATTACTGGTGGCCGGGAATGAAGCGAGACGTGGCTAAGCACGTGAGCAAGTGCTTGACTTGTCTGCAAGTGAAGGCAGAGCACCAAAAGCCATATGGAAAGATCCAGCCTTTGGACATCCCCGAATGGAAATGGGAACACATCACGATGGACTTCATCACGAAGCTACCTCGCACGGCGAGAGGAAGCAACGCGATCTGGGTGATTGTTGACCGTCTAACAAAGAGCGCCCATTTCCTACCAATTCGTGAGACGTATTCCTCTGAGAGATTGGCAGAGCTATTTATCAAGGAGATCGTGGCTCGTCACGGCGTGCCAGCGTCTATCGTTTCGGATAGGGACACGCGATTTACGTCCAAGTTTTGGAAGAGGTTTCATGACTCAATGGGGACTAGACTGCATATTAGTACGGCTTACCACCCCCAAACGGATGGTCAGTCGGAAAGAACGATTCAAACGTTAGAAGACATGCTGCGAGCATGTGTAATCGATTTTGGAGGAAGTTGGGATGAGCACTTACCGTTGGCGGAATTCTCATATAATAATAGTTACCATGCCAGCATTGGTATGCCCCCTTACGAAATGTTGTATGGTAGGAAGTGCAGAACGCCCGTGTGTTGGGGTGACATCGGGCAAAAGGAATTGGGAAGCCTAGAAGTGATTGAGGTCACAACCGAGAAGTTAGATAAAATTAAGGCATTCATGAAAGCAACAAAGGACCGCCAGAAGTCTTATGCTGATAAGAGGCGTAGGCCGATAGAGTTTGAGGTTGGTGACAAGGTTATGCTCAAGGTATCGCCCTGGAAAGGGATTATCAGGTTTCGAAAAAGGGGAAAGTTAAGCCCAAGGTTCATAGGGCCTTTCCGTATTACCGCAAGGGTAGGGGAAGTGGCCTACAGACTAGAATTACCTGATGAGTTGAGTGGAATTCACCCTACGTTCCATGTATCTCATCTTAGGAAATGTCTAGCAGACGACGATGCATTTGTACCATTAGAGGACATTGAAGTCGATGAGCGACTGAACTATGTAGAGCAGCCGGTGTCCATCCTGGATTGGAAGGAGAAGCGCTTACGTAATAAAGTAGTTTCACTTGTATGGGTACAGTGGAGACACCGAAAAGGATCAGAATCTACGTGGGAGGTCGAGGATGAGATGAGGAAATTTTATCCTCGATTGTTTGATGACTGACAGGTTTCGAGGACGAAACCTAAATAAGTGGGGGAGACTTGTAACACCCCGAAAAGTCAAAACGAGTCCAAATGGGTTAGAGGCTTATTAATGGGTATTTAATAGAAAAAGGAAAAAGGGTTATGGGCTAATTTGGGTGTATGGACAAAAGCTTGAGTAATAGAGGCCCATGATTAGCCCTTAATCTACTCAAATGCAGCCACCATCTTCTCATTTCAACCCTAACAACAAGAATTCGTAGAGAGAGAAAGTAGAGAGAGAAAGGGCAAGAAACACAAGATTTGAAGCTTCTAAGATCAAGGGATTGAAGATCTGGGTGTTTGTGCATCAAATCTCAAAGAAAGGAGCAACAAACAAGGTAAGAATCGACCTCTAACCCTTCTGTAGATCAAACCCGGATTCTAGGGTTTTTGGGTTTTGAAAAGTTGCAAAGAATCGCATAAAGGTCACATTTTTACGTATGAAAACATGTATAAAGCTTAGATTTAGCCTCATGGATGATAAACTAAGAGGTTGGACGTAAAAAGTTGTGATTTTGGGTTAAAAACGGACTGGTTCGTGATTTTTATGCGATCTGCGAAACTGTATACGCATCCAGCGAATTTGCATAATCATCCAGCGAAACTAAGAGCATTTCCAGCGAAACTGTAATTTCGCTCGGGCGAAACTACAGTTTCGTTCTGGCGAAACTATTGATCCTTAGACATTGTGAAACTAGGAAATTCCAACGAAAGTTGGGCGCTCAAGGCAGCGAATCTGTCCAGCGAAATTGGCAGAAATGCTGCCCAGCGAAACTGCCAGCGAAACTTTGGGCGAAATTATGAAAAATTGACGTTTTTGTGTATTAACTTTCGTGCAGCCAGAGCATTCGGACCATAGCTTAAGTAACTTAGGATTAAGTTAATTGCTAAGTTCAGGTGAGTTCTAGATCCCCTTATTTAAACGTTTTCCATGTTTTTGGGGCTATTATGCATAGTAAACATAAGGTTTTCAAGATAAGGATTTCAAGGTGTTTTAACAAGAAAATACCTTTTTCTAAAGTAAAATGTGACATTTAAATAGCTCAAAATAATTTTCGGGCGCGCTGACCTGGCAGCCCGGCCCCAGCCAGGGGCGTTGCCCCTGGACCCCACTAGGGGCTGCTGCCCCTAGGACCCCGCTATCAGGGGCTGCCGCCCCCGAACCCCCGCTGTCCCGCGGAGGGTCGGTTACGTGTTATGATGACTAGTACTTGGTATGTTGTGTACTTAATAAGTTGCGTATTATATATATTAAGTGAAAGATAATATTAATGAGAAGTGAACTTAATGAATGTTACCCCCGGGCCCATATGATGATGAAAAGTCTTGCAAGCACTATGATAGACTTCACTTATGTGAGTCTGATGTATGATGATGGATCCGTATTCATTAGCAGGCTATGTGCCTTGCAGTGTGGATCAACTGTCGGGGGTTAGCTACCGTTTTCATGTGTACTGACAGGGATTAGCATTTGTTGTCAATCAACATGGAGCTCTTGCTTTGTGCAATCTCGTTTATGCTAAAGTGGAAGATACTAATGAATGAAAGATAATGAACATGCTTATTATGATTGAATGTATGTATTACGTATGCGTGGTCATTATATAAAAGACCAAGTTATATTTACTATTTACTTAAAACTAGAACTCACTCAGCAAAGCTGACTTTTATGCATAATAGTTGGTAGGTAGGTGCTGATGCTGAGGATGGTACTGTAGAGCTACTTGGGGAGATGTGGATGGCATTCCTGTTTATGAAATCTCTATTGTAATTTATGAACAAGAATTATGTTTTGGTTTACAATTAAAAAGGACTTGTATTTGAGCATGATATGGTTTTTAAGTATTGAATGAATGCTTTAATTATTTCCGCTGTGATGTTTTGCTATCAAACTAATTTTTATGTTATGGTTAACCAACTGTGAGGCTTCCCGGGAATGCGGCCTTACACCGCTGTGTAAATAGTAGACCTAAAATTTTAATTCTAAGTGTCTGCCGTGAGTTACACATACACTGTCTGAACAGTGCGTTCGCTGTACAATTTTAAAGTGTACGTTGCGAACCCTTTGACTAAATTTACAACGGATGACAACTTGGTCATGCGCTATGGATCCTTTGTTTCATATTTTACAAATTGACAACTAATGACTAAAAGTCCTACGATGTGATTGATCACTGTTTCCAGAGCGGATGAACATTTGTTCATGCGCTATGGATCCTTTGTTTTATTGTTTGTTTGGTTGTTTAAGGTGGATGAACATTTGTTCATGCACTGTGAACACTTTGTTTTGTTTTGTTATACATAGTGGATGATCATTTGGTTCATGAGCTTTGTAGACTTTGAATGTTTATGATATTCACACCGGATGACTTATTGTCATGCACTGTGAATGTTTATGATGATGTACTACATATGTTTACCTGTGTACATACGTTGTGTACACTTGTACTGTTTCTACAACGGATGACTAATACAAGTCATGTGTTGTGAGTTTTAAACTGTATTCACAGCGGATGCCTCACCAACATCATGTGCTGAGAACACTTGTATGTTATGATGGTTACTGTAGCTACGCGAATGAATGTTTGTATGTCCGATGTGACAAGAGTTGTCAAAATTAATTTTAAAATTTTGTTTGATTTGAAATAGTTTCTTCCGAAAGAAAAGTTTCATAGAATTTTCTTCCGAAGCCATTTGTGATGATTTTCTTCCGAAGCTAATTTTGATAAAAATTTCTTCCGAAGCTATTTGTGTTGATTTTCTTCCGAAGTAAATTTTAATAAAAATTTCTTCCTAAGCTATTTGTGTTGATTTTCTTCCAAAGCAATTTTAATAAAATTTTCTTCTGAAGCTATCTGTGTTGATTTTCTTCCAAAGCAACTTTAATAAAATTTTCTTCCGAAGCTATTTTTAATAAATTATTTTGAGAACAATTACTCTTCAACCTTTGAAAAAATATTTTGAATTGTTTCAAATTTTGAATGTTTGTTAAAATCTAATGTTTTAACATGATCAATATATGGATGTTTAAGATATCACTCACAAGCAATTTTGTGCAATAAATGCATATGTATGTGTGTCAAACTACTATGTTTAAGTGCTTGCTTGACTTGGCTTTATTAAAATTCAAAATGTAATATTTTAAATTTTAACATGTATGATTATGCACATGTTCTACTATCATTGATATTTCCATATTCAATTTCTTCCCTTAAATTTTTGCATAGTTATAAAAAAGTTATAAAATGACAAAAATTTAACTTTATTTGAATGGAAATTATCAAAGTCCAATTCTGATTCCTTGTATGATAAAACTTTAGATGATAACACTTTATCTAACTAAGACATGAATGTTTTTCATGATTGGACATGAATCATTTGCACATAACATGAGATCATACTAGTCTTAGATCCTCATTAAGTTGTTTGAAGGAGTTTGAGAATAGACATAGACTAATACAATGTTGACTGCAGATATTCTGATCCAGTTAAACTCATGCATGGTATTAATGATTGATTTAAACAGTGAGTGATTATCATGTTTTAAGTGTATTAGGATGATTTGTATGTACCCCACATCTGATTGTATGTTAAAATCAATCCTCCTCAAGATATACTAGAAAGCACTTTCAATACTTATGACCTAGTTACTTAGGAGTATAAATGCTCAATTTGATCCATGTTTTGGAAGGTGATCCTCTTTGGGATTCTTTTGATTGTTCATCCTAATGCATGAATTCCTCATTGGGAACCTTTTTGGATCATGATGTAGATCATTCAGGTCTTTGCTCAGCACAATAAAGAATTCCTTGGTGTACTCCAGGTCTATGATAATCATAACAAAGGAGACACTTGTATGATTGAGCAATTTATAAACTGTTTCACTTGGTCCATTGTAGTTACTTTACAACTAATCTATATTGGATAGACCAATACTTACTATAAACCAAGATGTGTTGTTGACCACACAATCATGAGAATTTAGTTCTTCACTGTTATTTGTGATGTTAGGTGTCCCATGCTGAGCCTATCCACAAATCAAACAAGATATTGTCAGTCTTTGTTAGTGGAAAATGACTCAAGTGAAGAGATAATCTAGTGTACTATCATTTCTCATGAATGGTTATGTATGATTCCAAAATGTTGATGATTCTAAAATGTTTGTTAATTGGAAAACATGAATGGTTGTATGATATCTTTATTTTGAAAGATGTTTGTTTGATTTAAACTTGAACTTTACAAAGAAAACGTCTAGTCCCCACCCAATCCCGTTTGAAGGGGAGAGATCATCCAAAAATCAAGCTTGTTTGAAATTAATGTTTGAAAGCATTACTTGTGTGATTCATATTTGATCATAACAAGTGACTAAACCAAAAATTAAAATCTTGTTGAATCAAATGGACTGGTAAACAGGTCAGCCAATTGATTGTCTGTATGAACTTTGATCAACTTTATTAGACCTTTTTTTGAGCTATCTCTCAGAACTTGATATCTTATATCTATGTGTTTTGTTTTTGAATGTTGAATCATGGATATATAGAGCTTCTGATCAACTGATGTTCCTACTAGGTCTGGTCCAAACTTCAATCCTGTTGCAAATGGTGTTTTGCTTAATGTGCAATCAAACATGTTGTGTTTCTTCGATATCTAATTGACATACTTGCTTTGATTGATAAAAGTTCCTTCAGAAGATTGCTGAAATTGAAAACCATGGAAGAAGGTGAGTTCTCCCATTGAACTCATTTGGAACTTTGATTGAATAAGATTTTCAAACTCACTAAAAAGTTAGATGTTGGTGGAGCCAAAAATGATATCATTCTCACAGACTTGAACGACTAACAAGTCTTGTTCTTTCCTCTTTAAGAACAATGTCTGATTAATTTTCCCTTGGGTGTGCCCATTCTATAGTAGAAACTTAGATAAAGTTTCATACCACTTCCTATGTGCTTGATGAAGACGATAGAAGGCTTTATCTAACTTATAGACACTATGAGGGAATTCTGGGTCTTCAAACCCTGATGGTTGAGCAACATACACCTCTTCGTCTGTCTTTCCAAAGAGGAGTGCACATTTGACATCCATTTGAAAGACAGTGAAGTTTGTGGATGAGGCATCTGCAAGGAACACTCGGATGGCTTCTAGTCTAGCTACTTGAGCAAAGACATCATCATCATCAATGCCTTCCTCTTGAGTCTATCCTTGGGCAATTAGCCTTGCTTTATTTCTAATGACAATCCCTCTGTCATTGCTTTGTTTCTGAATAGCCATCTTGTGCCAGTGGCATATTGACCTTCAGGTAGGTCAACTAACTTCCATACCTCTTGCATTCTGAATTGTTGTAATTCCTCCTGCATTGCTTCTATTTAACTATTGTCTTTAAGTGCTTCTGTGATGTTTTTAGGTACAGTTAGGGATAAGAAATAGAATATAAGCAAATGTTTGTTGTGTCAGATTGACTTTTTGTTAGTCTGGTATTGAGGTCACCTATTATGTTTTCTAAAGGATGATCTTTCAGGTTGTTTTAATTTGATCAACAGGGATTATTGAATCAAGATTGATACTTGTTTGATTTGGTGTTAAAGGATGGGCAAAGGTATTTGAAATTGTGCGATTATCTGGCTGTGTGGGTTTATGGAGAATCATGAAAGAAATATAAGATTTCATCTTCATGATGTGTGTCTGGTAGTGAATGATAATCATCATCTTCTTAAACTGTGATTGGTTGGTGTGACTTTGGTTGGTTGGTTGGTTGTGGTTGAGTGGTCACAGGTGTTGATGAAGATGGTGTGTTTGTTGATGTTCCTTTTGAGGTGTTTGTTTGTTCTAGAGGAGGTGTAACTGTGATACTTCAAGGAGTAATGGTTATTCTCCTCGGAGGATCAGCCGTTAATGGAACATTAATTTTTGTAGGAGGAGGTACCATTGGATATTCAATATCTTCCTTTGTACCTGAAACATCAAAATAAGATGTGTCATATGATTTTATTAGTGAGTCAATATCAAACAACCAGCCTGATCCAATGACTTTCTTTATGAAAGAATATTCATTAAAAACAACGTCTATTGTTTCTTCCATAATATTGTGTCTTGGATTGTTTACTCTGTAAGCTTTTGAGCTTCCAGAATATCCAACAAAGAATCCTTCATTTGCTTTTGGAGCAAACTTGGATAATTGTTCTCTGGTGTTTAATATTGAAACAGAACATCCAAATGCTTTAAGAAATCCAATGAATGGTTTTCTTTTAAACATTAATAAATATGGAGTTTTGGAATGTTCTTTGATTATTAATGTTCTATTTTGAATGTAGCAAGTTGTATTGATTGCTTCAGCCCAAAAGGATATGGGTGATAGAGAGTCAATTAGCATAGATCTTGCTGCTTCTATTAATGTTCTGATCCTCCGTTTAGCTACTCTATTTTGCTGAGTAGTCCTTGCTACACTGATTGATTACTGATTCCTTTCTCTGTACAAAAAGAAGAAATAGAGTCATTTTTTAATTCAGTTCCATTATCACTTCTTAAAGATTTAACTTTAAGATCTAATTGATTCTTAATCTTAGTGATAAATGTTTTGATGATGTCTGATGCTTCTGACTTGTGTAGTAGAAAGAAAACCCATGTGAATCTTGAGTAATCATCTACTATAACAAGGGCTATGTCTACCCTACCATATTTAGCTGAAGTGGACTCACTCATTCAAAGCTTGTTTGAGGAGGGTATTCGAAGGGCTATGTCTACCCTATCATATTTAGCTGAGAATAATATAATAGGATTGAGGTATGATGCTGATAGAAGACCCTGATACTCCTTAGACTTTAGGGGTAGCAAGAAGTCTTTAACTTTCAGACCCTGAAGTATTATGAGAGTCTTCCTCTAGTACACATGCTACTTGCCAACCCAAATCAAAACAGGCAAGCTGACTTACTAGCTCAGAGGATTAAAGATAGGGTGGTTGAAGAGTTCAGACTAAGAACTTTCCTACATAGACAGATGCTAGTAGGTAATGTTATTAGTCAACTGGATGTTGAGGTGGACCCTAAGATTAGCTTCGAAGGGAAACCTGGCTGAAGGCCTAGTAATAGAACCTATGAACCTGGAGACAAGAATTGCTTCAACACCTATTTCCTCAGTGAAGCACCAGCTGGTGAAGTTGTCTCATAACCTCTCTCTGGCCAGAACTCAAGTGCTGAACTAAGCAATAAAGGCCAAAGCTCTCTCCACCCTAGCCACCTAAGCCTGTGAGTGACAATAGGAAAAAGAAGTTGACTTCTGAGGAGATTAAGGAGGATGAAAGAGAGAGGAAGAGGAAGCTAAGGGGAGAGATTTCAAAAGAGACCCCAGGCTTTATGGAAGCTGCAATCAAGGCTGCCCCCAAGCCAAACACTCAAGATGATGAGTTAAGATCAAAAAGATTGAACTACTTGGGGACTAGAAACTAAAATATAAATTAATTCCTCTCTCTTCCCTTAGAAGAGTTGAATGAACTGCTGACAGTAAGCTGTCAAAGGAGAGAAATAAGGCTGAGGATGCAGAATTACTCCTTAAAATCAAAGAAGAATAGAGAAGAAAGGAGAAGAAAGGGACTCTACAAACAAGTTCCTACTCTCTTCCCAGTTCAAGAAAGCCCTAAGAAAGAGGTTGTGGCAACTGAGCAACAACCTAAGGTAGACAAGGAACAAGATATACGAAACATAATAACCTACCTAGTGCCACAGGCCTCTATCAGACAGCAGCACTTCTTGCCTTGTACTATAAGTACATTGAACTTGAATACCTCAAGCAGCTTAAGCAACAAGTGCCGAAAGAACAAAAAGCTGCTAAGAGGAAGATGAGGAAAGAAGCTGTAAAGTCAAGAGCCCCTATCAAAGCATATCTGAATAAGTTTGCTAATAGATAGAAGATTGTGAGCTTCTTGAAGCTGTATGAATTCTTTAGAAGGATACTTGGTCCAGTGTCTCTATCCACCATGGATGAATATATTAGAGTGATCAAGCAGAAGATCAAAAGAGGTGAGCTTGTTGACTTGCATTCTCCACCAAGTCAGGCTGCACCTAAAGTTAAGGTCAAGGTTAAACCATAAATGACAACATAACCTGGACTTTAGTGCTGGACCATAACCAACTTCATCTTTTGATCTGCAGCAGGGTCCTGACTCTTCTCCTTCTAAACCTATGAAGGAAAATGGACCCAACTGAGGAAGACATAAAAGAATAATGAGTGTTGTAGGCCAGTCTCCTTAGTTTAAGTACAACAGGAAGAAAAGGATGACCATAAAAGGTGACAAAAATAAGAAGAATAAGTTTAAGGCATCCACCTCTGCACCTTAGGTGGGTCAGAACATCCTGAGGTTGCTCAAGAAGAGGCTGCTCATCACAGTCCAATTAACATAGAGCCTATTGCTGCTGAGAGACCCATCTTGTCCTAGATGTTTGCTACTAATCCAGACAGATGGTATGTCACTAGAGATCAAGGAGTTCAAGACATCTACTTCTTGTAAAACATTCTTGACCTTCCTCTACATGATCTCTATGACATGAGGAGATACTTTTAGAGTCTAAGGGATCCTGACCAAATGATGAAAAAAGGAATAGTCTTGATCCTGATAAGGACTATCAACAGATAAAGGTCAAGACTCAAGGATCTCTTGTATTTTGGTAGCATCAGCCCTGGGGGAGTTTATAAGGATTACACTTAGAGGCTAATGCAACCAAAGAGCTCTCAGTATTCATGCATGAAGTACAAGAAGTTACTTTGGAAGAATTTATACAAGTCAGTGTATTATGCCATGTTAAAATCTTCTGAAGCCAAAAGACTATATCTTCCGAAGCCAAAGATGAAGTCTTCTAAAGCTTTAAAGACAAAATCTTCCGAAGCAAAAGACTAATTTCTTCTAAATACAAAGAAGACATGCTTTCTCTAAACCACCTTTTGACAAATGCTGAACCACTTTCTGTTACCATCTTTGATGACTCGCCAACTTAGATGAGTCGGTAAAAAGTCCATACTTTTGTCAGACTGTAGATTAAGGTGTTTTTTCTATAACTCTCTACTTTTATACTTTTATCCCTTTTGTAATATATTAGAATATAAGCTATGGCATGTCATAGTCACAAGTCAAAGGCAATCTGCCTTTTGGCTCTACATTGATCTTGTTGTCTAGATTAGTGTTTCCAGCTAGCTTTCAAAGTATGGTCGGCTATAGAATGTAGTATAAAGTGTCTTAAGTACTTATTTGTATTCTTATGCTTTGTAAAACTTGCAAAAGAACTTGAGAGCAATATACATCATTCTTGAAAACCAATATTATCTCGTTCTTGTTCTTGTTCTTGTTCTGCCTTGTTACTTGCATTCTTAGTATCATCATAAACCTGGTTCACTATTTGATCTGTTAAGTGTTCTAAGTCTCTCCTCACTGTGAAACTGTTGCATTGACCCCCTTCAACAGTCATGCAATAGCCTTTTCAATGGATTTCCCTCTCTCTTCTTCCTCTTTATCTGCAACTTTCAATCCTTAAATTATCCACAACCCTCATTTTGTCTTCCAACATCTCTTCCAAAAAGCTTCATAAAATGGCCAACCCTGAACCCCAAAACCAGCCAGTCTTCGTCATGCATCTACACAGGCAACATAACCAAGTTGCTCTGTTATCTGCTGAAAAAGATCCTGGTTTTTCAGAGATCTGCTGCTTCCTTTCCAACTCTTCTTACCGTACAAGTCTTACCATTGATCCTCCTCTATATGAAGATCAACTTTTAAAGTTCTAGAGGACTTGTCAAGAAGTCATCATAGATGGTGAACTGTCCTTTACCAAGGAGGTAGTCAATGGATCATTCCAGCAGATGGGCTATGAAGATGACTTCTCAGTTAGAACCTTTAGGCAGGAAAAGCTCTCTTCTCAGTGGAAATACCTCCTCTATGTGGTTATTCACTCTCTATCCAACAAGCATGAGGATGGGACCAAGTTACAAAAGATCTTTCCTACATAGTCCATGGAATGATCCAGAGGATCAAGTTCAAATACTCTTAATTTGTATACACAAATTTACTTGCTAACTTAGATTCCCTTAAATATTACATGTTCCCTAGATATGTCCAGTACATTCTCAATTACGAACTGGGCTCACAGTTGAGGGGAACATGTAATGTTCTAATGCTAGGACAGATCAAGCCTAGCATCTTTAAAATAATAAGGAAAACCACTATTGGTTTTTCAGGTTAGAAATAGCCCTTGTCTTAAAAATGTTAAAGCAACCTGCTCAAGGTGAAGACTTGACAATCCCAGCTAATGTTGAACCTACATCTTCTTCATCATTACCTACATAGGTTCAATGAGCCCTTGCTCAGTCTATTCAGACTAAGCAGGCCCCATATACTCACCTATGTAGGAGCAAGTAGAAACAAGAGCTCCCACTTCTCCTAAGAGCAGACCCCTCCCATTCCTTCAACTATCAGTGCTGAGGTTCCTCATGCTCAGCCTGATGAGCTCAGAACCCCAGTCTTAAGCCATTATTCTGAGTCTCAACACTTAGATGATCAACCTTCAAGAGAAAGCTACCATCCCCAGCCTTTAGACTTCAACCAACCAATTCCCAACCTTGAATTCTATGATGGTGAATACATGGGATTCAATGAGTACCATGAATCTCTCTACTCCTCCCCTACTCAAAGAGAGATGAGTGCTCTACATGCTCCTAACACCCCTTGTCTAGCCTACATGTTCAAGAGGTCTATGTGGAAGAGGCTCTTACTTCTGCAACTAATTACAACATTAAGACCTTGACCATTACAACCTAATCTCTTGAAACTTCTTATGAAGTTGTCACCGAGTAGGGGAAATCTAGAGACCAAGAACAAATATCTGGTAGTGAGAGGGATGACTTTGGTTATGTACTCTCACACCATGATTCTTCTAATAAGATGAGGGGAGCATGAAACAAAAGGTGCAACGATTGATGGATACATCCACATACCTGGTTTCAAAGGTTAATCACCTGGAATCTCACCTTACATAGGCGGGTACTTAATCCGTAACTTGAGATCACCGATCTCAAGGGCAAGCTAGCTAAGAGGCCTGCCAGGCGTGCTCAACCATGGCCATAAGAACCTATGGATGTAGTGGACTTAGCCTCTAGCTCACTTGTGCAAAGTAAGTAATGCTACCAAAAAGGGGGTGAAAGTCACTAAAATCATTGAACATGGGAGCACTGCCCAGAGAATGGACATTGAGGATTCACTATTATCACTTGCAACTATCCAAACTCAACAATCTTCTATGGCCAACATCAATATGGATGTCATTCTTCAAAGCATATTTGAGAAGGGTTTTATACCAAAGCCATGTCACCTCCATCTAATCCTACTTATAATCCAATAATAGGATGGAGGTATGATAGTGATAGAAGGGCCTTGGAGCTTTCTAGATTCCTAGGTCAATAAGAAATCTTTAACATCTACACCCTAGGATTCTATGAAATCTTCCCTCAAGTCAAAACAGATGAGCTGAGAAGTTAGCAGAGAGGATTCAAAGGAGGGTGTCTGAGGAATAAAAAAGAAAAACAAGCATGTATAAACAAAGGCTAGTAGGAAAATAGTTGGTCAACTGGATACTGAGTTGGACTCTAAGATTAGCTTCAAAAGAAAAACCTTGGTTAAAGGAAAGGGATTTCACTAAGTGTTGACTAAGAGTTGACTAGTTATTGATGTTTCTCCTATATGAAATTCTTATATATCTGGTTTATGTAAGTGTGTTATCTAATGTTCCATGCTATGTGTTGATATTAAAGAAGACATATAAAGTATTACTTATAGCATAGTTGAACGTTAAATAAAAAAAGAATGACAATGAAACCTAATGCATGTTATGTGGGGCCTAATGATGAACGAAAATACTTGCAAGCACAAAGAGCTTTAGTTATATAAGTAAAAAAAGGACATCCAACATTATTCATGAGCAAGCTATATGCCTTGTGTGGGTCAACTGTTAGTGGTTTAGCTAACCATATATGTCAACTGGTAGGGATTGACATTTGTTGTTGACTGTATGTTTTTTTCATTAAAGAAAGCTAATAGTATATTTTGTATACATTACAAAACTTAAACACATTCACCAACATTAACTTTGTATGTATAATATTTTATAGGTAACTATAATTGTTGAGGATAGCACGGGTGACAGAGCTACTTGGCATTCATGAATTGGGATCCATATTTGCATAAATAGATGTTAACTTGAAAGAAACAATGTTAATATTTTCAATTCTAGAATAGTATTTGATTTGATAAATATGTATTACGGATGTAATGAATGATCTAAGTTTTTCTGCTGTGATATTTTATATATTAAATGAATTATAAAATGTTTTATGCTATGATTGGCTAATTGTGAGAACTTCGGGGAAAGGGGGTTACATTTATTAGGATAAAGAGGAAGAAAACTAAAATGATAATATCATGATACGTGGCACCTCAAAACCTTATCTATAGTATATAACTAAGTTAGAGCCTATGTATTATATGGGTGGGATAAATAGAACATATTAAAACAATTAATTTTTTATAAATATTTTATTTTCTAAATGTTATCAGCTATTGGTGTAATAAAAATATAATGAATGTATAAAAATTATAACAAATAAAATTAGAAACTATTACTCTATATTTAAAGACAAAGTATGTCTGAAATCAAATAATTTAGTATGTATTAATAAATTATTAAATTAAGAATTTTTATATTTTAGATATTTGATAGTTTAGTTTACTTATTTAAATTATTTATCATTTAATATGAGAGAGATAAGAAATACAAATATAAATATATTTGTTTTAACATATTTTAGTAAATAAGGAAATTCAAATTGATTGTTTTTATAATTTTCGTATTTATTATGAGAGAGCCGGAAAAATAGTTTTTTAGATATACTAGAATAATACACATGTTCTTTGATATGATAGAATGATAACAATTGTCTTAAAAACTATATTTTATTATATGTTATAGATAAAGAAAGATTTAGAAGGACGCATGACATCATTCTAATATATCAAAATAACTATTTTCTTACATATCTCTCTTAGTATATTCAAAAATCACAAAACTATAAATTTAACTTTTCTTTTCTACTAACATATTCAAAAACAAAGATATTTTAAATATCTATGTTTCTTTAGATTTAATTATCTATTGTTTCAAGTTATTTTTACATTTAACAAAATTATGTATTTATGTTCTAAATTGATTTTAAAAGTTATATAGTGTTTAGATATTTATAAAAAAGAGCTTAATTAGCAACCATTTTATTATGTTATGAAATCTTTAGTTCCAGAAAATCATATTATTCTACTAGTTTTAATAACTCGTGTATTACACGCGTTAAATAAATAAAATATTAAAAATAATAAAAGTTCATTAATTATAAAAAGATATTTGAAGATAAGATATGATTGAAATTACATCTGAGTAATGATTATAAATAATAAAATATGAGCAATGATTATAAAAATAATGATATCAACTTTTTAAATATTTTTTGTTTCAAAGAAAAATAAAATATTTTGTTTCAAAACAAACTGTTCTAAAATATGACAATTTTAAAATTTTTTATTATTATAACTCCTACTTTTTATTATTTTTGGTTTATAAAATTTTAGTTTATAAAAACATCAATTTTTAAAACATATAGTATTTTTTTAAAAAAAGTTTGATGTTTTAGAAAAAAATTATTTTATAAAAATTTATTTTCTTAGAACTAATATTAATAAATAGATATATGCCTTAATTTAAAAAAAAACTATTTGTAATCTAAAAAATAATTAATACTATTAGTAATTGATGTAATTATTTAATAGAAGAAAGAAGCAATAAAATTTTAGTTAGGAGGAATGTGACGCTGCCACGTATCCCTCTTAGTTAGCTTTTATTAAAATAAGAATATTTTATTATTTATTTTCTTTTAGTAAGACTTAGGGGGTGTTTGATATGGGCTGACTGGGTTGACCGGCTGACCCGATCAGTGGGTCAACCCGTTTGATTTGTAATCTGACCCAGCTAACCGAGATTTAGCTGCTGACCTAGACCTAAAAAAAAGTTGTTGAATATTCTCCACACACAAACCTTCACTACTCTTATCTGAAGAAACAGCCCCTTCTCCAACCCGCTGCCAACACCCCCGCTACCCACCCTCACCGGCGACACCCCCGCCGGCGACACCCTCGCCGGCGACACCCCTGCCGGCGACACCCCCGCCGCGACACCCCCACCGCGCACACCCCCACCGCGCACGGCCCCACCGCGCACAGCCTTCTCCTCCTCGATCTGTCGGCGACACACCCACTTTGCGACACCCACTTGCAACCGAAACCGACAACCATCTTCCCTCCTCGATCTGCAGGTACGTGTGCTAATTTTCTTTATTTTGGTGCTTGATAATGTTTGATTTTCTGGACAGCCCCTCGATCTGCACAACCCCTCGATCTGGAAATTTGATTTTCTTTTGATGTTTCTTCAAACAAAAGGCATTGCTGGACATTTGATGTTCATGTGTTTGATTTGTTGAAAAATGTTCCCTTTATCTGCCTTTGTTCACCTTTAATCTGGACATTTGATGTTCATGTGTTTGATGTTCATGGTTTGATCTATATATGTGTATAGAGCAAGTATATGTCGCTTATGTAGGTTTGATCTATATATATGTGTATATGTTGTCAAGTATATGTTGATTATGTTGTCAAGTATATATGTGTCAAGTACATATGTTGGTTTGATCTATATATATGTGTATATGTTGTCAAGTATATGTTGATTATGTTGTCAAGTATATATGTGTCAAGTACATATGTTGGTTTGATCTATATATATGTGTATATGTTGTCAAGTACATATGTTAGTAGCTTATGTTGTCAAGTATATATGTTTTGATATTAGTTCTTGATCTAGGCATGACAGAAAAAAAAAGCTAGAGTTAATTGGAAGTCGGATTATATCGACAAAACATTTCTCAAAGCATGTATACATGAAATAACAAACAACGGTCGGGAGGGTAGTAGCCTAAAAGGAAGCTCATGGAAAGTTGTTGCGGAAAAACTAAAAAAATTATCATAATTTCATTGTTGACCATAAACAAATGAGAAATCGATATGACTACCTGAAGTCAAAGTACGGGGCCTGGGTCAAACTGAAAAACAAAACGGGGAATATTTATGGTTAAATTCAAACTCGTCAGAACAACGGACAATATGGTTAAATTCAAATTCATTCAGCAGACTCAGTCAGATACATAATCAAACAGCCAACTTTCAGTAAGATCTGACCCAGTCAAAACTTCTTACTGGGTCAGCTTCTTACTTAGTCATATCTTACTCGGTCAGCACAATCAAACAGCCCCTTACTGTTTTGGTTTCATCTAGTTAAAACTATCTCTTTTTATTTTCAATATTATTATTTTATTATTTAAAATATGTGCTTATACAGGATCTCAATCATATATTATTTTTAATAATGGTTTTACATAATTCTAATTAATAACTATTTAATTTTATATTTTATTTATTTGATACTGTAAAGTATGAGTTTCTAACCTACTTATGGAGTTTTTTACTAATACGATGTTGTTAGAAATTTTATTTACCAAAATGGATATTTTGAAAAATATTTATCAAAATAGTTATTTATTAAAAACTTTTATTTTCTCACTTATAATCTTATTGGATATAAATGTTTCAATTTAAATAATGTTATTTAAAAAGTTTTAAATGGAAAGGGTTTTAAAAAAATCAAAACTTTCTTTTTTGGATCTGTCTGTTTAAAAAAAATTCTTTCTAAATGCTCTTAGCTGTCATAAACGTTTTCTTATTACTTTTTAAAAAAAATCAAAACTTTCTTTTTTGGATCTGTCATAAACGTTTTCTTAAAAAAATCAAAACTTTCTTTTTTTGGTATCACACCTTTCTCAAAGGAACCGTACGTGACACTAGATCAATGGCTCAAAAAAACGCGGTGGAAAACATATAAATAATTGGAAAACTGCTAACTTGTGGAGAGGCAAAAAAGTAATTTGATACAATGGTTGTTTGACACAATGGTTGTTTGACACAATGGTTGTTTGACATAATGGTTGTTTGAAACAATGGTAGTTTGACACAATGGTAGTTTGACACAATGCTAGTTTGACACAATGGTAGTTTGACACAATGTTAATTTGAAACAATAATAATTTGGTATGTTGGCATGTTGTTATATTTTGCTATGTGTTGGCATGTTAATATTTGTTGCTATATGTTGCTTTACATTACACAATAGTATTTTGGTAACTTGTTTTTATCGTCAAAATCAAACGTAAACAAAACTCTTCAAATATGACACAATGAGTCTTATGACACAATGAATATAATGACACAATTAATCTCATGACATAATGAATCCTATTCTTGAATAGGCATAGAATCAACTGTTGAGGTGCTTGAAGCTTGTTTATCCTTAATGCTTTGAAGATATAAACTGCAATTGCGTATAATGTGACCAGGTTGTTTGCAAAACCCACAATTTCTCAACTTTTTTCCTGCTTGTTCGATAGCGAACTCATGAGCTGACTTCCTTCTTTTCGGCCTACCTTTTGTCTTTTGCTTAACAGGTACATGGAATTTTGCTTCATTTCGTTCGCTCCCTCCAGTTAACTCTGCAAACCTATCTCTCCTGCTTGGAGGTGGGGCGACCATTTAAACTTCATCAGCCTTCGACTTGTAATTATTCAAATAATCAAGATAAAAACATAACTCGTCTTTGTTCCTAACCAATTGATTAACAATATTTGTTTTATTCAGACACAATAACAATACAAAAGACATAATGACAATACAAAAGACACAATGACGAATAAAAAGACACAATGATGATACCTAAGACACAATGATGATGTCAATCAGTAACAAAATTCATATAACAAGCACAAGACACAACATATAGAGACTCACCTGATATTTATAAAATATGTTCAACAACATATTGATAATGTCCAGAGTAATCTAACAGTATAGACACAATAACTGTTTTATTCAGACATAATGATAATACAAAAGACACAATCACGAACAAAAGACACAATGATGATACCTATGACACAATGATGATACCTATGACACAATGATGATACCTATGACACAATGATGATGTCAATCAATAACAAAATTCACAGAAATCAGACAGTATAGACACAATGATGATCCAAACGACAAAATTATGGTGCGAAAATTAACATACTATTTCAATTACAGTATATAATCGTCTTCATACGCACCAAACTGATGATCAATCGTCGACATCGGTGAAGTAATTGATGTAAAGCAATCTTCAACAGATGAATTCGATCGTTTGAATCTTCAACGATTGAAATTGATGTAAGCTGAAACTTCGTACGTTTAAATCTTCAACGATTGAAATTGATATAAGATGAATTCGATCGTTTGATCGTTTGAAAACCTCAATCGTACAAAAAAAGTCAATATATCACACACCTTCATCTTAATAAATTAGACTTCCTAACATACCCCTCCTTCCATTTTTAAAAATATGCCACATGTCACTCACCGATTGCTTCTCACACTTTTTACATAATGTTCCCTTTGTATTTGAACTTTTCTCACTTTTTAAATATAACTATGCAACTACTAAGTATATAAAATTATTATTTTTATCTATTTTAATTGTTGTATAAGTGGAAACGTCTTCGAATGTATAAAGCATATAACTTTTTTATTATTTACTATTGCTACGTGTATTTTATCATATATCTATTTTATTTTCACAAATTCATTTTATTTAGAAAATCAATAACTTAATATTATAAACTTAAAATATTAAATATTTTCTCAAATTCGACAAAATTGTCCAACTATTTTAACAGGAGATTGCTAGCGTGGGCTCAGTAATCCGTTGGTTATCCTTCGATATTGCGTTAGTAATTGAGGATTGCATCTCTAACACTACTTCTCTGTAAGCTTTGATCATGATATTTAATAAATCGTTTTAAAAAATACATTTGTACTATCTATTAAATTATTTACAAAGATGTTCGAAAGGTGTTTCCGTTGACAGAAAATTGAAGACACAAACGTGTAATTTTTTTTAAAAAATTAAAAGAACTATTCATGAAAGAATACAGAGATCACCATTTAAAAAATTGTGCTAGTGTTTACGAAAGAATTAAGAACCATTAAAAAATCTTTTTAAATTATGACGGATCCATTAATTTTTTTGTTAAATTATTATGCACAGATTATAAATGTTCGTACGTTTAAAATAGACAAACTAGTATATCAGCGCATATTTATATTAGGAAAAAGTTTAAGTAAATGTTTGTGAAGAACTAAAATCATTATAAAATAAAACTTTTTTAACCATCATCGCAAATATTAAATTTAATTTTTTGAAAAGCTTTTGCTTAAACTCTTTTTAAATAATATTATTTAAATTGGAAACTTTTTATCCAATAAGATTATTAGTGAGGAAATAGAGGTTCTAATAAATACCTATTTTAATGTTTTTTAAAAGGATCCTAATGGGGACACCGTATGGGTTTTTGGGGTGGGCCGGTTCAAACGGTCACGGTTAGGTCTTGCGGTCATATTTTGGCACCTAACCGTGACCGCATGGACTTGATATCACGGTTTGGGGTGTTTGTCCCCGTGACAGCATGGTCTTGCTTTCACGGTTCGGGGTGGTAGTCCACGTGACCTCCTGACAACAAAACGATAAAATGACAAAATAGGCTGTTAAAGTTGAAAAGCGGTCATCAAACCGTCACGTGGAGGCCAAACCGTGACCTCTAGAGTACACGGTCTCAGTTCAAGGTACGACGTAGACGTGATTTTGACAAAAGGTCGGGATTCCCGGCACAAACCGTCACGTGGAGGCCAAACTGTGACGGTTTGTGCCCCAGAATTTCACCTTATATACATTTCACCTTCGAACAATCCGCATATCCATTTCCAAACTAAAAATTCGCAATTTCATAATCCACACTCGAGATTTTTCAGCCTTCGTCATTCCAAAAACGCGTTAATTCAAAAACAATGTCGGGTTCGGGAGATCATTATCAAAAGCCGAAGCTTCCAGATTTGAATGTCGTGACCTCGGTGATTCTGCTCTTGGGCTCGCAATCTCAAGCTTTTTCTTCTTGACTTACCCCGATATCGACGCTGGTAAACTCTCTGAACTCCGTGCGCGCAATGTTAGTGGTGAAAAACTCGCTCGGGTTGCAGTTCGCCTCGGGCTTTACAAGTACATCCGTCACAACAAAGCTGATGTTCTTAGTGATAAGGTATTACATTATCAAGTCTACTGATATTCATGCCAATTATACATTCTGTGTTGCTATTAGATTTGGGGTTTTTTTGTGTTTGAGGAGTGCATACTATTTGAATTGAGTTTACTATTAGCCTATTAGGCGTACCGATTATACGTCATGCATTGCTATTGAATTTGGGGGTGGTGTTTTGATTTTGTTAGGTTTGGGAGTTTCTTATTGTGGTTGAGGAAGAAGAAGGGATAGTTGTGCACGGTGGAAGAAGGAAACCGACCCTGCATAACCAGTTTTCCAAAGAATCTGCGCTGCGTTTTGTCTCCACAATGATTAAAGTCAACGCGTTCTGAATCAAGATTAAAGATAACAGATTACAAAGACTAATTAAGCAGATTAAAAAAAAAAGATGAACTGAATCGCACGTTTGTTAATGATTAAAACCATAAAATAGTGTTTGTTAATGATTTTAAAAGTATATAAACCTGAGGATAAATCGGTGCACCACCATATGCAACAGCAACTTTCACACCAGTTTCATAGCAGAATTTCTTAGCTTCTTCAAATATCTAACGAAATAATACAGATCATAAGAACAATAGTTATATTATATATTCACGAAAAGATAGAAATGATGTGACGGTGAAACTAGTAATCGATAATCAATCATCATTTGTACAGACTAATGGGGACACCGCATGGGTTTTTGGGGGTGGGCCGATTCAACTGTATTGTGCATCTTATTTCTTCATTTGGCAGCCAGACAATTGGAAGGGGATTACCCGATGCCCAGTGTGAGCTATCATTGGCCGACATATGCATATCAAGAAGCACTAGAATGGCAAAATATGTACGAGAATCGTTTAAATAATTACGTTAGAATAATGGATCGTCATAGAGGCACCAATGTCTCCTGTAAGATATCATTATCCGATATTTCATCATATTAATGAATATCCCTTTATTTGATGATGATGATGATGATGATGATGATGATGATGATGATGATGATGATGATGATGATGATGATGATAATAATAATAGTAATAATAATAATAATAATAGTATATTAATAATATTAGTAGTAATAATACTAATAATAATAATAATAATAATAATAATAATAATAATAATAATAATAATAATAATAATAATAAGTAATAATAATAATAATAATAATAATAATAATAATAATAATAATAAACAGCTGAATGAATGCTCATCAGTAGTTTTGTAAACAAAGTGTCACGGTTTGACCAATACGTGACAGTTAGTAGTAATAATACTAGTAATAATAATAATAATAGTAATATTAATAATATTAGTAGTAATAATACTAATAATAATAATAATAATAATATAATAATAATAATAATAATAATAATTATAATAATATAATAAAATAATAATAATAATATTAATAATAATAATAATAATAATAATAATAATAATATAAACAGCTGAATGATTGCTCATCAGTAGTTTTGTAAACAAAGTGTCACGGTTTGACCAATACGTGACAGTTAGGGTTTCTCAACCGTCACGGTTAGGGCTAACCGTGACCTTTTGGGGTATTGCTCATTAGTAGTTAATTAAACAGCTGAAACAACTGAAGGATTGCTCATCAGTAGTTTTGTAAACAAAGTGTCACGGTTTGGTCTTGCGGTCACATTTTGGCACCTAACCCTGACCGCATGGGCTTGCTTTCACGGTTCGGGGCCCCGTGACCTCCTGACAACAAAATGACAAAATGGGTTGTTAAAGTTGAAAAGCGGTCACCAAACCGTCACGTGGAGGCCAAACCGTGACCTCTAGGGTACACGGTCTCAGTTCAAGGTACGACGTAGACGTGATTTTGACAAAAGGTCGGGATTCCCGGCACAAACCGTCACGTGGAGGCCAAACCGTGACGGTTTGTGCCCCAGAATTTCACCTTATATACATTTCACCTTCGAACAATCCGCATATCCATTTCCAAACTAAAAATTCGCAATTTCATAATCCACACTCGAGATTTTTCAGCCTTCGTCATTCCAAAAACGCGTTAATTCAAAAACAATGTCGGGTTCGGGAGATCATTATCAAAAGCCGAAGCTTCCAGATTTGAATGTCGTGACCTCGGTGATTCTGCTCTTGGGCTTGCAATCTCAAGCTTTTTCTTCTTGACTTACCCCGATATCGACGCTGGTAAACTCTCTGAACTCCATGCGCGCAATGTTAGTGGTGAAAAACTCGCTCGGGTTGCAGTTCGCCTCGGGCTTTACACCACCGGACCATGGTGCAAGATCCTTGTGCCACAACCCTACCTCTCCCCCCAACCATCCTTGTCACACTACTTCTACTAAATGCGTCTCGAAATCTCAACGCCGCTTCAGGTGTTGTAAAGTTAACAAACGCGAACCCAGCGTTAGTTCGCCGACTACAAAACAACAACAAATTAAAAGTAATAAAGTACCTGGATTCTAGCACGACTAACATCCGCAATCTTTTTGCTTTGAAACAAATCCCAATGTTTTCCTTTAACCGACGTATGAAACTTCCAAGCTGCTTCAGATGTTGTAAAGTTCACAAACGCATATCCGGCATTCAAACCATGCCTGTACGTATATATCAACGTCAAAACTTAGCTTACAGTGAGTACGTTAATAAAACTCCGATCGAACGGTGTTTCCCGCCTTTTCATTCTCAAGTTTACAGTGATAAAATTACGGAAATAAAAATAAATGTTTAATGCTGGCCCATCTGGCGCGGGCGGGTCTGGTCAGGGCAGCGATCCGGGGATGATGGATTAGATAGATATTTTGTTTGTATTTTATTTCTTTTTGTATGTAAAAACTCGTTGTATATATATATATGTGCAGTTTCAGTTATGATGATTTGTATATTTGGTTGTGTTTGTTTGGTTGTGTTTCTTTGTTTGTTTGCTTTATATTTGCAATGTTGATAATGTTAATTGTATATGTTTGATAACAACTGATTTTTACGATTAGGTTAACCATGTGATAAAATAACAACCAACTTGTTTAAAATTACTTGTAATATGACCATGAATTGCAGCAAATTAGGTTAACCATGTGATAATGTTAATTGTATCTGCGCTGCGTTTTGTCTTCACAAAGATTAAAGTCAACGCGTTCTGAATCAAGATTAAAGATAACATATTACAAAGACTAATTAAGCAGATTAGAAAAAAAAAGATGAACTGAATCGCACGTTTGTTAATGATAAAACCATAAAATAGTGTTTGTTAATGATTTTAAAAATATATAAACCTGAGGATAAATCGGTCCACCACCATATGCAACAGCAACTTTCACACCAGTTTCATAGCAGAATTTCTTAGCTTCTTCAAATATCTAACGAAATAATACAGATCATAAGAACAATAGTTATATTATATATTCACGAAAAGATAGAAATGATGTGACGGTGAAACTAGTAATCGATAATCAATCATCATTTGTACAGACTAATAAAATAAATGTTTAACGCTTAAGGAAGATACACGAAATCAACTCCGATCGAACGGTGTTTCCCGCCTTTTCATTCTCAAGTTTACAGTGATAAAATTACGGAAATAAAAATAATGTTTAATGCTTAAGGAAGATACACGAAATCAAACTCCGATCGAATAATAATAATAAATGTTTAGTAGTAGTAATAATATTAGTAGTAGTAGTAATAATAATAATAATAATAATAATATTATTATTATTATTATTATTATTATTATTATTAATAATAATAATAACAATAATAATAATAATAATAATAATAATAATAATAATAATAATAATAATAATAATAATAATATAAACAGCTGAAGGATTGCTCATCAGTAGTTTTGTAAACAAAGTGTCACGTTTTGATCAATACGTGACAGTTAGGGTTTCTCAACCGTCACGGTTAGGGCTAACCGTGATCTTTTGGGGTATTGCTCATCAGTAGTTATTTAAACAGCTGAAGGATTGCTCATCAGTAGTTTTGTAAACAAAGTGTCACAGTTAGCTCTTGCGGTCACATTTTGCACCTAACCGTGACCGCATGGTCTTGCTGTCAAAGTTCGGGGTGGTAGTCCCCGTGACCTCCTGACAACAAAACGACAAAATGACAAAATGGGTTGTTAAAGTTGGTCACCATACCGTCACGTGGAGGCCAAACCGTGACCTCTAGGGTACACGGTCTCAGTTTAAGGTACGACGTAGACGTGATTTTGACGAAAGGCCGGGATTCCCGGCACAAACCGTCACGTGGAGGCCAAACCGTGACGGTTTGTGCCCCAGAATTTCACCTTAAATACATTTCAGCTTTGAACAATCGGCATCCAAACTAAAAATTCGCAATTTCGTAATCCACACTCGAGATTTTTCAGCCTTCGTCATTCCAAAAACGCATAAATTCGAAAACAATGTCGGGTTCGGGAGATCATTATCAAAAGCCGAAGCTTCCAGATTTGAATGAGGTGCCACATATCGAAGATTCGAACCAGGTTAAACTAGTATTTGTTTATTATAACTTATTATTTGAAATATCTAACCATTATCTTTTTTAGGAATATTACGTATACGGGAGTCACCCTTCGTGGGGGGAGGAGGAAACCAACCCGTCGAACACATTTACTCAAGAGGCGTACAACTCTTTATTTGGACCGACAGGTTACGGTGAAGGGTACAGATATCCCCCTTGCAATTCTTATGGGCATGCCCCGAACACGTACAACTCGCAAACAGAGCTGGATTACGGACATCCCCCGTACCAGTCAGAACTAGAAATTACACATGTGTCGGATACTTTTAATGGGAATGACACAGATGAGAGTGACGGTTCGGTTCACCTCAAAGAAAACCATGGGGACACCGCGGAGCATGATGAGGATGAGGATGAGGATCGGATAAGAAAGGCTACGGCTTCTTATAAAACCAATCAAGTACGAAGAGTTTTTATTCTTTTGTTTATTTTATTTTTTATTTGTTTTATATATTGTTTTTTTATATCTAGCTTTATCATTTTTTCAGTATTTTGATTCTCGTGAGGACTTGGAGAAGTGGGCTAAAACGAGAGGACGCGAGCATGGGTGCGTCATTGTGGTGGGTCGGTCACGAAAAAAGGATGTGGAACTAATATGCAATCGTAGTGGTGAACCTAAATTCACCGGCACAAGTAGACGTACTGGGAGCATAAAGAAAGGATGTCCCTTTAAACTCGTAGGGAAGTACGTAGGAAAGAGTGACAGTTGGATGTTAGAGGTGAGAAACGAGACGCACAACCACGATCCTATTGTGTACGAGGAGGGCCACGCGCATCTTAGAAAGATGACCGCCGAAGAAATTGATCTTGTCGAGAAATTACACAGGCAGCACGTGCGGCCACGACATATCCATTCAGCCGTAAGGGAGCAGTTTCCCCACAGCGTCTGTGTTGTTCAAGACATATACAATCTGACGTCAAAGTTTAGGGCTGAGGGAAGAGAAGGCATCACACCAATGCAGGAACTTGAAAACCTGCTACAATCTAAAGAGTTCGTGTATGAAACACGAACGAATGCAACTACTAAGGCGGTGGAAGATGTTTTCTTTTGTCATCCTACTTCGTATAAAATGTGGCGCGCATTCCCGCACGTGATGTTGATAGACACGACGTACAAGACCAACATGTACAACATTCCGTTTGTTCAGGTTATTGGCGTTACGTCGACGTCGAAGTCGTTTTGTATCGCACATGCATTTATATCGAGAGAACGGCAAGACAACTTCACATGGGTACTGGAGCAGATCAGAGATATGCTCGATGGGTGTGTGGAGCCCCGCGTTATTGTCACAGACAGGGACCTGGCCCTGATGAGTGCGTGTGACACAGTGTTCCCGAGTGCTACTAAAAACCTATGCAGGTGGCACGTTCGGGAGCATATCAAAAGACGGTGGAATATCCTTTTCAAAACCGACATGTGGAAGGAATTTTCATACTGGTGGAAGACCTTGTGTTCGTCTCCCACAAAGGCAATGTACGATTACAATTGCAGGAAGATGGAAGAAAAGTTAAATGAAGATGGTAAAGTGGTAAGAATTTCATATTTATTTTTACTCTAACAATTTATTTGTTCATTTTCTAAAATTTGTTATTTTCTTTCAGAGGTATGGGAATATATTTGGAATAATTGGTTGGTGCCGTACAAAGAGAAAATTGTTACTTGTTGGATGTACGACCGCCTTAACTTTGGTGAATTTACAACTAATCGGGTTGAGGGCCAACATGCCAACTTCAAGAGTTACCTCACAGGTACCAACAATACGTTGCACACACTTGTCGGATATGTTTGTGACCTCGTGCGCGGCCAGGAGATTGAAATTTGTAAAACATTCGAGGTGTCCCGTGTGAAAATTAAAAAAGACCATCGACTGTCATTGTTCTCAAAGTTGCATTATAAAGTATCAACTTTTTGCCTTAGCCTCCTTGAATCAGAGTTGACGAAATGAAAATGATTCAGGAGTCTGGGGGTTCATGTGGACACCAGTTGTTCACGTCTATGGGCTTGCCATGTGCTTGTCGTTTGGAGATACACGTCCGAGAAGGTTATATTTTTCTTAATACATTTTTTACTGTTGTCACACGATTGTATATTTTTCACTAATAATTTAACCTTTAAATCCAGTCACAAGTATTCCACTCGATGCGGTAGATCCACACTGGAGGAAGCTTGATTTCGAGCCAGCGTACGTGGCGCCGCCTGAACCCGACTACGATGTGAAATTTGATGACTTGAAACAAAAGGTTATGTCGTCTCCCAATCCTCAAGTAAAGAAAAAATTATTTAACAAAGTATTTGACTCTTTGTTTAAGAGTAAGTCAAAACTTAAAGAACCTGAGGTGCGTCATGACCGACGTGGTCGTCCAAATATTAAGGAGCAACAAAGAAGAGCGGACTCCAATACATCACAGTATGAGGCTGCTAGACACAGCTCCTATACTTCCTCGCAACAAACTATGCCTGACCCGGCGAGGCATAGCTCATATACCCCTCAGTTTAAAATGCCCAATGACCGTTCTAATAAGGCAAAGGCTGCTTCAAATGTACCGATTACGGGAGCTGCCCTAGGGTTTCCTTTAATATTGAAACCAAAGGACGTGATAAAAGTTATGAGGTTTAAGGATCAGCTGCCCCAATGGATTCACCGGTATGTTTCGACTATAAAAGATGTGTGGCCTGATGGTAACTGTGGTTTTCGGGCGATCGCGGTGGCTTTAGGGAGAAAGCAAAATGAATGGGAATGGGTTAGGCGTCAAATGTTGTCGGAGATGGACAGAAACATGAGGTATTGGCGGAGCAATTTGAACCGTGAGATGCCTGGCTATTATGATTCTGTTCGTAATAGCTTAAATTGGTTTGGCACGACTAAACCCGCACCCGATACCCATTGGCTAACTTTTCCGGCCCATGGACTCGTAATTGCGGAAACATTCAACTGTATTGTGCATCTTATTTCTTCATTTGGCAGCCAGACATGGTTCCCGCTGAGAACAGCCCCAGAGCCATTATTCACCTATCCAGTTGTCGCACTTGCTCATATTAACGGAGCTCACTTTATTTGCATACAATTGGAAGGGGATTACCCGATGCCCAGTGTGAGCTATCATTGGCCGAGATATGTATATCAAGAAGCACTAGAATGGCAAAATATGTATGAGGGTCGTTTAAATAATTACGTTAGAATAATGGATCGTCATAGAGGCACCAATGTCTCCTGTAAGATATCATTATCCGATACATCATCATATTAATGAATATCCCTTTATTTGATGATGATGATGATGATGATGATGATGATGATGATGATAATAATAGTAATAATAATAATATTAGTATAGTAATAGTAATAATATATAATAATAATAATAATAATAATAATAATAATAATAGTAATAATAATAATAATAATAATAGTAATAATATAATAATAATAGTAAAATAATAATAATATAATATATAATAATAATAATAATATAATAATAATAATAATAATAATAATAATAATAATAATAATAATAATAATAGTAATAATAATAATAATAATAATATAATAATAATAATAATAATAATAATAATAATAATAATAATAATAATAATAATATAAACAGCTGAAGGATTGCTCATCAGTAGTCTTGTAAACAAAGTGTCACGGTTTGACCGACACGTGACAGTTAGGGTTTCTCAACCGTCACGGTTAGGGCTACACGTGACCTCTTGGGGTATTGCTCATCAGTAGTTAATTAAACAGCTGAAGGATTGCTCATCAGTAGTTTTGTAAACAAAGTGTCACGGTTTGGGCTACACGTGACCTCTTAGGGTGTTGCTCAACCGTCACGGTTAGGGTTAACCGTGACCTCTTGCCGGGCGAATGTCCACTGTTCGGGCGTATGGTTCGCTTTTTTTTATAAAAAATATTTACTCAGAAAATTTTTTAAAAAATCAGGCAAAAGGTCACGGTTAGGGCAAACCGTGACCTTTTGCGTAATTTTTTAAAATTTTCAAAATAAAAATTTTATAAAAAGCACCTCACTAAACCGTGGTAGTGGGTTTCGAGCCCACACCACTCCCGTATTGCCCTACCGTCTTAACCGGTCGGGACGGGAGTGGTTCGCTGAAAGGTTTAGAAAACAATTACTTTTAAACTGAATTGGACCAAAAGGTCACGGTTTGGGCAAACCGTGAAACCTTTGTTCACATGTGGCGTTGTGGAATGAAGCTGTCACAGTTTGTTGACACAAAGTGTCACGTGGTGAACTAACCCTGACACCTTGTATGTATAAGAGGTCACGGTTTGGTCTAACCGTGACCTTTGGGGTTCCCTAAACCCACACATTAACCGTTTATGATCATTTACGTACATCGAATCCGATATTTTTTTCATGAATATGCACACACATCAACATATATATACAATAAGAACAAATACACTTCGTAAACGTACATACAAACATGCGTACGTGAGCAAACCGTGACGTTTTAATGATACCCTAAACAATCTTATCGGGAACACATCAACATGTATACACCTTATATTTTGTATGTATGTATGTATGTATGTATGTATGTATGTATGTATGTATGTATGTATGTATGTATGTATGTATGTATGTATGTGTGTATGTATGTGTGTATGTATGTACATATGTGTGTATGTATGTGTGTATGTATGTGTGTATGTATGTGTGTATGTATGTGTGTACGTATGTATGTGTGTACGTATGTATGTATGTATGTATGTATGTATGTATGTATGTGTGTATGTCTGTATGTATGTGTATGTATGTGTGTATGTATGTGTGTATGTGTGTATGTGTGTCTGTATGTGTGTATGTGTGTATGTGTGTATGTGTGTATGTGTGTATGTGTGTATGTGTGTATGTATGTATGTCTGTATGTATGTATGTATGTATGTATGTATGTATGTATGTATGTATGTATGTATGTATGTATGTATGTATGTATGTATGTATGTATGTATGTATGTATGTATTAATACTATAAGTAATAATATTAGTAATAATAGTAATAATAATAATAATAATAATAATATTAGTAATAATATTAGTAATAATAATAATAATGATAATAATAATAATAATAATATTAATAATATTAGTAACGGAAATTATAATAACAATAATAATAATAATAATAATAATAATAATAATAATAATAATAATAATATAATTATTATTATTATTATTATTATTATTATTATTATTATTATTATTATTATTATTATTATTATTATTATAATAATATTACAAAAAAACAAGAGGTCACGTGGAGGGCAAACCGTGACCACTTGAGATATTTTTTGAATCTGACTTCTCCTCGATTAGTGCACCTGCCACTCGAGTACCGTCTGTGTAAGAGGTCACGTGGAGGCCAAAACGTGACCTCTTCTGTCTAAGATCTCACGTGGAGGCCAAACCGTGACCTCGAAGGTACTGGTGTCTTCTTCAACCGTTCGACACCCCATTTCCCCACACAACCACAAACACAACCACAAACCCACAACCACAAACACAACCACCGCCGCTCACCACCACCACAACCACCGCCGGTCACAACCACCGCCGCTCACCACCACCGCCGCTCAACCGTTCGAGGCCAAACCGTCACCGCGAGCCCTCCCCATGACACATTCATCTTCCACCACCACCGCCGCTCACCACCACCGCCGCTCACCACCATCGCCGCTGACCACCATCGCCGCTGACCACCATCGCCGCTGACCACCATCGCCGCTCACCACCACCGCCGCTCACCACCACCACCGGTCACCACAACCGCCGCTGCACACCACCCCCGCCGCTGCACACCACCACCGCCGCTGCACCACCGCGTTTTCGGTACGTAATTTACAGGTTCAAACCATAGATTTGATAGTTTTTCTCAAATAGATTTGATAGGTTTTCACAAATAGATTTGATAGGTTTTCCCGAATAGATTTGATAGGTTTTCACAAATAGATTTAATAGGTTTTCACAAATAGATTTGATAGGTTTTCCCGAATAGATTTGATAGGTTTTCACAAATAGATTTGATAGGTTTTCCCGAATATATTTGATAGGTTTACCAAATAGATTAGAAATAATAATAATAATAATAATAATAATAGTTATAATAGTAATAGTAATAATAGAAATTAATAATATTAGTAATAATATTATAATAATAATAATAATAATAATAATATTAGTATTAGTAATAATATTAATATTAATAATAATAATAATATTAGTATAATAGTAATAATAATAATAATAATAATAATAATAATAATAATAATAACCGTCAACCATTAATTTTATAAACATTGTAAATAATGATAAATACGTCTTTTTTCGCAGATATGGATGCCGACGATGCTTTTATCCCCGGCATTGATGACTGCCCGACGCTGCAGTTCAAGCAGGGGACTACACCGTACGAGCGGTTCAGGACCCTGAGAGCACGTGTGCCAGCACCGGGGACCGTCCTGTCGGAGGACTTCTTACAGCTCGTTGGAGAGCGCGGCCGGTTTTTTGAGATCATCGGCGAGGACGGCCCGTGGGAGCAGCTGTTCCGGATGTCCGACGTTGCCCATCGAGAGCTCACCGTGGAGTTCTACTGCACATTCACGTTCCATCCACGTGACCAGGGACTTGCGGAGCTGGACGAGGACGACATAGCGGACGGTCGTGAGCCCGCGGAGGTTGCTTTCCGGTTGTTCGGGGTCCTCCACCGCATGTCACTTAGGCGGTTCGCTGTCGTCAGCGGCCTCTACACGGAGGAGGAGACCCGACAGCCGATGTACACCACCGCCTTGATCCGCGTGCCAGACGACTCCGATCAGGTCTGGTGGCCTGCGATAGGCGACGGACCATACGGCGGTGATACGAGGTCCTCTCATATACGAGACCCTCTGTATAGATACATTCACCGACTCATCGCCACGTCCGTCGCTGGTCGTGGGGCGGGGACCGACAGGGTCAACGCCGCCGACCTTTTTTTCTTTGGTGTGTACTCACACACCGACACTGCCACCTCGCGCATGCCCTCGCTGATTATTTTGCTAGTTATTATCATCGGCAGTCGCGAGGGGCGTTAGTGGGCGGGAACATCGTTTCCCGGATCGCTCGGGGCTTGGGGTACGCACAGGCCATGTCCCAGCTCCCGCTACCTCCGACTCCTGTGCGCGTGGCCGGCCGGACCACCGCCACGGGGATGAGGATAGTTCGGAGGTTCCCCGACGGCACTTGGAACCTGCTTAGTAGATACCATGAGCTCGTGCCATGGGTGCCCGAGCCGTTGGTGGACCCACCCGAGCTGGCGGGGGTTGAGGTCCACCTTCAGGATGCCCACGAGGCCCTTGGCGGCGGGGAGTATCAGCCCATTCCCTCGCCGCACGACCAGGACCCGCCCCAGCATCCCCAGCGCGTGTACCACGTCGTGCGATTGCCTGCTCATGTTCTTGATATGATTCAGGACACACGAGACAGGGTCACGAGGCTGGAGGATACGACCGCGAGGCTGCATGATACCACCGCGAGGCTGGAGGATACGACCGCGAGGCTGCATGATATGATGGACTGGGTCATCCAGCACATGGTCGCGGACTATACCGCCTCGGGTACGCCGTTGTTGTCACAACCACCGAGGCGGTTAGACCATGACGGTGCTGGCCCATCTGGCGCGGGCGGGTCTGGTAAGGGCAGCCATCCGGGGATGATGGATTAGATAGATATTTTGTTTGTATTTTATTTCTTTTTGTATGTAAAAACTCGTTGTATATATATATATGTGCAGTTTCAGTTATGATAATTTGTATATTTGGTTGTGTTTGTTTGGTTGTGTTTCTTTGTTTGTTTGCTTTATATTTGCAATGTTGATAATGTTAATTGTATATGTTTGATAACAACTGATTTTTACGATTAGGTTAACCATGTGATAAAATAACAACCAACTTGTTTAATATTACTTGTAATATGACCATGAATTGCAGCAGATTAGGTTAACCATGTGATAATGTTAATTGTATCTGCGCTGCGTTTTGTCTCCACAAAGATTAAAGTCAACGCGTTCTGAATCAAGATTAAAGATAACAGATTACAAAGACTAATTAAGTAGATTAGAAAAAAAAAGATGAACTGAATCGCATGTTTGTTAATGATTAAAACCATAAAATAGTGTTTGTTAATGATTTTAAAAGTATATAAACCTGAGGATAAATCGGTGCACCACCATATGCAACAGCAACTTTCGCACCAGTTTCATAGCAGAATTTCTTAGCTTCTTCAAATATCTAACGAAATAATACAGATCATAAGAACAATAGTTATATTATATATTCACGAAAAGATAGAAATGATGTGACGGTGAAACTAGTAATCGATAATCAATCAAACTCCGATCGAACGGTGTTTCCCGCCTTTTCATTCTCAAGTTTACAGTGATAAAATTACGAAAATAAAAATAAATGTTTAATGCTTAAGGAAGATACACGAAATCAAACTCCGATCGAGCGGTGTTTCCCGCCTTTTCATTCTCAAGTTTACAGTGATAAAATTACGGAAATAAAAATAAATGTTTAATCTTTAAGGAAGATACACGAAACAAAAATAAATATTTAATGCTTAAAAGAATAAAAAAAAATAAAAGCAATATGTCACGGTTTGGCCAAACCGTGACATATAGCCCCCCCTGCGCACAATCAATACCCTATAATTACATACCCAATCAATACCCCCATAATTACATACCCAATCATTGACCCCAGACCTAACTGTCACGGGTAGGGTAAACCGTGAAAGCTAGATGTCACACCTGACCTAGCTGTCACGGGGAGACCTAACCGTGACAGCTTGGGTCGGTTTTCTCCAGGAAAAGCACGGTGCACCTAAAATTTCCGTTTTAAAATTGGTAAATAAAATTTTCAATAACACCATTTTGGGAAAAAAACACCCTACTTATGTATATGTATTGTTTGAAAAAAGTAAAATTAGTGGGGTTTTTGTACGCCATTGAGCAAAGCCCAGGGGTAAAAATTGTGAAACTGCTATAAGATGTCGGAAAACAATAAACCCTAACAAAAGCCCTCACTGGCTCCATGGTGCAGTGATCTCTGGACTATAACAAATTGGAGCAATCTGCTTAATTTCAGGTGATAATTTTGTACATTCGTATGCAAAAATCATCTTTATATTCACATATATATGTTTTACTGATCAATTTAGTTGATTTTCGTCTTTCATTTTGTCTCCGCAAGATCAATCGCGTAGAGCAATGAATCTTAAGCACTTGTTATCGAGATTGACAATCAACAAAGTAACGAAGTGTAATGGTGGAAGAACTCCATTGAATTACAGACAAATTTGCACCAATCGTTGCATTTCACCTGTGCATTCTTTGGAAGACACTTGGTGTTCTGTAGATTCATTCAGAAACCCTAATACCCCGATAAGACATTCGGTGTTTCATAGATTTGTTCACACTGGTCAAGAAACTGGTTTTAGTGGTGCTAAAGGTGTGGAGACTGTTTCTCTAGAATCAGAGGATGATGATGATGCCGTTATGAATGAGTTTTTATCTCGATTCGTTTGGATTATGCGAGGAAAGCTTACTGAGGTTTATACAGATGCTGATAAGAAAGAGATTGATGCTATGCTTCAGATAATTGTTGGAAAGGTTGTGTCGGAAATGGAGGAGGATCGTCTTGAACATTTTATCGATTCTGAAGCAGCCTCGGTGTCACATGATTTCAGTCAGGATTTGTGGACAACAGTGAAGGAGGTTAGCAGCATGGTCTTAGAAGATATGAAGAGGGCGAAGAAGAAGGAGAAAATGAGGAGTTTTCTGCAGTCTGAAGAAGTTAAAGAGATGACCAGATTTGCTGGAGAAATAGGGATTCGAGGTGATATGCTGAGAGAACTTCGGTTTAAGTGGGCTCGCGAGAAATTGGAGGATAGTGAGTTTTATGAGTCATTGGAGCGTTTACGAAAAGAAGCAATGGAACCAGAAGTAGAATCACCAATTCATGAAGCTTCTGAAAGTAAAACTGAGGGAGAATATGATGATCAAGTAATTTCCTTACCCAAACGTAGTGGAAAGATAAAATATAATATTTATGGCCTTGATCTTTCGAAACCACAGTGGGCTGAAGTGGCCGAACGAATCCATGAATCTGAGGGATCTATATGGCCTCAAGAACCAAAACAGATTTCTGGGAAATGCAAAATTGTTACAGAGAAATTAATTTCATTGAAAGTGGATGATGATCCTTCCCCTTTGATTCTAGAATGGAAAGAGCTACTACAACCTAGCAGGGTTGACTGGGTTGCACTTCTTGATAGATTGAAAGAGCAAAATGAACAAATGTACTTCAAGGTACTTTGCTTTTTGCCTCTATCTTTTGTATTTTTTATATTAAGTATTATTATTAAACGTACCGGAACACTCTCACTTTTGAAAATGACTTATAATCTAATTAATGCGGTATTTAGGTCCCAAAAATCGACTGTCTATTTGAACATTATGAAGTTTACCATCATCAAATATATTTAATCACCATACATCACCATATACTTAAGAAGACATTAAAACCAAGTAAGTTTGATTGTTTAAACCAACCTTAACGCATTCAGAATATTTAGATAAGTTTATGTAGTTATATATTTAGTCCCAAGACACCTGACCATTGGCATATTCACAAAAGAATGACACTTTAAAAGATACTGCTCATATGTCATCCTTAGGCTTTGATCTTCTATAAGCATTCTATTCATGAGCTTTACCTAAGGCATTATAACACCACAAGGTAATATTATTAGATTAAAAGTATCGAAACAAGGCATGCAACTAATAATTCAAAAACATCAAAATGTCAAAACCAAACTAGACCGGCTGTAGGCTATGTTGGTTTGCATGCCCTATACTGTCTTGGTATGGTGTTATGGTTTTTGGGTGTAAAAGACAGAACGATAGCGTAGGGCTATAGGGATGGAGCATAGACATCAACATCCAACGTACTCTACAGTAGTGAGCATAGGGTACACCCCTTATTAAACGAGATATATAAATTTCTTATATCACATGTCTTTCAAATCAACATACTATCATGTGATGAAGATATATTTATACTCTAATTATAATTTCAACGATATTAACCATTTAAACATGGCATTCTCGTTCATAGCATTTTGACTCGTTACCAACATCCAAACCATTAGCTTTTTTATTAACCTTATGGGTTAATAAACAGTTTGCATCTTTACACAACTTAAGGGTCACACATCAACATCTTTGGCCCATTTACAACTCCATATTCTGATAAATTAGTTTTTATTCTGGTAAAACATATATTATAGTAAATTAGTTTTTATTCTGGTAAATTAGTTTTTATTCTGGTAAAACATATATATTCTGGTAAATTGGTTATCTGATCCCGCCTTTTGACCTTTTGAGGTAAAACATATATTCTGGTAAATTAGTTTGTATTCGTTATTTAACACATCCTTTGTTTAATAGTATAATAATTTCATTAAGGCGTTTTGTCAAACACCGAGTATGCATATCAACTTCAGTTCATCATATATACATGCTAATAATTTCTTGTTGTCTATAACTTTGTACTAATCTCTCTTTGAACATGGAAATTCATTAATACACATAATAGCAGTGATTCTAAACTACCTATATCAAGATTAACTCATAAATCTTTAGATTTTTATCATACACTATTCATAAAATTGAAAACATTAACAAGCACATATATCCATTCATCACCAATGGGGATTTGTGTGTGTTTTAGCATAGTCTGACTATGATAGAAGTATATCTACTTATATCAACAAGGATTTTACTGATTCGTTCCATCAACAACCCATTTCAAATCAAACAAACTAGGGTTTTAAGCATTAAAAAAAGGTGTACGCCGCCACTAGGCGTCCCCCACCGAGCAATCCCACGGCCAACATGAGGGGGTAAATCATGTGTCCCAGAGTAAATCAGGTGCCGGGGTTCGATCCCTTGACCTCCACCACAGGTTCTCACCTTCATACCACTAGAGCACTATAATGGGGACGGTTTCCAGACATAAAGAAATACTTATGAAGAGTTTCTTCGCTTGAATATGATTATGAAGCTCTGATACCTTTGCTTGTTACTACTATCATACAAGAGTCAGCCTCCTCCTTGGTTCTACACAATTCGACAGATACACCTTTTTTTCACGCTCTTTATAAATTTAAATTACATATTATATTATTATCTCTAAGAGTCCAAGACTACCCACTTTTTCTAAATTAATTTTACTACATTACCACTTTGGCCCCTCTAATCTTGACAAGGTTTTTTTGTTAAAATTGAAGTTATATAATTTTTAACTTATCTCATCCTATAATTATATAGAGCTTCATAAATATTTCATAAATATAATATCAACATTTTGGGATGTTACACTTACCTATTCTATCATTCATCATTATTGCCATGGAATACTGGTATCAGTTTGGGTCCAAAACAACCTTATATTTTGTCTTTTTGATGGGATTTGAGTTTACTATTTTACTATATCTTGATTATGTGAAATTAGTACATTGCTGTTTAGGATGTCTTTGAATGTTGCAAGCAGAGTAAGATTTGGAATCCTTGTGCCAAGTTTTAATAAACAATATAGACTGCACGTTGATCAGTTTCAGTCGTGTATACATTTTTATTCTTATGTTATGGCGTTATGCCTTGATTCTTGATGTATGCTTTTATTGAACAGTTGGTCATTATGTCATGTTGAGAACTAGGCTAAAATTATAATGATATTGCATTCACTGACACTGAATTATGTAGGTTGCAGAACTTGTACTTGATGAAGAATCCTTTCAAACTAATGTAAGAGATTATTCACAACTAGTTGATGCCCATGCCAAGCATAACCAAGTACGTGACGCTGAAAGAATAATCAAGAAGATGAATGAGAAGGGCATAATACCCGATATCTTGACAAAAACCACTATGGTTCATATGTATAGCAAAGCAGGTAACCTAAATCTTGCTAAAGAGGCTTTTGAAAGCTTGAGAAGCCAAGGCTTTCAACCGGACCTTAAAGTTTACAGCTCAATGGTCATGGCTTATGTTAATGCTGGTGATCCGAAGTCAGGGCACTCTTTGTTGAGATATATGGATTCGAAGAATCTCAAACCATCCGAAGAGATGTTTCTGGCATTACTTAGGTCGTATGCTCAGAATGGTGACCCAACCGGAGCCGGCCAGATTGCAACTGGAATGGAATTTGCAGGTTATCAACTGGGTCTCGAGTCAAAAACGTGTCTTGTTGAGGCGTACAGTCGAAATGGCAATGTGGATCAAGCTAGGAAGTACTTTGATGATATAAGTAAACTTGGATACAAGCCTGATGACAAGTGTATTGCTAGCATGATTGCGGCTTATGCTAATAAGAATTTATTGGATAAAGGGCTGCATCTTCTACTTCAGCTTGAAAAAGATGGAATCGAGCATGGTTTAGCGACTTACTCTGTGCTTATTGATTGGCTCGCCAAACTGCAGTTGATAGATGAGGCTGAAGATTTATTGGGAAAGTTTACTGAAAAAGGCGTTCCTCCTCCGCTTAATGTTCACATAAGTCTTTGTGATATGTATGCCCGGGCTCGCGAAGAAAAGAAAACTCTTCAAGCGCTAGGGGTTGTCGAGGCCAATAAGGACAAATTAACGCACAAAGATTTTGAGCGAGTTATAGATGCTCTTATAAACGGTGGATTAAGACAGGATGCCGAGAGAATGCATAACTTAATGATAGCTCAGGGATTTATAGCATCCAACCGCCTAGCCGTGACCTTGAAAGCTTCTCAAACATTGAGCCGCACGAGGTCGTTTATGAAATAATTTTCCTTTTTAGTTTCAAAAAAAAACATATGCTGCTGTTGTCATACTTGCCTGAGGACTTTGTTACTTGTGTTAGAACTAAGATTAGGATCATATGGGAAATTGGTTACAACCTTGCATCATGTGCATCTCATTTTGCTAAATCTATGCTCTTTGTTCTCAGTTAAAGACAACTTTCTTCTGTCTTTATATGAAGTTAATAATGAGAATTAATGTTTTTGTTTTTGTTGAAGCATGGTGTGCTTTAGTTACCCTTCTGATCCATAAGTCAAGATAGTTTGGGAACAATTTCAATTGGGTGCTATTAATGTAGTTCTGGATATGGCAAGGATAACTGTTTAAGGTTGAAACAAATTGTTTTTGAAGTGCAGGACAGAAAAAGTTGAGTTGGCGTGTAACGCCTCATTTTGTTGATTTTCTAATTTTTATTAAATATATATGATTATAAAATTATATTGTATGAATGATAATTTAAATTTAACTAGGATTTAAACCCCACATGCTGGTGTGGGTTTCTTTGTAATAGAGTGATAATCTTCTTCTACCAATATTCTTGCTCTCCCATCAAGATCGGTGATCATGAATCAACCTAACAATTCCAGTGCAATCAAAATGCTATAATCACAATCACTTAGTTAAATGATAATAAAGATAATTTGTATAAATAATATTTATTTGAAAATTTGGTTTAAGGATGCCTTGATAATTGATTATAAGCAAATATTTTATAAACTCAAATAGCCCAATTTGAAAATTAGAAACAAACCTTCTAAAAATATTTAGTAATAAAAGAAAACAAAATAAAAAATAAACCTGAAATTAAAATATTATAGTTCTTATTAATATTTAAAAGAAATATTAAAATATAAATATGATGTGCATTTTAAAGATTTAAAATTAAAAATAAAAATTATAAGAATAACACTTAAAAATTAGGTATTTTATGGATCTCAAAATTTAGTTATAAAATTTATGTATTAGTTTGGATTCCACATATATTAATCGTAAAATAGGTGGAAATCACCTGCAACTTCACGGTTAACTTTTCAAAGAGAATTCATGTCCCTTCTTTGTCATTTCGTTTTCATCTTCCCCATCTAACTCAGTTTAGTTAGGGCTTGTATAACAGGTTAGACGCAACACGACAATACGCGAACGAACATGATAAGACACGAACATGATAAGTGCATATACGAACGTGACACAATAATAATCGTGTCATTTTTCTAGATACAAACACGAACTTGTTTAGAAACAAATTACACGATAATACATATTAAGAGATGCGATATAAATCACACTATAAAAGGGCGTACCTGGTGCTGCAAAGAGCTCCCGCGTTTTCGCAGGGTCCAGGGAGGGTCCGTCCCATCTAAGGGAAGATGTACGCGGTCTTTCCCCCACATTTTGTGGGGAGGCCGTTTCCACGGATCGAACCTGAGAGGCCTTGAATAATTCATAATCTCTAACATGATAATACTTGACATATTAAAACAAAAGTCCATAAAAATATTTATTTTAACTGATAACATAATTTAAAGAGGTAATAGACAAAGTCTAAAGAGGCCTCAGGCAAAGGCCAAAGACTTGGTTAGTGATACCGTGGTAGTCGTATTCGATTGAAGGGGTTGGCAAAGGGTAAATTTTTAAAGTGAATATGAACAACAATGACATGTATTATATATATATATATATATATATATATATATATATATATATATATATATATATATATATATATATATATATATATATATATATATATATATATATATATATATATATATAGGGAAGGGTTTCAATGAAAACCATATTATAATTGAAAACCAAGA